>OY744524.1:96525599-96590599 GCA_963556195.1 Sepiola atlantica
GATTCAGCAAAACAGTCTGTATATGGATGACTATATAAAGCTCCCTTTCTTGGGTAGAGCATATTTGTAAGGATATCGTCAACTGCCATTAGCTTTAAGGCGTAGCCCATTGGGTGACACTAATTCAAACTCCCGGCACTTGACAATGTTTACATTGAGCTATCAGTTACATTCAGTCAGTATCGTATGATAGCGTAGGGGTAGAGACGCCGACAGTCAGCTCGACGGTTTATTCTCGATCTCGGCGTGAGGCACTAGCTGATCTAGCTGCACTGAATAGATGTTATACAGCGAAACACTGTGTATGTAGATGACTGTATGAATATACATTTCTTGGGTAAAGCTTATTTGTAAGGATATTACCAATTGCCATTAGCTTTTAGACATAGATCGTATAACTAATTGGCACTGTTTACATTGATATATCACTTACATTCAGTCAGTGGCGGTTGAGTTTCAATCTGGTCTCGCAAAACTGAAGAGCTGTGATACAGCGAAACACTATGTATGTGTATGACTATATATATATATATCCCGTATTATGTGTTTGTTTATAGATGTTAATCCGTTGAACCTCCGAGTTTAATAAAACGTGCTGAATAAAAAGTAGAGTTGTTTTCGTTTGGTTTGGGAGAGTGCAACTGAAACATGTATTTACGTAGGTAACCAATAAAGTATGTATAAATAAAAAATTATACTAAAAAGAAAATGATACTATATATATATATATATATATATATATATATATATATATATAGAGAGAGAGAGAGAGAGAGAGAGAGAGAGGGGGAGAGAGAGAGGCAGGTAGAGACGGAGAGAGAGAAATAGGTTTAGGTAAAATATATGTTTGTGCATATACTTTCTGTTTTTAGACCAACGTGTTTAAGGTAAAAGCTGGATGAGTTTTAGTATATTACAACAGAGCATATATAAATAAACAACATAAGGCTGTATTGCAATGACGATGATTATATTATACTTGTATATAAATCGCACCAGATAAGAAGTATGTCAGGAGCTAAAGGTCGATCAAATTAAATGTTTATCACTCCCCAATCTTCCGAATATGAACTACTTCCAAAATGAAAGTTCGCTTTCGAAAAAACGTTGGAAGGCAGCAAAGGAATCACAAAAAAGCTCTCATTTATTACATCTTCTCTCGATTAAAAACAGCTATTATAAGCCGTAGATGGCGACTATTTTTATGTTACGAAACAAAGTTATGGGAACATAAAACAGGAAAAATTCTAAAGGAATTTGCTAGAATAGTACACAGTTACTTGATTGAAATGAACACACACATTAACATGAATATATTTAATAAATTAATATATTTAAGCTATATAGTTTATAGTTTTACTTAACAGAATATATTTAAAATGTAGTTATACGAACAACACGGCGTTTAATAGGACAACATATAAACAACTATACTTTATGAATGTATTAAACGCCTCAATTACGTATATCCGAGTGAACGTGTCCCTTATACAATAAGTAATGTAGCATCCTACTTACGCATGTGGTTAAAGGTTGCACACATTTCCCTTGACATATGTGCGCACGATAGAGACTAGTATATCAGAAGAATGGCGTGGCCATGAACTTACCGTCATCTTAGAAGATACACGATGGCCAAACATGTATTTAAATTATTTGTATTGTTTAGTTAGCTTCATGCATAACTATATTGCAGTAGCAACTGGGTTTGGTATGGAATAGATGGTTTTTTTTTCAGAAAACTCTCGCTTGGATACTATTAAATTGCTATTAAGGTGTTGTTGTCTTAATTGCTCTAATGAGTATAGAATCTTCGGCGCAGTAATTTGTATCTTCATATACCTACACTAAAAAGAATAATACAATCATTGAAACCAGAAAAAAATATTTCGCTAGATAAGTTTCTTTTGAAATACTATGTATAAAATACGTTTTGTTTTCTAGTATAATTCTGCTGTCTTTTCATGTGGAAGTGTTTTTGATGATGAACACGTAGTAAATATATAACCATATGAGGCAAACTATATTGATAAACATTTTTATTATGTGCTGAGTAAATACAGCAAATTTTTAATTGCGTTTTACTAGGCTTCTACTAATTAAATTTCACTTCCTTGTCAGGTAAATCTTTTCGACTTCGGGAATACTTGTTTCGTAGGCGAGTATCTATGCGGATTTTAATTCAAGGGCGTAGATCGTTCACCTTCCGTGGGTTATGTCAATATCGATTTGGAGATATTTTAACGGTATTTAATTTTGTGTCAGTCTTAATTATTATCGCCTACAGTAAGTTATGGTCATTCAACCTCGAGAAAATGTAATTTAGAACTGATTGTTATACAACGTTATGTTCCGTTCCGCCACGCGTTTACGTGGGCGATTCTTATGTAATTGTGTAAGATTTAAACCTAATTTGCATTTGGTTTCGTTATAATTTAATGTTTCTCTTCAATTTAAATAATGTTTTACACAATTGGTTGTACCAAAAACAAATCAATTTGGAAGAAATGGTAATATACTATAAATAGTATTTCTTATTACTTAAATTGAGTATAGCTTCTGTAAGTATAAGCGTATATTTTATCGGTTAGCATTCCTCGAAGTCATCGCAGCCCTTTTGAAAATAAAAGGAAGCATATTCACCAAAAAAACATTACAATACTATCATTATAATCAAAATGTATATGTATATAATATATTCTGAACTATGTTACGGTCGCGCCTCATTAGGGACTACATAACGGTCACGCAACATAGGGAAACATGATTTTTGGTAATCGTGTTCAAATATGCGTGCACACAGATCGAGAGGGGAGTGGGGATTCTTCTCTTCCTACACCAGTATAGGTAAAGAGACAGACAACAAACACTACTTAAAAAGAGGGGAAGGCCAACACAAGTTAAGAGATTAAAATGACAAAATATATTTTTATAAAATATATAAATAGGGACAGGATATGTTAAATCGAAACAAAATATACTATAGGATGGGATTTTTAAAACAATTCACTAGTCCCAGCGAAGATATATTAATTACAAAAAAACTAGCTTGATAGAATAAAAGGGACTGACTTACAAATTACCGGTGCACCTTCAAAGTTCATGAGAAGAACATGTTGGAATATTTGACATATATAAACAGTTGTGGATTACGTCACAAGTAGTAGCATAAAATATATATTTTAAAACAATATGTAATTTAGACTTCTGTCTATATATATATATATGTATAGATATATGTACACGAATCTGATAAGATATCACCATTGTTAATCTCATGGAATAAAGGTTTGATTTTTAAAATAGTTTACTGAAACAGTGTATCTTTGAATATACTGATTATAGGATTAATAGTGTGTAAAATCGACAATATAACTTACTAATTTGTGGTAATTGATTGTTTTATGTGTTTAAAACCACACTTTTAATTAAAGTTTGGCATGAGTAAACTTTCAGAAATAAAAAAATAAACAATATCAAGTATATCGAAATATTGAAATAAATCGTACAATTCTAAGGAAAGTAATACATTGTTTATGTTTTTAGCATTACACACTAATAATAAAAAAACAATTTGATTTACCTTATTTTAGTAGCCGGGTTGCTATGCTTGTTTGGACTGAAAAAGAAAAAAATATTCAGAAGTTGAATCCGTTAAATCTGAATGGTCAGCATTAGAAAACTCACAAGATGATGCTATTTACAATTTAATTTTGACATACTAATTAAAATATATTTCAAACTTAAGGTTGACAGACTAATGACAATGCTATTTCAAATTAAATCTTGACAGCACAATAAAAGACTGATTTAACGTTCAGCTTGACATGCTATTTCAAACAGACCAAAGAAAATACTGTGTCAAATTACTCTTGAGAGACCATAGAAAATGTTTACTGAACTTAAGCTTGACTGACAAAGAAAATGCTATTTAATACTTAAGCTTAACAGACAACAGACAATGCTATCTTACATTTTTACTTGAGAGAAACACGTCAAACGTTAGATACAGAAGTAAATGCAATTTTAAACTTGAGCTTGACAGATCAAAATTAATGCTATTTCTAACTAAAGATTTATAGACCTGAGAAAATAGTATTTCCGAACTTAAAGAAAATGCTATTTTGTATAAAGATCGTTAACCCCTTACAAGGCAAGTCGCTACTGTAGAAGTAAGGGGCTACTGATAATTAGGATGAACGTGTGAACCCTGAATTGGGAGCTGTGTAGCGAGAAGCTTGTTTACATTAGTTTTGAATTTGTACATATAGGTACAGTGGAAGAAAAAGAGAGCAGGAAGGGAGTTCTAGAGACCGGCATCACAAGGAAATATTTTATTGGAGTAGAAGGCTCTCCGACATCTGAGAATCTCCACAGTAAATCGATGGGATTTAGTTTATTGTCTGGTTAGTATAATGAACTTACGTCGAGTGGACACTATAGCAGCAAGTTCATCGACGCACACTCCATTGACGCACTTGTAAAACCAGCACAAGGATGAGTTAGAGGAAAGGGGTTAGAGGTTGGTAGATAGTAAGGGACCTGTTAAGTTGGCGCCCATTGTTTGAATTTTGCTGATAGGGAGAGGCTAGTGGGTGATTCACCAGCCCAAGTGCTGCAACAATATTCTATGCATAGGCGGATGGTGGCTTTGTAGAGATATATGTTAATGTCAAGTGTGAGAAGTTATCTAGCACGATAGAGTGAACACACCTTCTTTGAAGTAGTTTTAGCTATGTCTTCAATGTATTAATTCTAATTCATGTTACCTGTGAATGTTAGGTCGAGGAGTTTGGATGTTGAACTCCGATGTAGGGTGTTATTTGCCATGGCAATCGGGGGTTGAACCGGTCTCTTATAGTTATTGAATGGAAAAGAATTTTGTTATTGCATCATTAAAAATTACAATCCATTTATAACCACAATCTACTACAGCCTGGGTGTCATTTTCTAAGGATGATGGCATTGCATCGAATATGTGTGCGCCTTTTTTGCCCACATGGCAAGAGTAGAGCGTGGTGTTGTCAGCAAATATACCTCTCAGACTGAATGTCATTAGGTAGGTCGTTTATTAAAATCAGAAACAGTAAAGGTGTAAGAATTGACAAACGGCCATTGAGTGCAACTGGAATATTTCTTTTGGTTAGGAAGGAGTTAATTATATTAAATATTTGTCCAGTAATAACATTATACCTATGTTTGACAGATCAAAGTCCTTGCCATTTGACACTTAATAAATTCTATATAAAAATTAAGCTTCACCAGCAAAAGAACATGTTATTGAAAGTTGCAGCTTGACAGACGAAAGAACATGTTACCTCAAACGTAAGCCTGGGAGACAAGCTCGTTTACTAATGGTCAAAGCATTTGAAATAGTATACATATTCAAAACATGTTTAGAGAGTAAAATTCGATTTTAATTCTAGGCATGATGGATACATAGAGCAGCAAAGTTCTATTTCAAACTTAAGCGTAAATGACAGCCACATATTAATAATGTACTACCTTTTCTATCATGAGGCGTACACTATAGAACAAAGTAAAGGAAATACATCACGTAAATCTAATCTAAAGCAACAGTAATACTAAAGTGCACTTGTTAAACTTTATTTAAAGGTGTAAATTGTCAAATGCTTCGATCAGATAAAAAACAACTATTTATTCTGTTCTGTTAGTTTCGAGGATTCGAGATACCAATCGTTTTCGTGTCATTAACGAGTACAGCATATACGATTATTATACTTATTAGGGTGAAGATGGTAATCAAATATGTTAATAAGAATCATCATATTATATCTCGTGCTATCTTATATAGAAGCGCACTCTATATACAAGTGTATACGACATGTATGGTTGAATACACACAGTAATGTACGTAAATATCGAACTCTACATTCCAAAGTCAGCGTATATATATATATATATATATGTATATATATATATATATATATATATATATATATATATATATATAAATATATACATATATAAGTGTATAATAAAATATATATATGGATACATATATACATATCTCTCTCTCCTTTTATATGTAAATATATATATATATATATATTATATATACATATATGCACTAATATATAGTTATCTAGAAAACTAGTAATATTTATATACATATAAGCATATCAACATAATTACATACGTAAAAATAGAAAAATGTTAGTACACACTCATATGTATATATATATACATGTGTGTGCGTATGTGTACACACACATGTGTATATATCATGATGAAATTCCAAACAAACAAATACGTTCGAACGTCCATTTATCTATAACTGTGCAGATAATAATGAAATGTATTTCAGAGCAACTAACCCTAAAGGTAACATTCCCACTCTGCAAATAGAAAATAAACAACACCCTTTTCTATTGGGGAGTATTTTCCCCTGGAACAAAGGGCTCAATACTAATGCATTTAGTACATAAAGCGGCTAAACCGGAGGGTCTTACCAAAAATACCATTTGCTTAAAAGCTGTTCATCACTGGTTTTCGCTCAAAACTATAGAATGAGCCTTTGCGAACACACCTGTAGCCATACGCCTTCTCAATGCTTATTTTGTTTTGCATCAAACATAATGCCAATTGGCCGATGAGAATGGATCTCAACTTCAAACCAATATAGTCTGTTTTACAACAAAGGAACACGCAAGGAACAAGCAAGAATATATCGGGAATCTTTAAGGTAAAGAAGAGGCATTGTATATGCATCAAAACATTTACAGTATTTATATATAGTTTTATATAAACAGCTTTTTTACGCATTGACAAATATTATTCATACGTATTATTATCATTAATGTGTTTATCTCTCTCACTCTTTCTCTCTCTCTCTTTCTCTGTATATATATATATATATATATATATATATATATATATATATATATATATATATATATATACATATATATATATATATATATATATATATACTAGCAAAAACTACCCACTTTCCAAGCGGCAAATACTGACGCTGTAGTCTTTTTTATAGAAACCAAAGAAGTAATTTTCATCTGACATTTTGGTGATGTAGAGGAAATTTAGAACACAATGATGAAAATTAAAGCATAATTCGTTTTAATTTTATTGATATCGACTGTTGTCTTATTTGGTCTGAATAACTGGACTCTTTGTGAAGAGTACAAGCAAAACATGTAACCAATAATGTTTGTATAAATAAAAAATATACTAATATATATATATATATATATATACATATATAGCAATGCGAAGTAATAAGAATATCATAAGATCAAATAATAACGGTGCTAAGAGTGTATGTTTTAGTGAGGGATACGTTTCCTTTGTTTATAAGTATCACCGGAGGTAAAATTCAATAGAACTTAAAACTCACAGATTTTAATAACGCATCAATAATTAGTGGACATCTTTAGCGAAACAGATTTGCATATGCAACCGGTCATTTTAATAGGAGAATATACTATATCTCAATGACTACTCTACACAGCAATGTCTAGAGCGCCCCCAAAAAGAGAAAAACACTCAGATTTTCTTTGTGTCTGATGATGGCTGCTCCGCAGCCTGAAACTTATTATTTGTTTATAATTTTTTTTTTCATGATGATAATAATAATAATAATACTAATTATAATTATAATAGTAATAATACTACTACTACTACTAGTACTACTAATACTAGTACTATGATATATATATATATATATATATATAATTAATTATTACAATATATGTATTAACGTATATAATCAGTGCCTTTTTATTAGCATTCTCTTTAAAAGATTACACCGATTCTTGTCAATCAGTAACAACACACCCCTATATAAGGCAGGCTCATTTTACATTCCCATAACCATGTTTTAGTTTGTATTTTGTTTTTCAGATTTGTTTGCGTAAACAAAAATAAAATAAAGATAAAAACATGGTTATTAAAATATAAAATGAAACTGACTTATTTTTATATATATATATATATATATATATATATATATATATATATATATATATATATATATGTTGTTTTTTCGTTTTTGCGATATATATTGATAATTGAACGAATTAAAAAATATTTTAACAAATAACGCAATTACCTAAATTATAGCGTTACAATTTATCTTTCATTCTTTGTTGCCCCCTTATACGAGTGTATATATTTATAAATAAAAATCATCAAAGTACACTTCTTATCAGCGTGTCTCGATCGATGAAGATTCAGAATCGGAATGTCGCTGACTAAGTTATTGTGTTCGTACTTTTTGAAAAGTTTTATTAAAAAATCATATTTTACTTTAGATTACTTTCCTAATAACATCAACAGATTTTCCATTATTGAACAAAGTATTATTAATAATTCTTACTTCGCTTTCTAATTTTAATTGTGAGTAAATCTTCAAGGCTCTGTGTGTAGGGTCCAACATAAGTTTCAATTTCCTATGCTAGTACAAAATGAATCGCAGCGAATTTATAATCTTGTAAACGTACGTTTTTACGGTACATTAATATAAGGTAACACGATGCAGTTGTCGTAACCAATACATCGGGGAAAGCCAAAGGTGAATTACACCTTCGTTCATAACTATATTTTTAGTCGGGATGTAGTTATTCAGTCAGAATAATAATGCATTTGCTAGTTTTTGATTAATGAATATGCAAAATGTGCCGTCTCCATATCGAAATTAGACTAAAGGATTCACAGGTCTAAATAATAATTCTTTCTCATAAATGCTCACAGATATTTTTGCCATCGCTATTTTCAGGGATGAGCCCACCGTGATACCGTCTATATGCTTATGTATTACATCTTTTAGACTAAATTCAACGAATGTAGTAGCAAATTTAATTAACTCAACAACCATTCCCTTAAGAATGGGAATGCGCGATAACTGCTACCATATAAAGATTGGTACAGATATCTATTGTTTCCAAAATATGGATATAAGTAAATAGGTTACTAATATCGTAGGGATATGTTATTTTTTTAAGTAAACTTAGATAGTTCAATATATAAATATATATTATATAAGTAGTGGTGTTTCTGTGATGCATATGCATGCGAACCTTAATAAATTATGACGTCTTATAAATAATTGGCAAGCTTAAAAATACATCCTGTTGTTACTATTAGGATCGCTTTGCCATCAATACTGTCATGAAAAGTACGAAACAGTATTTTTGATTTTACACCTAGTGCGTATTAATGAGACAGAATAAATTATCCACAATGTGCACGTTGGCGTAAAGATGCTAGTATGTATATATATCTGTCATTTTCGAGTGTCTGATTCTCGATAATTAAAGTAACTGTATGTGCCCATGCTAAATACATGTAGACATATGTTCTATGTTAATAGGTTTCAGGTGTTATCTGCCGTCATTTCGTACTGTATCTTATAGTATAGCATATATTGGTTGATAATAGCGCTTCATATTTAAGTCAAATGTCCGCCATTTTTAAAGTTGCCATCAAACGCGTGTTTCCCCTGCACCGCCCCTTACACTACTTCTTCCTTGTCTTTATTATGATCCTTCCCCTTCCTTTTTATCCAATATCGTCACTGTATTTTTATATTCTTCATATCCACCTAAGGCTTTTCTTTTTTTACGATATCCACAATTTGCCGACATTTTCTTGTTCGATTATCGCCTTTGCAATATATTTTTCTATCTCTTCCTCCTGGTGTATCGTGTACTCTTGAGGCATTCGAGTCATTTCCGGTTGATCTTTTTTTCACTTTCTGCTTTTAACTCGTTTAACTCTTTTCGATCGTTAAAAAGAATCTGTGTTATTTCCTTTCTGTATAGAGGTTTACAGCTCCTCCTTCGAATTTTTTTTACTAACTATTTGAATACTTCTGCAAATGCGCATGTCGTACTTACAACTGTACCAGTTTATGTTATCTTCACACTTCAACATGTTATGGTCAGGTGACTACTTTAATAATTCCCTACATTTGAGAACAGGTATTTAAGACGTGATGAGACGAAAGATAGTGTATTATAAAGATTAATGCATTTACAGTCATTTAATTTTAAAAGGTTGAAGGCCATTTATAACGGCATCTAAGAGAACGACAAAAGAATGAAAAACAAATAGGTAACACATAAATATAACGCAAGGCAAGCTAAAGTACCCATCTATAACCTGCATAAGTTTATTTTAACATATTTTAAATAGTATTATTTGTTCAACATAAACTTGGTGTCCACCTGTTCAGTTAGAACTTTACAATAGCTGTTAATAGGCCCAGAACAGGGATCCATGATATTCGGTGACAAATCGAAAAATAAACAAAATAGTGTTAGAAACATATCCAATAAATGTCACCAATCGTGGGAAAATGTAATGTTCTACCAGTATGTTGTTTTATTTTCATTTGTTGAGCGATTATCGAAACTCTGTAATTTCAGCTATTTTCTTTTCGTTCTCACTGCACGGGTGGACAACAGGTTTGCTTTTAACAGAAAAACTCTTTAAAATATGTTAAAACACAAATACACTTATCCGGGTTAGTAGAATCACCTTGTCTTTGGTGACATTCATTTGTTGCCTATAGTTTTTTTTACATACTTTTCGTTATGTTAGCTGTCATTATAAATGCCCGGTTTTATTTGTACCGATACTTGTTTTTCGTCAGCAAGCAGGATCAGCGTATTCGTCGAGCAACCCTGCGTTTAAACATCTGGGCTTCTTTTATGTGGCTGTTCTTGGGGCAAGATGGACTCACAAACGCTCCCAACTGCTATTACATGCGCTCACCACGTATCTTAATGTGCTTGACAGAAGAAGTAACCATATATATTCACACAATTATACACTAGACCAACAACACTGTAATATGTGCGACAATATCCACTTCGAATGTATGTTCTGCGTTTACACGTTTCGCTTTTCCCTGCTAACTCTCTCTTTTATTACATTTTTCTGTTTCTCTGGCATATCTTATATAAAATATTTTTCGCTTCTTCAATTTAGAAGATGTTTTCGTTTTTCTCATCTTCGCCACGTTTTTCTTTTCATCAGATATGTTTCTAAAACTATATAGCTTATTCGGTGAAATGCTTAAACAATATCTATTATTTAGCGAGTATTGAATTACAAATAACATTATTGAGGTTTTAGACTTTAACATGTTTTGGTCAGTTGAATACTTCAACAATTGCCTGCATTTGAGAACAAGTATTTTTGTAGTTAACTATTGTTTACTGTGCATTAAACGAGATAATTATATATCTCGTTAGATTGGACACTAATCTCAGAGGAACGCGTTTGTAAGGGTTACATATAAATATGATTTGAGTAAAGATAATCGCGCTCATATCGGTTTAAACGGTCCTCCTAAGAAATCAAACTTAGGTCATTCCGTTCATCATTTTCAACCTTCTAATGATTGTTCACCATTCCACTTCTCACAACTCTTATCCCGACGTTGCGTTTAGCCTTGATAAATGGTGACATATGAATATAAAACATGCAAAGTATACATATTATATATCAACTGTTGTTTCCGGAGACACACCCAATTTGATAAACGTATTGTCTCATAGATATTGCTATGTTATTCTATGGTTTAATATTCAACGTGGGTTCTGAACCTAGCGCGTGTAATCTCATGAATCATAATACATGATTGCCGAATAGCCTAAACACACGTACATACTGTATAATATATACTTTTCTTTCGATTATAATTCTATGGTTTTAAATTCTTGTTTTGGGTGTGTTTCTTTTTCTTTCTCCACCTACAAAGTTTCTCTTTCTTGATATGTGTTTCGTCAATGCCCTTCTTTTTCAGAGTCTCTTATTTAACTTATTTCTTATGTTATAGTATTCCACACTTTTCATCATTTTAACTGAGATTCGTTTGGTTTTCATTCCTAAATACTTACTCTGTTACATTAATATTATATGTGTATACGCTTGCTGTTTTCAATACAGCTAATATGTACAAGCAGGAAGTGGGTCGCGGCGTTGCCCAGTCAAAATATATATTATCGATTTCATATTTTAAAAAATAAACAGTATAGCATTAATTCTAAAAAAACTGTAGCAGTATCATTGTAAGTACTTAATGCGTTAAGACGTTAATTTGTAGATGTAAATAAAATAGGCATTGTTATAAGAAATATTTCAATGAACAAGTAAATAAAAGAGATTGTTCTATGTTTACAGCGAGGTCTAGGCTCTGTACCCTAAACTTTTACATAGTAACTAACCCACCCCACCAACATTTAAAAATTAATATTTTTTAATGAGTAGTAAGTGTTTTAATTCAAATGAAATATAATTCCCAATATTTGGTGGGACTGGGCTCCCTTTTCCATGGTTGTAAATAGGAGACACACCTTACACAAAAACAAAACACGGTTTACTCCTAGTTCAATCATCTGCATTACTTGCAGTAACATTGGGTCGGCTTACAAATTTATATAATGTGTTAATAATTATTTAAAATTATATAATAATCATGTAAATTGTGATACTTCTCAACATTCTAAAACCTGTCCACTCATCAATAATTGTTTAACACAATTGTTTCTTGCGTTTATATCGAATAAATACATGTAAGACAGGTGGACACTGTCTAAGACCCCTTGATCGATAACAGACCAACCAAGATACTTCAGAGATACGCCCACGACCTAACAGTCGCTTTCAATAAAAGTCAGCTTATACACCTGTGGGGTCGTATACTGAATGATGCGTATTATATTGCCCGAAACGAAAACGTCTAACAGGTTATCAGTTCCTCGATACTGCCGACAATATATTGTTGCCAAGAAATGGGGGCATTTACCTTTGACATTCTTTCACACCTTCAATAAATTTGGAAAAGATGGGTCATCAGGTCATCGTTGCCAGGGAGAAACACAATCTATCTATTTCTGTTCATATCTTAAGCTTTTCTGACGGAACAATGTTTAATTCTATTTGATTGAATGTTCTTCGTCTACCTATTTGGATCACCAACTATATATCCAACAATGATATTCGAAGCAGCATTATTGAGTTACATCAGTCTGTTCTCACTTGTCGATATATGTATTCTTAATATTAGTCTATTCTTTCTTCCCAAATAGGATTTGCCGTAACGATCGGATTATAACTCTTCCTTATGAGATCTCGGTTTATAATAACTGTTGATCGATAAAATCAAAATGCCAGTGTTGCAGATGTTGTACATGTCTATATAAATAAAAATAATCATATATATAAAAACTCTATTTGATATAAAACCCGATTAAAATTTATTGAATTTCAATCCTGTGGAGCTTTACCCTGCCTGGATTATATATATATATATATATATATATATATATATATATATATATATATATATATATATATAAATTCATGAACTGATATTACAAAACACTACTGTGGTGTAGAAAAACCTTATTGTGAAACATTTATTGAAAGTGAGTTATTCTTCTGATCTTCCAAAACATCTGCAAGTTATCATACTTACTTAGATGTTGTTACCAGAGTTTGACTACAAATGTGTGTAGTCATTATTTGTGTAGTTTTAATAGATAAATACCAACATATTACGAATTCACTCAAGCCTTACAATAAGTTATGATGACAAAAATGAAAAAGACGAAACCGATCCTTAAAAAATGTAAATTACTATTTTTGTAGTCTGATAACATTTAACTTTACTTTCCTTTGTAAAAGGCTTCGGTTAGAGAGATTTGATAACCACAGCAACGAAAATGTGGATGAACACTGAATGATATAACGATGTTTCTTCCTATTTTTTTATGTCATTTGTGTGTTTTTCTTAATGTTGTCTATTTCTCGCTCGTTCATGTTTCTGTACTCGTATATTTTTTCCAGTATTTATTTAGTATTAGGTAAGCCGCAGGAGTCTGAAGTGGAAGACCCGAACCTCTTTTCACCTCAGGCTCCGCACATCGTTGATGATGTGGTCCGAACCGCCGAAATAATAAATCTTACACCTGTCACTAAGCTATCCGGTGTATTTTTATTTTTTTTGTTTTCGAATTTTTGTTTTCAAACATTTACTTCCATTTACACTTTTTAAAAATAAATAATCTTTTCCCTCTTTTTGATGTTTTCACTGTCTGTTTTTATTTATTTTACTTTTTTTCTCATCTGTCATTCTTTGTTAATTCATTCACGTTCCACATTCCGTTTTTACTCGATGTATTTCTAGATCTTTATTTGTTCTTCTTCGTCTTGATTTATTCCGTCTTATTTTTTTAGTTTTTCATTTATTCTTCAATTGTGTATTCCTATTCTATTACTTGTTTTTCTACTATTTTAATCACTTTGCTGATGGTATCTGTGATTGCTTATTGCTGTGCCAAAAGTCGAACAACCTGATGTCTGCAGCTATCTACAGCCGATTTACGATGAGTGATCAACCAATTCGTAGAAGCGAATCCACGCAATATCGCCGTTTGCCATTTTTATTTCCATCTTTCTGCCATAACCCGATTAACTTTACGATCGCCAATGATCTCCCGGGCAGCCCATCTCCTTCATGATATACATCCACTGTTTACTGAACGAATTGATTGTGTCGTTTTAGACATATTTGTTTTGTATTTATTGCCTTCTTTCAATGAAACATTTTAATCGCCATGTTATTTAAATACCCAGAGCTTTCGCGCGACTTAATGTTCTGTTTATAATAGTCTTTAAGTGACAAACAGTTAACGGAAAAATAAAGAACATTTTTTCTTGAGATGCGTCTATTTAACTAGCGCGTTTCGCACTGATATCCATTTTCATTCGTAGGCGTGACATACCAAATATATATGATTTCATATTGTAGCTTGACAGATCAGACATATTATATTTGTAGCTTAACATTGGCATACTTACGAAATGGCATTCTATTGTTAAGTCTGATAGACCAAGGCAATGTGATTTAAAACTTCAGCTTGACAGATCACCGATATGACATTTTTCGTCAAAGCTTGGCAGACCAACGGTATAACATTCCAATTTTAAGATGGCAGTACAACAAAGTAGATTTCAGATTGACTGGCCAACGACATAACATTTAAAACTAAATATTGGCAGAGCAAATAAATTCAATATACAGTTCAAACGTGACAGATAAATAAAATATTTCAAACATAAACGTGACAGACAAACGAAATGACATTTCAAACTTGAGCTTCAGAGAACATTAATATTTAATTGCAAATTTAGTATTAACACATAAAAAACTGCATTTCAAAGGTAGGCTTGGCACACCAACGAAATACATTTCAAACTAACGCTTAAGAATACAAGGAAATTACATTTTAAACTTAAGCGTGACAGGAAATCAAAATTGCAATTTAAAGTTTAGCTTGGCAAATCAAGGAAACAATATTGCAACAGAGACTTTACATAAACCGATATTACATTGTAAAAATAAGCATTAAATAAGAACGAAATGACACGTACAACATAAGTTTGAGAGAAATACGAAAATGGTAATTCAAAAGTTAGCATGACAGACAGACTGCCATAATTACTGATTGAAAAGTTTGGCACGCATAAAAACTAAATCGCGTCCATTCACTCTGGGTATTAAGTCATGCACATGTAACTTCAAACTAAAGTGTGACGGAATGATACCTCTATTTGAATAGGAGGATGCATGTACTATATGAATATTAATATTATCTGAAATCATGTCGAATGTCTATTTATTTGTTATTGATGTTCACTACAGTGTTCAATTACTTTGATCTAACCCGTTTATCTATAGATCGAGTAATTATTCTATGTATACTTTTATTTTTTGGATCAAATATTCTATGCATTATTGACTGGCCGTAGAATATTAATTGTTGGCTATATACATTAAAATGAAATTCCGATATGTTTTCGCGGGTAAGACGAGTAATTTAGTATAATTGACGTGGTATTAATGTGTTGGATAAAGTTGTGGTCGTATATGAGATGTAATTAGTTTGTTATTAGTTTAATTATATGAATTACTATATGGTTTTCTGACTCGTTTTGCAAAGTGCATACTTGAAATACGTGAAACATTAATTATTGTTGTCCGGTTTGGGGCTGGAACATGATCACAGACACGAGGGTTAGGTAAAACAAATATATTGAAGAAAAATATATACAACAGAGGAACAAGAGAAGTAGTATGTCAGTACTGATTGCCAGTGTAGATTGGGGTTTGCTCAACAACTGAGAAGCGTAATGCTTCAAATATTAATTGAGAATGGACGAGTCTAAATGTTCGTTATAAGTCGGCACCATTACCCCCCATTTCGCAATCCTTTCCTACTCAGGAGTCTAGTATTATTTCCCTTTTAGATTGACGTTATTCTGAGTTTGCTTGAGATAGCTGTATGTCAAAAGGGTATTATCTGGTGACTGTAAGTTCTTACTAAGCAATGCAGTCAGTGTCTTCCGATTGTCGTTCCCTAAGGTGGTGTATCATTCTCTCATGAGAGAACTGGTTACAGATGTTATAACCCCCAGCTTTTGAATGCTAGATGTCTGAATTTTGAGCTCATCTTTACATTTGTAAAAAAAATCCGCCTTGTCTCTGATATTATACCTCAAGGCAAGTCATCTTATCTGCTATACTCTTTAGTTCTTCTGAAATCTCCTCTCTGGAACAATGCCTTCACTCAATTTGGTCTTCCACTGGTTATTCAAAGAATGTTACTTAGGTTCTTTCAGTTTGGTGTTTGCTTTTTTCAGCGTGCATTTTGTTTTCTCATGTGATTTAATTGTTGTGATTCTGCCGAGAATTCATTTCGAGTCCCTTTCCTACGAATAGTTTAAACAAAATCTGTTTTTGTTTTTCTGACACAGTAATCAGATTTATTTTCTTCTGGCTAAACATATTGGTTAATAATAAAATATAGTACCTGTGTGTTTCATATGCACATTTTTACTTTTTTCCTTCTTCTGTTCAAATTAATGTCTATAATTCTTTTACCCTCGTAATTTATTTATTCACCAGCTACTGTTCTTGCAATTTGATTGGTTTTTAATATGGTCGCTTTTACCAACCTTTTTAGCGTATGCATGTTGATAATTGATATACCTGAACCTTAACCCCATTGTAGGTTTATGTTTTTATTTCATATTCTCACCTGCACATATCTCCTCATGTTTGTTAGTCTTCGTAGATTAAACTCTCGTTTTATTTCCTTTAATCGTTCTACAAGGCGATCATTGGTGCCCGATTATTTTACAAATCAGGCAGGTTTTACAACGAAATGGGCATTATGTAACCCAATGCAGGCTCCCGCACTCATAATACAAGGTTGACAGTAATTTATCTTTATAAAGCTTGCTTGTGTTCAAGGCGTGAACATTATTTTTTGTTGTTTTGAATTGTTTTGGAGTGTGAGTTGAATTCCGATTTTGACGTGCTTTTTCTATGTATGCAAATAAATATGGCTGCATGCCATACATCATTCTGCGAAAAAGCATTATTGTTTTCATTACATTGGCCTCTAAGCGATATTGATTCCATTATTCCTTCAACATTTTCGGTTTTTTTCTAAAAGTCCATGTTCTCTCTTTTGAAGTATGTCTTTTGCTCCAGAAGTATATATTCTGTATTTTGAGTCTGTCTTCTGCTACCTTCTTTTCTTCTAGCAGAAGTTCTGAAATATTTGTTCAGTTTTATGTTGCTGTTGCATTTAAGATTTAATAATTAAGGTATTTAAGATTTAAATCTTTCAATATTTCAAAATGTGCTCTTTTCAGAAAGTACATTTTTCCTTGCTAGTAGGGCTTGTTAAAAAGTTATTTATTTTAGATTACCCTCGCTAGACGTAATTTAAGTTCTACAAAGAGCATAACACCTTTTTTCGTTCAGTAAAACATAACTTTTTAGTAAGCCTTTACGCGTAGTAGTATAATTTACGGTCGGCATTTTATTTCACGGAGAACACATTAAAGTACGGTTTCAATTTTGTTCTTACTTTCGCAGAAGTAACTTCATCTCCTTTCGAAAGAGAACAAAATCATGTATTCTTATATTGTTAAGATTTACAACATTGTACTATTGGACACGTTAAAAATACTTTAACTAAGCACTCCAGTTGTGCAAAATAAATACTATTGGATTCAACTAAAGTGTATTACTGTAAGGTCAATTCACATGTAAAACGTTGCAAATCCAATACATTTTAGGCAACGACAACGTTCAAATGGGTTGGATTTGATGGATAGCAAATTCGATCGAAAATATTATACTATCGACACCTTACTGTGTATAATATGAGAAAATATGACAAGGCAAATTATAACTGCATATTAAAAAAAGTCTACTTTATTAGAAATATGAAAATTAAGAATCACCAAAGATGTTTGTAGATGTGTGCAGATTACTATATACATATATATTATTTTAGAATCGTATGTCTTATCAATTAAGTAAAAAAATAACCTATGTTATTTGAATATAACTAGGATAAATGGAAAAATACATTTGTATTCATTCATTAATTATTTTAATATTATAATATTGAGTTCGCTTTCGTATACCCAATCAATACAAGGATTTATCATAATTAATTTTTCAAATCTTGATTTGGCATCCCCTTAGACCTAGTTGTTTTATAAAATAAATGTGTATTTGTATTCATTCATTAATTATTTTAATATTATAATATTGAGTTCGCTTTAGTATACCCAATCAATACAAGGATTTATCATAATTAATTTTTCAAATCTTGATTTGGCATCCCCTTAGACCTAGTTGTTTTATAAAATAAATGTGTCATTTTGCGCAACTTGAACGTATTTATTATAAAGTAATACTTTTGTTTTTGTTGGTTTTCTTAATGTAATAAAACTCGATACTACGTTAGTTAATTTCTCTTGACTGTATAGATCCTTTGATTTAGTTAACTATAGAAAGTGAATTAACTTAGTTTGTGCTGGAATAAATTTTACTAGGTGCTTATATTCTAATAATTTAAAAATGGCCTTTGTCGGGGTCTACGGAATAATGGCGTTGAAACCCCGGTTCTTTTTAGATCACCGAAGTTAAGCCACGTGGAAACTAGCAAGTATCTGTTGGGTAACCATTTAGGAATGCAAGACGCTATATGTCATTTTCCCATGACCGGGATATATATGCAGCTGGCGATGCTTGTTGAATTGATATTTACTGTAATCCTGTAATCCTTTTGGAAGAGGAGGCATAGCCCGACCACGGCTAATACAATATTACCGGTTCGTTTTTTGTGTGGGTGTCAGTAATGTCTGATGTATGGGATTTATTTGTAAAACTTATGAGGTAAGCAGTATCTCTTCTTTCATGTTGTTAGTTATTTCTGAAGTTATTAGCTTTCGTTTTATTGGAGTAACATTAATTATAAAACATGTTTAGCTATTACTCCGTTAAAAATTGGAGTCATACCAATTATTATATATTCTGACATTTCATTTGTTTTACTTATTTAACGTGTCATAATAGAAAACCGTTTCTCGACCTTGTTTTGTGTTTGTGTTAGAAATTCTTCTGAACTGTGTAATTGTATAGTGATTGTATGCAATTAATAATGCATGTTCATGCTAGCGAGGAGGATTATAAAATTGTAAAATGTTTTACCCCTTCTGAAACAAATTTACACGATGGATAATATTTTTAGTGTTCAATTTTTCGGACCCTAATAGCAAAATATTAATTATGTAATAAATGTCGTTTGTTTGACTTCAAGTGTGAAACATTGAGCTCGAACATATTTAAAGTATTTATTTTTATCCTGAGGATTTGCACTATTTTAGCTTTTTGTGATATAGCAAAGTTATACTTATAATAGATTAGACACAATTCATTGTAGAAATCAAGCTCCTTTACAAATTCTCAAAAGTAGCCTGGTTATTGCACATTGACATTGCACGTTTGAAAAAGAAAAAGTAAAGTTGATGCGTGTGTTGGTCTTTATCTCTGTGTTTCTCTGCGTCTGACTTTTAGCCTATTCGTTTGTATGCAAGTTTTCTGTTTTCATATGTTAGTTTTATGGCTCCGAGTTTTGGTTCGTCGGCTATCTCTCGAACGCTTATCATCTCTCGTCAACGAGCCCTACATAAATAAGTATTTGATGTATATATATATATATATATATATATATATATATATATATATATATAATACACACTAATTTTATAGAGTCTAGTTGCATTTTAAGGAGGCTAAACTTACTACTCGGAAGTGATATGTGTTGTGCAAGGGGCGCTGATTACATCGACGGTAACGTTGTGAGAATAATACCCAATATAACAAAAGTAGTCCGAATGTTAATAATAATAATACAACATTCCCATTTAAAGAATTGTGAAACAGTATTTTAAAACATTTTATGTGACTTTTAATATATAAAACATCGTAATGCAAGCGATACGTGCAGAAATATTTAGCAGTTCACACTCGTCGGTTTATCTTAATCAAGTTTAAGAAATTATGCTTATACAAATACAAATAGAAATGTTTACTCTATATTCAATATGAACGCAAATCAAACCCCGTTTTCTTATTCAAGAAGTCAATGCGTGTGTCTATTTTTTTTTCTTTATACATTATTTGTGCTTCACACTTTCGTTCGATGCCAACTTCTAACCTTCAACGCTTACAAAAGGAGAAGGTATTGTTATGAACGACGTGCAATCATTAATTTGTCTGCGAGGAAATCGAACTGGTAAAATGATTACTTCTTTTTGTATTTATTAGACCTTTATACCGCTTACCAATTGCACTGACAGAAGAACATTCTGTTAGATTGAAAATAACTTCAGAGCTGTTATTTATGTGGAGAGTAACTACCGGCGATCTTATATTTGATAATATATACATACCATAGCGCCTTTCATCATGTTTATAGTTACATTTATTTTTTAGCGAGTACTTAGTAATTTACACTTCCTAAATATACGATTCGTTGCCAGGTTCAGCAGTGTTCATTTTATATCATCAATAAAGCTATATAACTTTCTTAATGCAAAATGTTAGTATATAAAAGTGTGTTCTCTTAAATCTTTCACGTGTAATTAAATAAAACCAAATACCTGTGTGACAAAATGGAACGCTTACCAGCTGAAAAAGAATGAGATGCATGTCGTGACTGTTCATCTACGAGAAGCAAATACGTAAAATAACCCGCCATTCCCGGCCATTCCCTGCCATTCCCTGCCATTCCCAGCGTTTAATGTGTTAGTTAACCACACTAATTTCTTTTGATTATTGTCCGGTGGGAAATCTATTCCGTGGAGTTTAGGTGAAGACAGGGGTAATTTTTATTTAAAAAAACACAAAATAACAATAAGGATAAAAATATGAAAATATATATTTTATTCACATGCAACATGTGAACAAGCTGTCATTAATGCAACGTTTTTGATATATCAAGCACTTAAATAACCTTATACAAGCTATTGTAAATGCATTCTGATAAGATTGTAAGTAGAACGGGCGTGTCTAAATCTATATGGTCAGAAATAAGTTTAACATGAACGATATGGCTGACTATCGCTATATTGAATAATGACCCAGGGATTTAAGCGAAGAGTCAGAGAAACATCATTTTGCATAACTTTCATAACAATTCTTGAAAACTGGTACATCAGAAGTAATTTCCCACTATCGTGGAAGGAAAGTTCGACAAGGCTATTTGCTGTAAAGACGGGGTTCAACCTAGCAGAGCATTTAATTAGAACAATAACAAGGAAAAGATCAGACTCATATGTTTTAGAAGTGTCGCAGACTTTTTCTCTGATAAATAGACTTAGGCAGGGGTGATGATCTGTTCATCGAGTGTGACTTAAGTATGTTGTTAGGAAAGGAGTGATTATTGGAGTCGTCTGAAGTTGGGTTTAAGCCGAACCGCTGGGGAAGCAGTTTGCCGTGAAGACGACAGCATAGTTGTTAGAAAGCTGGACAAATGCTTGTAATCCAATATTCACCACACTATTATACATTTTCTAGACACCGCGAGTTTTTAATTTCATGTTGTGGTCATCTCGGTATACCTAAGCTAAGCTGCGGCTTTTTCACTCTTGTAATAAGTTATTGATGCTATAAATGATTGTCTATTTGCATCAGACTAATGGCGGTTGTTTCTGCAGAATGCTTTATGTCTATGCTTAATAGCATCTGAACAGGTTTAAGTGAACTATTGTTGGCAGTATGGCTCAATATAAAATTTCTGCGCGAGGACGTTTGCTTCAATGCTTACCTTGATCAATGCCGTTACCTTATTTGCGCACTGTTATGCAAGGAGAAGTCAAGTTTAACCCCTGCAGCGTCTCTGATATGATCTCTGATTGATTTTAAATCAGCTCGTTTGTAGTATCTAGTCCTTTTATAGCAACAGGATCGAAAGTATGAGGTTCTATGAACGATTATAACAAGTAATACGCATTCCGAAGTGAACTATGTAACACTAGCCTCTGGCAAGGTAGTCAACAATAGATAGTGAACCGATGGCTTGGTGATCCTCAAAACCATAGAGGCTGGCCGGGAAAGTGACAGTCTTTGAAAAGGAATGTGTAATAGAAACACATTGTGTATTGATACGAGCTGCGTCTGTATATCTCAAGTAGTCAAGCTAATCTCTGCGGTAAACATTAACATCGCCAAATACATGGATCTAAAGCGAGTGCTGAATTAATTCTATCAGATACTATGTCGAACAGAGTACGGTCTTTTGTAAAATAAGAACGGTAAATGTAATATTGATAAGTAACGCCGTGTTGTAAGGTGAATCTGAATCACATACACGTATTTTGAAGAATAGTGTCACGAATACATACTGAGCGCCTGTGTATATGTCTGTTTGAGTCCTTTCTGCAGAGTGAGAGGAATACTGTCATGTCAAAGCGATTAGAGGAAATGAAGAGGTGTAAAGTGGTTACACTTAGTGCTAGGATATTCTGGAGGTTTACTAGGAGAACATCGGTGGTCGGTCTGAGCCCTCGGATTTTTGTGAATGCGAGCCTAAACGACAGAGGCGAATTTGTTGTTTTCAGGTGGGCGTCTGGTTTTGTCTTTCTACATTTATATTGCAGAGCCATTTTATTTTATTTTCTTTTTTATAGACGTAGTTCGGCAAAGCATACTATTTTTATGTATACCACTATATTTATATAAATGCATATTATATATTCGTATATGTATATATAGGTTGAAAATATATTCCTTCTAATATTTTATGTTCTTTTAGATATTTTCTTAACCCTCTCTCCCATCTGAGCAAAAGCTCCCACAATAATAACATGCTGTAGTATTGTTTTTTTTCCTCCTCGGTAAGTGAACTGCGTAAGCATACATGCACATGTGTAGTTAAGCATGTTTTTATTAATAAAAACTTGCATACAAACTAATCTCTATCTATCTATCTATTATTTATCTATCTATCTCTATCTATCTCACTCTTTATTTCTCTCTCTCTCTCTCTCTCTCTGGATATATATATATATATATATATATATATATATATATATATATATATACACATATATATACATACATAGAGAGAGAGAGATAAAGAGAGCGAGCGAGAGAGAGAGAGAGAAAACGAGCGGTATACTAGTCCAATACCCTGTCACAGGAAAGTCATAATCAATAAATCAAGCATTAGGTTTACATTTTAATGTTTTTATTTATTCGAGGGTTATGGAATTGTTGTGCTTACCCCTTTCTAAATTATGACGTTTCCCAAAAAAAAGTGGCCACGCTTCTCACTCTATTTCCTAAAATACATATTCAATAAAACATCATGATACATTCAATAGTTCCGGATTTTATTAAGTGAATACATTCTATTGATGCGTATTCGTACGCACCGACTATGTAAAAATGTATTAATTAATAAAAATAAAATAAAATTGATGTAGAGCAATACTTGTCCTTATTAAAATGTGTGTCTCTTACGTATTTTAAACCTATTTAGGGTAGCCGCGAATATGTATTAACAATTTATAATAATCGGTTTATAAAAAAAATATATAAATTTTGTGAATCCCCTTAATGCTAATATTTACAAAGAAAATAAGTGCCTATGTAACGCACTGCTGTTCTTAGATATGTATTCAAAGTATTCATAATGATATGTTCAATAGTTTAAGAGTGTTACCCTGTACACGCACACGCACACACACACACCCACATATATATATATATATATATATATATATATATATATATATATATATATATATATATAAATATATATACATGAAGTAATGAAGAGTGGCAAAAATGAATCGTGGACGAGCCCATTGTGGGTGGGACGTCGAGAAAGACAGCGACTTGATAACTGTTAAAAGGGAGAAGGTTCGCGGACTGCAAGCGAGACTTGAAAGGTGGCGGTTTCAGAAACGCGAAGTGATCGGAGTATGGAAGGACCGGAAGACTTGGAGGTGACCGATGTTTATTGCACCGATGAAGCTTTATTGGCTATTGTACCCATGTCCGCCTTGGTCTTAGGCGTTCATGCCCGCTGACTAAATATGCAACTGATAAGCAAGTTGTGACTGTAAGGATTCCGCTGACTTGTATTTTATCAAAAAGACTATTGGAAGCGCTTGTAGAACACTTGCTTCAGTCCATGCTGGATAAGCAATGCATAGCAAATTGCTTTCCAATCGGATGTATATATGAACGAATTTCTAGCGGTAACCAAGTCTTTGACCTCAGCAAGAAAAAAGACTTTCATAAGAAAAAAGTATGTCAAAAGATTGTTATATGTGTGTGTGCGTAGCCGGCGTAAACCATCCGGTAGAGGAAAATAAAGAAAACCAAAGTGTTTCCATATACAGTCTGTCATGTGTAATTCTTGTTTAATCGTATCGGGTACCCCGAAGGAACAAGTAATGCAACCTATATATATATATATATATATATATATATATATATATATATATATATATATATATATATATATATATATGTATTTATATAAACATATACACATATATGAATAAGTATATACACTACACTTAATATATATATAGATATATATACAACTAGCGGGGCTACCCGGCGTTGCTCGGGGTCATAAAAACATATAATTGAAGAAAAATCGCGTGTGTAACATCTTTATATTCAAACTTCTATTTCTCCCCCTCCTCTATAGCCGTCTCTTTATCTTTTTACCTTTCTCTTCCCTAGTCGCCCCATTTCACTGCTACTTTCTAATTTTGCCTTTTGTGAAAGCTGCTTCTTCTCTACCATTTCTCCTACGTTGCCCAGGTCAATAGTATGACATATTTCTATAAAAAGTACTACCTCTATATGCGCTTTCTATATAAGTACTTATCTCCGCCCCGCGTTCATACTATATACATATCTATCACCACCCCGGTGCACATATACTATATGAGTACCTATTGCCGCCCCGGTATGCATACTACATAAGTACCTATCGCTGCCCCGGTGCAAATGCTACATACGTACGTATCGCCACCCCAGTGTGAATGCTGCATATGTACCTATCGCCGCCTCGTTGCTAATGCTAAATACATACCTATCGCCACCCTGGTGTGTGTGCTATATACGTACCGATCGCCGGCCCGGAGCGCATGCTTAATAAATACCTATCACCGCCCTGGTGCGCATTCTATATACATACTTACTGCATCCCTGTGCACATGCTATATAGTACCTATCGCCATCTCTATGCACCACTATACACGTACCTATTGCCACCCCGGTGCACAAATATATATATACCTATCGCCGCCCCAGTGCGCATACTATATTCGTACCTATCGCCGCCCCGGTGTGCATACTATATACTTACCTACGAAATATTTTAAGTTCATAAAAACAAAAAAATTTCGCCCGACCCCCTAAAAAGTTTTTCCCGATCCCTACAATTTTCCCAGACCCCTAATATCTAAAGCCGCACCACCCAATTCTGTTTTACTCTCCCCCAACCCTGAGAAATATTTTGAGTTCAAAAAAAAAAAATAACCAAAAAATTTGGCTTGACCCCTATAAAGTTCGGCCTGACCCGTAAAATTTTCCCCGACCCCTCAATCTCTCCAGGCCCCCATCCCAAATAAGTTTTCATTCTCCCCCAACCCTGAGAAATATTTTGAGTTCAGAAAAACAAAAAAAATTTAGCCTGACCCCTAAAAAGTTCGACCTGACCCCTAAAATTTTCCACGACCCCTCAATCTCTCCAGCCCCTCATCTCAACTAATTTTTCACTCTCCCCACCCTGAGAAATATTTTGAGTTCAAAACAAAAAAAAAGAAAAAAATTTGGCCTGACCCCTAAAAAGTTCGGCCTGACCCCTAAAATTTTCCCCGACCCCTCAATCTCTCCAGTCCCCTAATTTTTCACTCTCCCCCAACCCTGAGAAATATTTTGAGTTCAAAACAAAAAAAAGAAAAAAATTTGGCCTGACCCCTAAAAAGTTCGTCCTGACCCCTAACATTTTCCCCAACCCCTCAATCTCTCCAGCCCCCTATCCCAACTCATTTTTCACTCTCCCCCAACCCTGAGAAATATTTTTAGTTCAAAACAAAAAAAAACAAAAAAAATTTGGCCTGACTCCTAAAAAGTTCGGCCTGACCCCTAAAAAGTTCGGCCGAACCCCTAAATCTCTCCAGCCCTCGATCTCAACTACATTTTCACTCTCCCCCAACCTTGGGAAATATTTTGAGTTCAAAACAAAAAAAAACAAAAAAATTTGGCCTGACCCCTAAAAAGTTCGGCCTTACCCCTAAAAAGTTCGGCCTGACCCCTAAAATTTTCCACGACCCCTCAATCTCTCCAGCCCCTCATCCCAACTAATTTTTCACTCTCCCCACCCTGAGAAATATTTTGAGTTCAAAACAAAAAAAAAAGAAAAAAATTTGGCCTGACCCCTAAAAAAGTTGGGCTTGACCCTAAAAAGTTCGGCCTGACCCCTTAATCACTCCAAGCCCCCCAACTTTTTTTTTTAAACGTGAGTTATCGCTCTTCCTTAGCTATCCTTTAACAACATTCCGGGGGGGACCGTTAGTCTTTAGAAGCACCAATATTTGTAGGCACCATTATAATTTAGAAGCACCAACATTCCTGGGGTGAGACCGTTATACTTCAGAAGCACCAATATTTCTAGGGACCGTTATACTATAGAATCACCAACATTCCTGACGGTCTCTATACTGGAGAAGCACCCATTGTCCCTATTCTGCAGAAGCTTCCGGGTCCTAAAATGTAGAAGCACCCCTAGTGCTGGGTTATATACTGTAGAAGCACCCCTGGTCCCTTTACTGAAGAAGCACCCATGGTCCTTTTTCTGCAGAGACCTCTATGTTCTAATATTGTAGAATCACCTCCGGTACTGGGTCCTATACTGTAGAAGCACCTCTTGTCCCTATTCTGTAGAAGCACCTTTGTCCCTATTCTGTAGAAGCCTCTGGGTTCTATAAGGTAGAAGCACCCCCAGTTCTGGGTCCTGTACTGTAGAAGCACCCATGGTCCCTATTCTGCAGAAGCCTCCGGGTCCTATATTGTTGAAGCACCCCCGGTTCTGGGCCTTTTTTATACATATATAGAGTGGTTATGACCCAACGGGTCACTGGTAACATGTACTGGTTAAATTCTTTTTTTCTGTTTTTATACATATATAGAGTGATTATGACCCAACGCGTCACTGTAAACGTGTACTTGTTAAATTCTTCTTTTTTTCTTTTTTTCTACATATATAGAGTGGTTATGACTCAACGGGTCAGTGTAAACGTGTACTTGTTAAATTATTCTTTTTTTATACATATATAGAGTGATTATGACCCAACGGGTCACTGTAAACGTGTACTTGTTAAATTCTTCTTTTTTTTTTATACATATATAGAGTGGTTATGACCCAACGGGTCACTGTAAACGTGTACTTGTTTAATTCTTCTTTTTTTCTTTTTGTATACATACATAGAGTGGTTATGACTCAACGGTCACTGGAAACGTGTACTTGTTAAATTCTTCTTTTTTTCTTTTTTTATACATATATAGAGTGGTTATGACCCAACGGGTCACTTTAAACGTGTACTTGTTAACATCTTTTTTCTTTTTTTATACATATATAGAGTGGTTATGACTCAACGGGTCACTGTAAACGTGTACTTGTTAAATTCTTCTTTTTTCTTTTTTATACATATATAGAGTGGTTATGACTCAACGGGTCACTGTAAACGTGTACTTGTTAAATTCTTCTTTTTTTTCTTTTTTATACATATATAGAGTGGTTATGACTCAACGGGTCATTGTGAACGTGTACTTGTTAAATCCTCCTTTTTTCTGTTTTTATACATATATAGAGTGGTTATGACTCAACGGGTCACTGTAAACGTGTACTTGTTAAATTCTTCATTTTTTCTTTTTTTATACATATATAGAGTGGTTATGACTCAACGGGTCATTGTAAACGTGTACTTGTTAAATTCTTCTTTTTTCTTTTTTTATACATATATAGAGTGGTTATGACTCAACGGGTCACTGTAAACGTGTACTTGTTAAATTGTTTTTTCTTTTTTATACATATATAGAGTGGTTATGACCCAACGGGTCACTGTAAACGTGTACTTGTTAAATTCTTCATTTTTTTTATACATATATAGAGTGGTTATGACTCAACGGGTCACTGTAAACGTGTACTTGTTAAATTCTTCTTTTTTCTTTTTTATACATATATAGAGTGGTTATGACTCAACGGGTCATTGTAAACGTGTACTTGTTAAATTCTTCTTTTTCTGTTTTTATACATATATAGAGTGGTTATGACTCAACGGGTCACTGTAAACGTGTACTTGTTAAATTATTCTTTTTTCTTTTTTTATACATATATAGAGTGGTTATGACTCAACGGGTCACTGTAAACGTGTACTTGTTAAATTCTTATTTTTTCTTTTTTATACATATATAGAGTGGTTATGACTCAACGGGTCACTGTAAACGTGTTCTTGTTAAATTCTTCATTTTTTCTTTTTTTTATACATATATAGAGTGGTTATTACTCAACGGGTCAGTGTAAACGTGTACTTGTTAAATTCTTCTTTTTTCTTTTTTTATACATATATAGAGTGGTTATGACTCAACGGGGCACTGTAAACGTGTTCTTGTTAAATTCTTTTTTTCTTTTTTTGTACATATATAGAGTGGTTATGACTCAACGGGTCACTGTAAACGTGTATATAAAAATATGTTGAAGTAAAATAAGTTTTGAAGAGAAAAAAATTTAAAAACCTATAACGATGACGTCATATACCTATTACTGTGACGTCACGTGCACAAGAATAAGTTGGTTGAAAACAAAATTATTATTACATAAATACATTGGCTGATTTCCAAATTACTACTGAATAACATTAGAAAAGTTTGAAAAAACCAGACCCGCTGCCGAAGACTGGCCCCGTTGACCCCCAGGAACATTTTTTTTTGTTGTAATTTTGAGATATTATGATCCCAGGTGTTGTACGGTGCTGAAGATATACACTTTTTGACATGTCGCCGCTTAGTTTTTGAGGAGAAGCTTCACATACAGACATACATACATACATACAGACAAGTGCCCTTTATAGCGGAGATTACATTCATTTTTAATCAAGTAATACATTTTTATGAAGAGCAAACGACAGCTCTTAATATAAAAGTTAAATTATAATGGAACCTATAGTTTTATATCCCTTTATTTTTCCATAACTTATTTTGGACAAATGGTAAGAAATTTGTTATTCTGAAGCCATTTAACACTTAGTTTAATAATATATATGGAGATA
The DNA here is from genome assembly GCA_963556195.1 of Sepiola atlantica. Lineage (NCBI taxonomy): Eukaryota > Metazoa > Mollusca > Cephalopoda > Sepiida > Sepiolidae > Sepiola > Sepiola atlantica. Next base: position 96,555,318 of record OY744524.1, read on the forward strand.
CATCGTGAGAGCCATATAATTTTCTAAAATAGTCATATACAATCATAGAATTGTGTCAGTAATGTTGTCATAAGTTTATATAGTATGGATGTTTTTCTGATTTGATTTGGAATGGCAGGATAAGGATGAGGTGAGTGTCTTACTTGCTATTTCATATATCGCTTCCCTTCACCATAGAAAAAGAACGAACTTGTTTTACTGACTAACTTTGCGTGAATGGTTAGACGTGGTTTTCTCGATCCTTCGAATAATCTTTCTTTTATTCTAGTCCAATTGTCGGTGTAGGCTCCGTAGCTTTTTTGTTCTATTTGTAGTCGCAAGTCTTTCTGATTCACTTTCCTCAATCGTCTTCAGGCGGAGGATTGGACTTGCCTATTGCCGACTGCTAAATTGATATGTACAGTTAATTTAGTAAGCTTTAAAATAACGTATGTGTGATGAGATTCCGTATTTGGAATGTGATCAGGTGTTAGGAGCGTGGTTGATTTAAATTCTCAACATTTAAACATTTTTTTACAATATTTAAAATTTACAATAAACGATATATCAAAATGCTTAAGCGAAGATTTTTTTTTATTTAGGCTATGCACTTTAAAATAATTTTACTGTATTCATTATTAATGTAGTTTATTGTGGGACGTTTGGTCTTAATGCACAAGGCGCCTATTTAGGTTGGTCTTTAAACATTAGAGTCGCGGTGTAGGCTATTCGTTTTATTGACTAACAGTTGTCTTAATTGCAAATGGAGTAGCCGTGTTGCTTCAAATGCTGACATATATATATATATATATATATATATATATATATATATATATATATATATATATATATATATATAGTTCTTTTTCCAATATTGGTCTATGTACGCCCTCTCTCCAATGGATGTTCCTCTAAGACGAGCTTGATATTTTTTCCTTTAATTTCTGTAAGATGTGATGCTAAAGGCGCTGATGAAGTGACGTTTTGGAGTAGCTTTTGTTGTTGTTTTTTAAATTAAAGAATGAAATAAAGTATTTCCAGAATGTTTTGGAAACGACCGTATGCCATAATAGACTTATTGTTCTAATTCACTAAATCGCCTTATATATATATATACATATATATATATATATATATATATATATATATATATATATATATATATATATATATATATATATACGCTATCAGCGTAAATATAAAATATTTTATCTGTTATAACGTGACAACCGCCTCTGGCCAAGGAGATTAAGCGAACGCTTACGGATTCAAAGTGTCTCTGTAGACTGCCTTCCTGCCCCTTGACCGTCTGAGATTGTCATGTTCGTACACAGAGGAGAGTCGAAAGCTCAAATGTACGTCGTAAGTAGATAACATATTACAATATGATTTAATATTATAAGAAGGCTGTTTAAGTAAAATTAAAGTCGAGCACTATGAAAGAGATCTAAAAGTAGGCATTACCCTATTGATTCAGTGCGATACCCCAACTCTCTCGTTAGGTTCTATCTAAATGTCTTGATGTTTACACACGCCGCTCTCAATGTAAATATAACTTAATTTCTCTGTTATAACTTAGCAACAGCCATGACCAAGGGGTTAGTCGACCGCTTCTATATTGAAGATGCCTCTTCATGTCCCTACAGTAAGAAGAACTGAAACCTCGAAACAGCGTAGTATGAAGGTTAATATATATATATATATATATATACATATACATATATATATATATATATATATATATATATATATATATATATATATATATATATATATACATATACATATATATATATATACTAATTAATTCACATTGGTAGCTATTATTATCTAATGGGGGGAAAAGCTATGCCTTTTAACATCTATGATTTCTGCTCTTGTATTGCATGCACATAGTGGAATCATGTCGATCCAATTATTGCCACTGATTATGTCTGGAAAAATGTCGACACTCATTGTTATTATATTCTGTCTGCTATTGATTCTCAATTGGTTCAGAAATTCTGCTAATTGATATTCTTTGATAATAGGCCACATTTAATCAGATTTATTTAATTATAGATATTAATTACTAGCATTATTAATGTGTTTCCTTTCAACAGGAAGATTTATCATAAAATATGTTGGCTTTATTTCTCTATTTCTGTATTTCTTTTGCATACTCCATGTATTCGAGAGAGTTGTTTTCTATTTGACTTTTGCTGCACAGTTCTTCATTCCTTTTCCAGTTCGATCTGTTTAAATAAGTGTCTTCTATTTTTTTTTAGTTTTTTGAATGAAAGTATTAACTTTACATATCAATCCATTGCATTTCATAATCGCTGTTTTATGTTGATTTACAAAATAGTGTGTCGCACATATCAACTTAAATTGACTTTAAATGAATGCTCATCTCAAACCTAAACTTCTATAATTGCACCTGAATTGACATGGCGACTACTGGCATTGGACATGCCACAACGGACACGGGCACCTATAAATTGTAATATTATAATTTCGATATGCTTTCAGAATTATAGTCAGAAGGGTCACATTTATACGTGTTTGATTTTTTCAAAATATAGCGGCCTCATTTTACTCTTTTATCGAAATAGATTTGTATTGATTTCCACCATTATTAATTTAAAATATAGCAAACATAATGATTTGGTGAGTATTTATATTCGAGGGAATGCCGCTGTATATCGGGGCATATATGTATTTAAATAATAAAGAGTAATACAACGATTTACTTTGTAAACACCGTCACAAAATATTAATAGTCTTTGGTTTATTGAGGTTGGAAAATTGCATAAAACCAGAAATAGTATCATTTATTTTTGTCATTAGATCTCGTACGTTAGACATTGTCGAGGTAAACTTCGATATGATCCAAGCTTGTGAACTGATACTGCAAATTCCCATCTTATTTCACAGCAAAACAAGTGTTTAGTACAATATTTTGATGAAATTTCAAATTACGATTTTTCGAATATAGTGAACTTTCTGCAAAACACATATCCAATTAAATAAAGTCTTGAATCATTATTTTCATCATATCATTTACTGTTTCATTGTTGTCAGGATGATTCGTATTTTTGTTCACAAAATAGGGAAATCGATTGATTTAAGTACACCCATACCGGTATTAATATGTCCTAACATAAAACCATATATGTTCTATTGCTGAATAAAACTATTTAACATGTTGGAAAATGTTGAAATGCTTCTTATACATATAATAATAACGTACGGTTTATTTTTTTTCATCCAATACATATTGACATAAATGATTTAAGATGCTCTTATTAACCTGAAGCAGTGTATACACTTCCAACAGCTACACAAATTAGGACTCCGCAGATGTGCGTAAATCAGATAAATCATGAGAATAATAACAATACGAACTGTTAAGAATATATGTAATCAAATATGAACCATATTGTAAGTTGCATAATTAACTTAGTATCCTAGAGATAACAGATATATCAATGTAACGGTGCCTATCCACTACCAAGTAACTCTATTTTAAACAAGAGTTGTGTAATCCTAAACCACACATCGTCTGCCGGGGGGAAGGAATAATTCAGGACGATTGGAAACAATCACGTAATCAAGCAGATGGCATTTCTACAAACAGCATCTGGTATTAACAAATGGTCACCTACTCAGAACTTACCAGGTCCGACGTAACATAACTCCGATGATCTAACTGAAACGGGTGTGTCAACATAAGTATACCTAATATATGTAGTACATTGTATTCCTGATCACTAAACAATTATTACTTACATGGTTCAAGATTGCATAACTGATGATGTAATTGAAATCGTGCTTATGATGGGACATAATAGAACCATAATAAATAACATTTAGACAAATGCCGAGTAATGAATAAAAATGTAAAATAATAAAATCTAATGAAGTGTATTCATTTTTTATATTTACTATAGACTCAACTACTGATTTGACACATATTTGGAATGTCCATGTGTAACGTTAAATCGACTTTGGTCAGATTTAAGAATTATAAAAGGTCATAAACGAAGTCAGTGAGTGATATATAAAAACCTTCATAACATATTGTGTGGAAAGTGTATTATTTTTTTCAGTAAGAATACAGAGCATATTTATTGTTTGAAAAATAAGTGCATTACTATATTTGTAAATAAACAAAACAGCAATATTCGTTTTATGTATTCTCATTAGTTCTTTTCATACTATATATATTTTATATGAAGGAACGTAACCTTTTCTAGAAAGAATCCCAAATCATTGGATATTGTGCGAATATTATACATGGTTATCTCTTTTTTCCTTTAAAATGGTTCTGACAAAAAAAGCATGACACTGCCACATAAATTATTAGCCTCTGTGTGTAATTATATTGTTGTGGGTGAACCTACCTACCATATAGTAATAACTAAATGGAAGCAACCTGCTACCATAAATACCGGCATTTGCCGGGAGAACATTTGTAGTATATTTAGGCACTAAACAGACAACCTAGTTCGACTGTTGCTCTCTGTCTTTATGGTTATCAGAATTTTTGCGCTCTGGTTAGTTATTGTTATTCATATTGTTATTTATATTGTTTTTGTTGTTACCTCCTTTTAATTCTTCTCTCTCTTTTTAGAGTTGAATTGGTGTTTTGAATTTTTCGTTGGACTATAGTCTTTTTTTATTGGCGTTTTTTCTTGGCCATGGCAACACTTTGCCTAGTGTTATCACATGAGACAATGAAAGACGATACCAGAAAGAGGCCGGTTGTTTCTACGCCTCAACCGACTCTAGGTCCGTCGGGTTGGAAGAAACCCCCGATTGTGGAAATAAACATTGACGGGAAAAATGGATACTTACGCTGAGAAGATCACAAACACCGGACTTATAATTGACTTATCCAAATTGGAAGATATTGAAAAAAAAACACTTAAGTTTTCGTCGTTGACAGAAAAACAAGAAAAACTATCAGAGCAACAGTTGACATTATCACAAAACTGTTATCCTCAGTCGGACATAGACCACTCAAGTTGATAAAATCTAAAGGTTATAATATCTGGAAAACCTTTTTCACATCAGAGGAGGAATGCCTTGCGTTGATCTAGTAGGAAATAATAACAACATTTTAAGAATGGAGCACCGAGGAAGAAGAAGAACGACGGTATCAGTTTTCCATGTGCCATTTTACATATAAGGTGAGCACATGCTGCCTTAGTGAATAAGTACGGTGACCTGATGGCGGTAAGCACGGATAACTACCTGTCAGTTTGGCATTTTGACGTAATGTAAAATCCAAAGGCGTTCAGTGAAATACCATACTACTTAGAAGTTGGTGAAGACAAGCTGCCAATTATTGCTGGAATGGTGGTGCCATTGGACATCTTACATCTGAGTGAGTAGAACGCTAATCAACAGTTCCAGTAAACCCCAAAAATAGAGTGGGGGACCATATGGGCCCCACTGTTGCTTGGAAACAGAAAACGCACACAGAGGAGAAGAAAGACGTAGTCAACACAACAGACTTCCCCGAACTCCAGTCTGAAACTGAAGAGGAAGAAAGATGGACAGTAGTACCGGGGAAAAAGACCCCTGGAAGACTCGCCCTCGAGCAAATGAGACTTGCAGAAGAAGAAGAAGACAACATGTCTAAGGATCCGTGGCGAGAAAGATATGTGGAAGTTGTACAGCTAAATAAACAACTTCGAGCGAAAAACAAGTCCAGCCCTTGCTCTTCCACTAAAACACAGACAAACCAAATGCCCCCCAAGACTGTACATAGCCCAACTACAACACCTGTGTCCCCAATTCGCAATCTGAAATCACCTCCCCCCCAAAAAAGTCCACCACCAGTCACCGCACCAATAAAAAAACAGACACTATGAATTAATTCACTTAAGCCCCACCCCCAGAAAAACAAAAATTGAATAACCAAGACATTCCCCATTTGTCTCCCCTCAACAGACCCATAGAATTACTCCTCCTGCGTCCCCTAAAAAGTCACAATCACTCCCTCTTCCATCCCCCCTTTTAAAACATGCACTTAGGCCAATTCCCTCATAAAGACCGATCTGAATATTCCTCCTCCACCACCTCTAATAAACACACCAACACACAATAAGGGGAAGAAAAGACAACTATTTTTTCACGGCGAAGACATTTGCCGCATCTCTTCTGAAACTATCACCAGAACTAAAGAACATCATCACACAGACCTTATAAAACTTTTGGCTTTTACCAAAATTGACGGAAAATCGATAGAAAACCCTTACAACTTCCCTGATGTTTCCCGAGTGTTATCTGTAATTCGAACCCAAGAAGGAGCAAAATCAGTTAGGCGAATGATGAAACAGGCAAACATAACTTTTGAAATTTCACCACCATTAGTTATCTGTAATGATGTCAAATAAAGAAAATTAAAAAATCATGCTATGGGAGGGTCCCAATTCTTGTAGATCCATCCTTATATCGAGCTATAAAACTAATATTTCCTCTCGATGTCGGCGGTTTGTCCTGGGATGGCCTCATCAATACTGAGACGGGCTCTTATTCCATGGGAAAAGCTGTCGGCATTTTGACCCCATCAATGTTCGTTTCGGATGCCCAACTCTAAAGCACTATAATGTCTCTCAGATTATCAAGCCTAAATGGCTGAGGGTTGAGGGACACCGCTCGTAGATTTCGAGTCGCACGTGACCTTCAACGGCTCGGCGTGGATGTATGTTGTTTGCAGGAGACCCACTTTATTCCCAGTTAGTATAAGGGTGTGCTGGCTAGACACTTTCAGCTCTATTCAGCATACTTAAATTCCTACTCAAGGTTTTTTTTCTGGCTAGTTAAGCGCACACCGAATGCGTCGTGTTACCCAATCTATGCGGATCCTGAGGGAAGGCTGTGCATTCTTGATGTTACCGTAAAGGATGTGACTTTTAAGCTTATTGGGGTTCATGCGCCCAACACCAATTCTAAGCGGGTTCCTTTTTTTCGGCGGATCGAGCCCTTTATGGATACGTCTCGTCGGATAATTCTATCGGGAGCCTGGAACGCAGTCCTGGATCCCGATTTAGATCGCTTGGGAAATCCGAGGAGAACTAACACGAACGGGGATATTAACACGTTTCGTGATTTTATCGAGAGTGTTATGCTATGCCTAGTTATTAACTAGATGGCGTCCAAAATCACTGACAATGCGGAATGCTGTAAACCACCAAAAGTGTCTATCAATGTCAGAGAATTCGTGGAAGAAAGAAAGAAATACGTACACATGGTCACTGAACAAGGAATTAACGTGGATTTACCAAAACTTTAAGAAATCAGAAAAAGGACTGTAACCATGTTTTTAGTCGACAAAAAAAATTAAAAAATCAATCAGGGCCTCTCCTGAATAAATATGCGAGTTATTGTCAACAGCAGGATTCAAACCTCAAAGGTTATAAAAGTGCAAAGGATTTAACACATGGAACGCTTTGTTCCTAACGAAGAGATTTGTGCTAATCTCTAACTTACACAAATTATCACGCAGGATTATGTTTTACGCACGGAGTACATGGGTAGAAGACGTTCTTCAATTTCCATCTTCAATGTACCTTTTTACGTAAAAGGCAAACATATTTTTTCCTAAGATATGGCGAAATCACAGACGTGAATTTCGACGAATTTCCAGGTACATGGAATTTTAAAATACTCATCGACAAGAAAGCTTATGACAGCATCGCCTACTATTTACAAGTCGGGGAAGATAAACCACCTATTATATTGGCCGGACGAACACCTGTTTGTTGGTTTTGTGAGCAACTAGGTCATTTAACTTTTGATTGCCCACAGAAAAAAATCCACTCAGAAAACGACAGATAACCAGATCATCCAAGGCAGGCCCCCACCTCGTTCCTCCTGTTACAATTGGTCTACCAATTACATCTGCATCTGATTACTCCGAAGACGAATTCCCTGCTCTACCTTCTGCAGAAAAAGACAAGGAATGGATTATTGTTCCGGGTAAAAAAACCGAGTCGGGTATCTCTCGAAGAAATGAGAGAAACAGAAATGCTAAGTAATGACCCGGGAAAAGACAGTTAGATTAAAGCCAAAGAGCTTAAATCTAAATTAGATAAGAAAGAAGGAAAAAAAGAGAAAAAAGAGGGAAACAATTCAGCCACTTCAGATAAAATCATTACCCCCAAACCAAGTCCCCAGCCGGTCACTAAACCAATAGTTTCTAAAAAGTTCTCATTCTCCCAAATCTATGCTCCCCCTAATTACTGGCCTAATTTTGGACAAATCGTACAAGCTTATCCCTCTAAGTCCCATTAAATCGTCTAAAAAAATCAATTCTCCAAAACCTTCTCCCTTTGTCTCCTCATTAACTACCCACTCAAAATACCCCACCTGCGTCCCCCACTAAGCAGCCCTCCCCTTCGCCTTCTCCAACATCCCCTATGGGACCCAGTTCCCCTTCTACCTCCTCAATGGATGACATGCCTCCCCCTCCACCTATTGCACAGAAGAGGCAGAGGAGCCCTTCTGTGGAAAGAAAAACCAAGAAGTAACAGTAACATATTACCAATTTTCAATATCAGTGAGCTTCTTAAATTCAAAGAAGTCGGTGGTATAACCATTGAACACCCAGCTAATTCCCCCAACGCCCCTAGAGTCCTTACAGTTGTAAAGAGGAAATAAGAAGCGAAGGCTCTATGGCAGATGCTGGAAGACGGGAACAACACTTTCAATTTCACCATTCCAATGGCCATCTTTAAAGATGACATTCTAGTCGTTTTAAGAAAATATTGTTTTGGAAGAGTTCCCATAAGGTTACACCCCGCCCTGTATAGGATAGCGAAACTAACCTATCCTTTGGATGTTGGCGGCATATCTCATGATGGTAAAATTAATGATCAGATGGGCAAACAATCTTTTGGGAGAGCCGTCGGTATCCTGACCACTGCTATGTTCGTTTCTGGAACCCAACTCTAAGGCATCCTCATTGCTCTCTTTCTAGCGAGTTTGAATGTCCGGGGCCTGAGGGCCGACGCTCGTAAATTCCGGGTCGCCACAGACCTTCAGCGCCTCGAAGTGGATATATGTTGTGTTCAGAATACCCACTTGATTTCCGTTGACTATTTGGGTGCGCTGACAGAGGGTTTCCACGTTTATTCAGCGTACTTTAATTCTTCTGCTAGCGGGGTTTCCTGGCTGGTAAACAAGTCTTTAGATGCGTCATGTGACACTAACTACAGGAATCCGGAATGGAGACTTTGTGTTTTGGATATTACCATAAAGGAGAAAGCGTTTCGGCTCGTCGGGGTGTATGCGCCCAATTGCCATTCTGAGTTCGGTTCTTTCTTTCGGCGAATCGAGCAGTTCTTGATTTCTACTTCTCGACGGTCATTCTAGCGGGAGACTGGAACGCGGTCCTGGATCCTAATTTAGATCGTAATCAGCCTAGGGGTACTAACACTAATCGGGATGCTAGATTATTTCGGAACTTGCTCGATAAGTTCCATCTTGTCGATAAGTACCGGAATGAAAAGCCCCGAGATAGGGTATGGATTTGGACAGCTAGACGCGGCTTCGATTCGGTACAACGTTCGAGTTATATCGATCGGTTCTTAATTAGGAGAGTCGACGTGGGATTTGTTAAATGTCCAAGTTTTCATAATATAGTTTTCTCAGACCATAGACTTGTTCGGGTCCGGGTAAACTTAGATAGACCTAAGCCTAGCTTAGCTGGGTACTGGAAGCTCAACACTTCGTGGTTGGATGTGAACCAACAGCGGGAATTGACGGGGGCTGTAATTGGGAATAGGAAGTAGATTCATTTTAAGAAGGTTATTAGGTCCTTTACTGCCGATTTTAGCAGACGACTCAACGTATCAACTAGGGCAGCTAAAGTCGCACTAGAGTTTAGATTAGGTCGGGCGGTGGAGGTGGGGATAGCTCTAATGTTACTATAATTAAGGCCAAGCTTAAAGTAAAAAAGGGTGCCGCACGAGGCGGCAAGCATGGCCGCTGAACTGTGTGCAGAGGTGCATCGACATGCATTTGATCGACATATCGCTCGTGTCTCATTGTCGGATGGGGGCTCGTGACCACAAACGAAGGTATTCTGGAGGCTTTTCGTTCTCATCTCCAGGATCTTTTTACTCGGGAAACCGGTTTGTCTTTAGCACAATTCGACCCCTATTTTGCCGACTTTTCTCGTCTTGAGGCGACCGAAGCGGCTAGGTGTGAAGGTTGCATAACAGAGGATGGAGTCCGGGAATCCTTAGGGCGGGTCGGCCTTAATATGTCTCCGAGGATGTCGCACATTTTGTTCCCTTGCTGGCAGTTTTGTGTAACTCGTGGTTTAGGAACGAGTCTATTCCTAAGTACTTGACCATAGGTTTAGTGAAATTGTTACGCAAAAGCAAAAATGGTGGGGATGGTTTGGATAATTTTCGGCCCCTAACAATTCTTAATTCGGAGTTAAAGATTTTGGCCAAGATCTTAACCAATCGTCTGCAACTTGTTTTGCCTGGTCTAAATAGCCCCGAACAGACTTGTTCGATGCAGGGCCGGACCATTCAGGATAACTTACACTTGATGATAGATAAAGTCGACACTGCAGCCGCGCTGATCAATTTAGATCAGTCCAAAGCATTCGATAGGGTTGACCATCGGTACTTGGAGACTGTTTTGTGTGCGGCCGGTTTTGGCCCGCAATTCCGCTCCTGGATTCGCCTCTTGTATGCGAACCCCGGTGTTAGTGTTGAAGTGAATGGCATGAGGTCTTGGGCCTTCAGATGGTCCATATCTCTTCGTCAGGAGTGCCTTCTTTCACCGATGCTTCATGTGCTTGTTTTGGACCATTTCCTTAACAGGCTAAGGGTGAATCCGGTCCTGCGTGGAACTACTTTGGCCGGTGCTTGCACCACGTTGAAGTACTCCGCCTATGCCGACGACTTGACTGTGCTTGTAACGAGCAATGCCCAGATTAGTGTCGTCGACAGAGAAATCAGAATGTATGAAACGGAGACAGGGGTCAAAATCAACTGCGATAAGTGTGTTGGCTTGCGCATTGGTTTCCTAGAAGGGTGTCTCCTTGCAGGGACCCTTTGGCTGGACAGATGGGCCTTGCAAGCCACTCGACGTCTGGGTTGGTCCTGATCTTCAGCTGGAGAAACATTAGTCGGAGTCATGAAAGCGATTAGGACAGCAGCTGGTCTGTGGTCCAGCAGAGATCTTTCGTTAAAGGGGAGAGCGGAGGTGTGTATTTCTCACATTTATCCGATCATGCTATATCATCTTTCAGTGCTCCCACTACCGTCGGATACACTGCTGGAAATGCAGTGGACTTTGTTCAGGTTTTTTGTGGCTTGGAAAGTGCCCTATGGTGAATCGCGAGATGTGTTACCTTCATCCTTCTGAGGGCGATCTGGGTATGCCTAGCATCGAAATTCGATGCCATCCACTTAGGCTGTTTTATCTAGACCGAATGAGTATACAATCTGAGGGAAACGGTGTATTTTGAAAGGAAGACACAAAGAAAGCCTTTCCGGCTTTGAGAAGTGTGCACTTGGATTAGGGGGAGGCACACATGTTTCCCCTAAAACGAGTGCTCCTTCTCTCGCGAATGTAGACATGCGTTGAATTTCTTTCAAGGGTGACAGAAAGCCTCTCAGACACTCTGCTGTTGTCTCGAAAGGCATTATATTGGGTATTGGTGAGGGGACTGTCCGATATGATAGGCCTGAGGGGCCCGCTTTGACGAGGGGAGAGCTCCGCTTAATCTGGTGTTGGGCGCATGGGTTAAGGTGCTTTGACAATGACGAGGCATCACTGACCTGGCTGACGATAAGGAATGTACTCTCGGTAGGTAAGAGGCTTCATACAGCACGCTTGAGTAATTCTCCGACTTGTGTCAGAGGCGGCGATTAGGACGAGACCTTACGTCACGTCTTCGTTTTTTGCCGCTGATTAAGATTGTTGCAGGCTACATGGTTCATATTCTTAACGCATCGTCTTTTGACCTGGAACCCATTTATGTATGCAGCAACTGGGCTCCGACAACTGATAGGCAACAACGGTTTACGTTTTTAAGCTTACTAGCCATTATGAGAGTTACGATTTGGACGACTAGGTGTAAGAACTTCTACGGAGCATAGACCTGCACTTCTCTCGACCTTAATTTTCAAATATTACCTGAAGGCTCGCATTAGTGCCGAGATGGTGAAACTCTCTTCGGCAGATTTTGCTGAAAGGTGGGTGACTGGAGCGCGACTGTACAGAATAGCTGGCGCTAGATTAGAGTGGTATCTGGACGTGCCATTAGGCAGAGCATATTGGGTTCAGGAAACGAACACAGCTATAATTTTAAGTGAGATTTAGACTTATTTTAAGTTATTTTCTGTTTAATTTTCTGTTAATTTTTAAGTTCAACAATTTAGCTAGTGTATGATTGATTCCATTACATGCCCCTTTTATTTTGTCCTCATCCAACTGCCCCTTTTTATTTTTCTGTTCCATGTTAATCTCCTCTTCCCTCCCCATTTAGGTGACTGAGTGCTAGATGTGTCGGAGATGCAGGTCACCCTTCGATATTTTCGAAGGAGGTGTTCAGATTAAAACGTTGGGCCCCCCTTTTTTCGTGTTTTCGATTTCGACCGGCAAATCGGCATCTCTGCCACATTTCAATTACAGGGGGACTTTTACTAACCTTTATTTCTTTTTGCATTGTATATATCATATTTTGTATGTATACATTTTTAGTACCACCCTCCGTTGCATATTTCTCATATGGGTTTTTAGTAGGATTTCGTGGTATGAATTCTTATGGTGAGTAGCGATGGATGTATAGTATGAATGTGGTATAATGGTGAATGATGGTCATGATTGAAACTAGCTAAGTTGGGTTTTATATGTTAAAGATGACCGATCCTTTCCCCTCCCCTTTTTGACCTTGTGTCTCATTTTGTGTATTAGTTTACGCAAATAAATATTTAGTACATTTAGGCACTAGCATTGCCAACACTGACGTGTGTATAATTTCTCTGTTCAATACAATTCATTATTATAATCTCTAAACCTGTTGTTCTTTTATTTCATTGTTTGTACCCTAAACGGGTCCACAACAACTGTCGACGAGTGATTCGTAAAGGACTTCGTTGGAAAAACCTTGGGCCTTGCAACCTGTGAGTGATAAACCATTGTCTACAACACGGTCAACCTTCGAAAAAAAATTATACCCGTTTGAAAAAAAAAAACCTTTACTTTACAATTTTCGGGAAGATATTGGAAATATCGAATACATTCCAATTTGGGACGAGTCTGCCTTACAAAAAATAACCAGTTTAAACAATTACTGGACGGAAAATAAGTAAGACAGATTTTACTATTTGTGTTTCTTCGTATTTCAATACGGGAGTTTACCTCGTGCAACAAATGAAATTGGAATACCATGTGCTTATGAAACTGAAAGGTTTGAAAAAAAGAAACTCCATACTACAAAAACCTTTTTTCGTGTCTGATATAGTCAAACGTATTTTTGCGAACAGACTTGTCACTGTTAAATCGTATAGTCGAAAAAAATCTGACAAGTAAAACCAAATTACTTTCTTGAATAACTAGTCAATTTTTTATATAGCGGTGAAAGCCATTACTTGCTATTTTTCATTTTCAGCCTACACTGAAAGGCAAACGGACTTATTGGAAAAAAAAAGTTCCAGATGCGAACAAAAATCCAAATAATTTCTTAAATTAATTACCAAATAAGCCGGATTAATACAATCGTTTCTTTTTCACAAAGAACTTTAGAAAAAAGAAAGATTAGCAAGTGCTGGTCGAATTCGAGACCCGAATGACGCAGTGATGAGAAGGGGTTGAGTTTGTTATTAAACAGTAAGTATTTGAAAAGAAAAAAAATAGTGAAGGACTATTTGTGACTTTACTTCTTTTTCAAGAAGTGTTTTTTAGAAGAAGTAAATGTAAGTTAGTGCTTTTCAAGAAAATATTTCTTTAATCATGGAAGATTTCTCAAAAGAGATATTGAAGATGATTAAATTTCAATCAGAACAACAGAAGGCAAACGATGAAAAACATCTTGCTCTACAGAAGGCAAACGATGAAAAACATCTTGCTCAACACAAGGAATTTCAGTCGCAGCTAATGAGTTTGTTGAAATATTTTTAGGAAAAGAATCTAGCACAAAAGCGAGAAGATAAAAAATCTTTAGACGAACAATTAGTTGGGATAAGACATTTACAATTAGAGCAACAAACTCAATCATAGAGAAAATTTGAACAGCTTGCACAAGCAATGATAAATACGACGCATGACGACAGCGACGCGTTCAACAAAAATGCAATATGGTCAGCTACAGAAACCTTCAACTATTTGCCTGAAAAGGACCTAAACTTCGAACTATGGTGCCGTCGATATCAGGATTTTTTCGACATTGATTGTAGAACATGGTCGGAAAAGAAAAAGGTTCGTTTAGTTCTTCGTAGACTAGGAACAACAGAGTATACAACATTTGTCGATTATATTCTGCCGAAGAAAACGGGCGAACTATCTTTCAAGGAAACCATTAAAATGTTAATGGAACTATATTGCCCCAAAACCAGTTTATTCCACAAAAGGTTGAAACGCATGAACCTAACGCGAAAAGAAAGTTGGATTACTCAATGTTTGCTTCGATCGTCAATACACATTGTAACGACTTTAAGTTATCATCTTTGACAGCGGACAATTTAAAAGTAGTAACATTTGTTCAAGGGCTCGTCTCGTAAAACGATGCAGAGTTAAGAAGACGTGCAATGAGCAAACTAGAAACCGAGCCAAATGTAACATTGCAACAACTGGCCGAAAGCTGTCAACGACATATTTCCGAGAAAAAGGAAGCTAAAGAAATAGATGGGGCAACAATTTCTAATATTAAAAATGTTCGTCGTTTTTTTTAAAAAAAATCATACTCTTCGATGGACAGATTCAAGAAGTTTTTGCCTCAAAGGTCGGATGAGAAACTGCCAAACCACCCTTGTTGGGGTTGCGGGGACCTACATCGGTACCAGAAGTGTCCTTTTAAACGAAAAAATTTGACAAATTCAATGAAATGGGACACAAAGCATCACATTGCAGAAGTAACACTAGAAAAAAAGTTACATGAAAACAACTAGAATTGATGGTGGCAATCTAAACATATGAAAGTATGTTACGGTAAAAATGAACAATCAAGATGTTAAACTACAGCTTGATTGGGAGTCTTACCTATCAATTATTAATATTAATACCTGGAAAAAGATCGGAAGCCCGACTATGCTACGCAAAGATAAAGTGGATCGATCGGTAACCAGAGAGAAAATAAACTTTGAAGGGGAAGTCATTTCAAAAGTGACACTAAAACATAAGACATTAAAATTACACATGTTTATGATGAAAAATACAGAAAACTTGTTCGGTACAGATTGGATACAGCACTTCCAGCTCTGGGATTCGCCGATAAGCGCCTATTGTCAACGAATAGAGAACCTTTCGGCTGAAGCATAAACATTGAAGAAGGATTTGAAAGAGTCATTCCCCAAGGTGTCTTCTAATGAATTAGGACGCTGTACTAAAATGAAGGCGAGTTTTGAACTAATTAAAAATAAGAATCCCGTTTTTAAGAGGAAACAAAGTGTACCATTTGCCTCACTTGAAAAAATTAATGCAGAAATAGACTGGTTGATTGAGAATTGTATTTTAACACCAGTCGACTACTCGGAATGGGCGGCCCAAACCGTCTACGTGAAGAAAACCTCTAGAGAGATCAGAGTGTGTGTCGATTTCTCAACCGATTTGAACGATGCTCTGAAAAATCATCACTATCCTCTGCTGACTCCAGAAGAGGTTTTTAACAAAGTTAAACGGTGGAAAACTGTTCTAAAAAATTGGTTTAAGTGAAGCCTATCTGCAAATACCTGTAGAGGAGGATAGATCTAAGCTTCTCTGTATTTCGACACACAAAAGACTACTAAAGTTCAATCGTCTCCCTTTTGGAATTAATGTGGCCCCGTCGTTTTTGCAGCAGGTAATGTACACGATGTTGAGCTTACTCGATTTCTCGATCGACTACCTTGACGATATCTTAATGAAAAGTACGAACGTCGTGGAGCACCGTGAGCACGTAAACAAAGTATTCGAAAGGATAAGCGATTTTGGTTTCACACTCAAAGAGTCAAAGTGTGAATTCTTTCTAGAAGAGATCAAATACTTGGGACATGTCATTGATAAGAATGGAAGATGTCCCGACAC
The DNA here is from genome assembly GCA_963556195.1 of Sepiola atlantica. NCBI lineage: Eukaryota > Metazoa > Mollusca > Cephalopoda > Sepiida > Sepiolidae > Sepiola > Sepiola atlantica. The sequence goes on from OY744524.1 coordinate 96,571,536, forward strand.
AGAAACTTCTATAGCCATCAAGAATATGCCCGAACCGAACAACGTTACCAACTACAAAACTTCCTGGGTCTCGCAAACTATTACGAAAAATGAATTCCCAGTATGCACAAATTGCGAGCCCCCTTAAATGAGTTACTAAAGAAAGATAGTAAATGGGAATGGTCTACCGACTGCCAATGTACATTCGACAACCTAAAAACGAAGTTAACTTCAGAATTATTTCTTACTCATTTTAATCCGGAGTGACACCAGCTCCTACGGCGTTGGGGCGTGCATTTTGCATAAAATGCTGGATGGCTCGATTAAACCCATCACGCACGCTTCACGAAATTTACTTCCTGCAGAGAAAAACTACTCGCAGATTTAAAAAGAAGCGTTGGGTATTGTGTTCGCAATGACGAAATTTCACAGGTTACTACACGGCCGTCTTTTGATCCTACAAACAGACCATAAGCCACTTATCACCATCTTTGGATCTAAGAAAGGCTTGCCAACTTACACAGCAAACCGCCTACAGAGATGGCGTACAATTCTGTTAAATTATGACTTTGAGATAGAATTTCTACCGTCAAAAAGACTGAGACACGAAGATGGTTTATCGCGGCTAATCCCAAAGTACACGGAAACGCTCGAGGGTACAGTTATACCATGCTATCGGTCTGAATATGACTATAGTAAAGTACAGTGTAACAAAATAAAAGAGCTGCCAGTCACACTTGGCGATATGCAAAAAGAGGCAAGAGAAGATTATTTTATTATCAAAATTAAAGATGAATTACAAACAGACGATGAGCAAACGGTAGAAGCTTTTTCAGTCTGTTGCGACACATTATTATACCGGGAACGAGTACTAATCCCAGCTACGCTAAACAAAAATCCTGAAGAATTTCTATGAGGGGCATCACGAAGTGACACGCATGAAGAGCTTAATGATATCTTATGTGTATTGGAAAAACATGGATAGGGACAGGGACATAGAGACGAAGGTGAAGGCCTGTGCGGGTTGCGCATCGACAGCGAAATCACCACCTATTCAGTACTGTCCATAGCGAAAGGCAGAGCAACCATGGTCCCGGATTCACATAGATTTCGCGGGGCCATTGGAAGGATTCTACTATTTAATTATAGTCGACAGCTACTCAAAATGGCCAGAAGTTGTTAGATGTAAAAACCCAACAACGGATGTCACGATATGCGCGTTGCATGAACTGTTTGCAACGATACACAATTTACTTCACGAGAGTTCAAAGAATTGTGTGAAGACTTTCAAATTAAACATATCACTAGTCCGACTTACCATCCGAGGTCAAACGGACAAGCAGAAAAATTCTTGATACCTTGAAGAGAGCGTTGAAAAAATCGACGGACACGCCGAGAGAAAAGGCACTCCAGCAGTTCCTTCAAGTGTATAGAATTACACCCAACGAGAACACACCAGCCTATGTACCACCGGCGGAAATAATGTTTGGTAGAAAAATAAAGTCGGTATTCGACAAACTCTTACCAAAACAGGTGAAACCGACCAAAATTACGACACCAAAGAAATGGTACGAGGAAGGAGAGAAGGTGTTCTTCCAAAACACCATGGAAACAAAACCGTGTGGGAAGTTGGAAAGGTACAAAAAAGATAAGGGCGGATGGTGCACATTGTAGAGGGTCCTAGAGGCACCTGTAAAAAAAACAGTAACAAAATGCGTCGTCGCATGTCGGATCAGAGTAAGATCATCATGGAAAATTTATACGTCGCATTTGAGCTTCCAACACCAAAAACGCTTTCGGAACAGAGACGTTCATCAAGAAAACGTAAATTAACTGGGAGTTTCGAGGCGAATTCTAGGAAATAGATATACATTGAGAGGCCGGAGGAATGAGTTTCGAAGGGGGGTTGTGGGTGAACCTACCTACCCTTTAGTAATAACAAAATGGTAGCAACTTGCTACCATAAATACCGGGAGAACATTTGTAGTACATTTAGGCACTAGCACTGCCAACACTGACTTGTGTATAATTTCTCTGTTCAATACAATTCATTATTATTATCTATAAACCTGTTGTTCGTTTATTTCATTGTTGGTACCCCTAAACGAGTCCACAACATATATATATATAAAAACATGGCATTGTTTTAGAAAATGTTATAAAGTTGAAAAATTATAATAATTGTCTTTCATGAGAAAATCTTTACATAGTTTCTCTTTAATGTAGAACAATGTTCATATGTGTACACTTTTATAAATTACTTGTATTTATATCCAGCAGGTAAGTATTTACCAAAAGGTCGAAGGATGTAGTAATATTACAAAACATTCCGGGAAATGTATACACACCAGCTTATATATATATATATATATATATATATATATATATATATACATTTATATATATATATATATATATATATTACACGGGCGCAGGCTATATTCCCATCTCGGTGTGTTTGACTCGTTATATCTTGTCAGGCAATCGATCTATTAAAAGGAAATCTTGCTAGAAACTACGTACGTCGTGGGTGGCAGCAAACTGTTTGGGAGTGAGGCCTCCTTAGTCCTGATCGATAGCTTTTCTACAGTTGGAATCTCGAACAAAATATCCGGTTTGCAAACCTACAATCATTTAAGGAGTATATAGGTTCTGGATATCGACGCCCATTGCACTCCTTTTTTGTCTATTAGCCAGACGCAGAGGTACCAGCGCTAGGACCCCTCAACACACCCAGTTCTTAGCCTTGTTTCCCTACTAGGACAATGGACGCTGTTTATCTTTTACTCTATTTTGGCAACTTGGGGAAACGTCTTTTGTCACTAAGTCTTACATGACAAGTCTGGATCTCTCTTGTTCCAACAGGTTGAGGATACAGGTTAAACAGCTTGTCTGGCTTCTGTTTCTGATTGGGTAGCTGTGAGAATGGCTGCTCCATCATCAGTTGCATAATATCGTGGGTAGTTGTATATGTCATGTCGCGCACAGAAAGGGCCCATGCAGTTATCTCCGGTGGGAGTTCCCGAGGCCACACTCCTCATGGACGGGGTCGCGACTAATGGACTGGTTGTGTGAGCTTATTGGCACCTAACAAGCACCCACATTGCTCAACCAACTCTATAACAAAACAAACATGTAATTACAAAAGAAATCAAATCAAACCTAAATCAAACACCCAACGAAAAAACACTTCGCCTCCGACCTTGAGGCTCGCATTCACAAATATCCGGGGATTTAGAACCAATATCACCGACGTAGAAAATTTCCTCCTGACAAACTTCCCGGATATCCTAGCACTCAGTGAAACAAACCTTCAATCCTCAATCTCCTCTTACAAGCTTGAGATTACTGACTACCCCCCACTCTACCGTAAATACTCTTACAAACATATGCACGGACTAGAAGTTTTTGTTCGGAACAGTCCCTCCTTGACTAAAAACATAGGTTAAAATAAGACGCCCTATACTACATGTCCTTTAGATTTACCTTACATCACATCGTTAGTTACTTATATTTCTTATACCGTTCCCATTCAACCAAAGACTGTACCCTGCTAAACTATGTATCTGAAAGCATAGATAGGGCACTCTCACTTGACCCGAATGCACATATACATGTATCTGGGGTTTATAATGCACATCACCGTGACTGGTTGGGATTCTCCAGCCTTAATGACGCAGCCGACAAATCTACGTATAATTGCCCCCCCTCTCACATCCCCGATCGAGTATAGCAGATATCTTCACTTCTAGACCTTTTCTTGACCTTAATGTCAGAGGCTTGTGTAACGAACCTTCATAGCCCACTCGGGAATGCTGATTACATTGTGCTAATGATTCATATCACCCTAAAAAGCCGCCCAGAAGCTAATGAGCCGTTTCTAAAAATAATGAGATACTACGATCAGGTTGGTTTTGAGTCAATCAGAGATCACATCAGCGTCGCTCCATGGAGGGAAACCTTCTCACTCTATGCTGACTATAGTGCAAATGAGTTAACAGTATAGGTCAAAGCAGGAATTGAAGCCTATGGCCCCATGCGAACATTACTTAGCAAACCCTACTCTCCCCAATAGTTTACCTCGGAGTGTGCAGCTGTCATTGCTGAAAGGCAGCAATCATTCCGTAAAGTCAGCCGTCATAAGTCCGCTACTTATAGACAGAAATTTATAGAGTAAAAAAATAATTGTTATGCCGTAATAGGTGAAGCAAAGGGAAGGTATACTGTGTTAACAAAACAACGCGTTCAGTTACAGAAACTAAGTACTCGTGATTTCTGGAAAATTTACAATATTGTGGTGAACAATGGTCAATCAACCGTTTCCCCACTAACAAACTATAATGATATTCTTTGCTGGGAAAATGATACGGCTGAACTACTTGCTCAGCGTTTTGCCTCAACTTTGGACTACGGTGACCAATCGTCCCTGAATGTCCATTACTGACCGAAGCCACACTTGAAAACTTGGTCATCATCCTATCCCAGGTCAGAGACATTAATAACACTATGACACCTCCAAAGCTTGTGGGTATTATCTTATACCTGTAGTCGTAATAAAAAATGAGGTGCTGAACTGGCCCCTGTCTTCTCCAAACTCTGCAATAAATGCTCAGCGGAATCGTTCTTAGCCGATAGCTGGAAAAGTGCCACTGTAGTACCAGTCTACAAGAATTCTTGGAATAGAACCGATCCTCAGAACTATCGCCTAATCAGTTTACTACTGATCTTTGCCAACATCTTTAAATTCTTGATCAATCTAGCGATAGTCCGGCAATTACTTATTGCTACACTTCTTTTGACCGCCAGTATGGATTAAGACAAGCACGACTTACGACAGACATCCTAACGGTTATCTTTGAACGCATGTATCATACACTTGACAAGGCAGGTGACGCTAGGGTAGTAGCGCCTGATATATCCAAGACTGGTATGGCATAAAACACTTCTGAAAATACGCTCATACGGTATTACTGAACAATTACATACTATAATTAGACCTTTCGTAACCAAAAGAAAGATCTAGGATATCCTCGATGACCGTTCATCTAAGCAACATGACATAAATGTTGGTGTAACCCAGACATCTATCCTTGGACCTTGGGCAAAACGGACGGGCCATAAATGGTTGGTAACCTTTAATGCCGAACGGACAATAATCCTTTCGATCAATAACTACAAGAAACCTCTCCAACCACCGATATTCATGGCAAATAACACCCTACATGAGAGTTGAACATTCAACCTACTCGGCCTTACTTTCACAGGTAACATGAATTGCAACAAATACATTTAAGACATTGCCAAGACTGCAGCAAAGAAGGTGGGTTCCATCTACCGTGCTAGTAAACTCATCACACCTGGCATTATCCTGTATCTCTACAAAGCCACCATCAGCCCATGCATGGAGTATTGTTGCCACATATTGGCTGGGTCATCATCCACTAGTATATCTCTCTTAGACAACCTCCCCCAAAAAGTTGTCAACTTGATAAGTACCTCACTATCCACAAAGGTCTAGTCCCTGTAACATCGCAGCAATGTTGCTTCCTTGCGCCTGTTTTACAAGTACTTCAATGGATGGTGCTCTGATGAGCTTACTGATCTGCTACCCATACGACGTAAATTCACTAGACCAACCCGACAATCTGTCAAATCCCATCCATTCACTGTGTAGGTCTCTACATGCCGACGAGATTTCTACTTCAAAAGTTTCTCTCCTCGTGCTGCCGGACTCTGGAACTCCCTCCCTGTTCCCTGTTTTCCTGACGGTACTGACATGCAGAAATGTTAAAGTAATGTAAATGGACATCTCGTTGCGCAGCTTCTGATTTACGTTGCCCCCCCCAAAAAAAAACTCTCACTCTTTTCCTAAGTAGCCCCTTACGTCTACAGTGGCGGCTTGTCTTGTTTGGGGTGACCTATGTTTAAAAAAAAACAATATATATATATACAATGTGTGTATTGTCGCTGCCTCTATCACTTGATAATGTATTTTTGGGGATTTATTTAACATACGTACCCACGAATCATTCTATATTACGATTAAAAAACGTTGTGGACATCATGTGTTCATCAACGAATGGAACCATCACATACCTTTATTCCTCATAAACTGTTGGTCGGCAGCGCAGTTACCGCCTAGAATGTCCTTCGATACCTGTAAAATGATGACTCGCCTTGCATTCTCTCTGTCACTCTATCTGATTTGCAACCCCCCCTCTCTCTCTATCTCTCTCTCTCTCTCTCTCTCTCTCTCTCTCTCTACCAGAGTCCTGTTTGCTTTTTGCCTCTCTCACACTGATATTTTATAATGTCGATTTTTGTTTTCAAATTTACTCACGAATGCTCTGCCTTATTCGTAGTAGCTTGAAGTATTTATCTTATACGCGAGAAACGCTTCAAATTCAAAAGCTTACTTTAATCGATGAATTATTATCGATATTTATGTAAATTTTATATTTTCAGGTCTCGAATTCTTACAAAAGTAACAAGTAGAAAGTGAATACACTCTACATGAACACGAAAGACTATTACCCCATCTATTTATTTTGCTCCTCTATTTGACCATGCGAGGGAAGAGTATCTCCAACTTGTTTAAAATAACTTGTGAAATCTTATACGAAATATAATTTTCAGTTGCACTTATTTTCAGTAGCTACACTCTTTACTTTAAGTGGAGTGTATGTATCGCATCGTGGATTCATTTTCGACAGCCCCGTAAACTACGATTACCTTACTTTGTCCCTCATACGTTAGAGACCATGACTAACGTATCTAACAAAGGTAGATGAAAACGCTGTCAACTCGGTAGCCAGTGTTGTGTAGGTAGTAGCAAGACATGACGTGAGTTATTATCTTCATATGCTTGTTGTCATGTAATTTATAAGCATGTTACAGATTGAAGTTTTTCCTTGGCTTATGTAATCTACCTTATTGTAAAGGCGCCAAACCTTGCAATAACTCCTAAAAGAGCATATTCTATCAGCAGGTTACTAATACCAGAGCTTATGTATTGCCTTTGTTTTTAATATAATATGGCCAATGCATAGTTCTGGTAGAGACCTTTTGATACTATACTAGTAGCGACTGCTAGGGCTGTTCTTTCTGCAACGCTCTTAAGAGAATATCCTTTTTTTACTCCCATAGTAGGCCTGCGCACTAACAGCTCTACTTCTCTAACACCAGAAAGTGAGTTCCAATTACAGGAAGCAAAATGCGACTTTTTTTCCTTTGCCAAACTGTTATAGACCCGACTTTTCTGTCGACGATTTAACGATTAAGGTTAGTCAAATTTTGACATTTATACCTGACCTATAACATTGTCATTGACATAGAATATGCGCCTACATTAGGGAATGGTTTTCATGGGGCATGGTCATCTCCAAAGAAGTAACACTTACTCAGAGTATCACGTACATATTTGCCCTCTATCGTCCTAAAAACGACGGAGCCACTATGTTTGCGATACGGGTTACCTACCTCTTGAATTCTCCGCTCAACTTACAAAATACTCTGAGCGACATAGATATGTCTTTCCTTGATGTTTCCAAAATAATCAAGTTACTTGATGCCAGCAAAACAATGTGCCCTGACAACATTCCAATCGTGATGCTAAATATGCTGCAACTGGAACGAACTTCCATTTTAACAAAGCTATTACGCACGTTGTTTAAATGTGAAAATCGCTTCAACACCTTAGAAAACTTCGGTAGTCTGCTCAGTATTCAAAAATACGAAAGATCGGTCTTCTGCATCGTAGTACAAACTAATCCGTCTGTGGTGCGTTATGAGTAAGTTGAATCGGTGATCAATCGAGAAGTTGCCATTAACCTCCTCAAAAGCAAATAATCTATGAAAAATAATGATTTTCGTCCTGCTAGATCAACAGCTTGTTTACTGACTGTAATATCAACCAGGACTAGCAAATTTATTGACGTGTGCATTTTTTCTAGAGTAATAGTTTTTGATATATGAAAGCCCTTTCATAGGGGTTGACATTAACATCTACTTCACAAGATGTCTAGCTATGGATTATCTTGAAATGTCCTACCAACGATTAAATCAGTTCCATCTGATAGGTTCATAAAAGGAGGGTCGATGAGCAGAAGCCCGAAGCAAACATTATGAACGCTGGCATGCATCAACGATCAAGTCTGAGCCTACCCCTATTCCTGATCTTCATCAATGATCTCTAAAATCAAATTATAAGATTATTTGTTGGCATTTATTCTGACAATACAACAATGTATAGCGACACTTCGAAGTGAAGCAATGACAAATATATTTCTGATTCTCTCTCTTCTGATCTTGAGCACCTGGTAGAATGAAAGGTAAATCAAGCTTCTCTCTTTTCAGCACCAACACTTTGATACCCACTTGGCTCATATTAGAACGAATGATATTGTCTTTAGAAAGCTACCTGCATTAAAAAGCTTTCGAGACTGACCTTCACCTCAGAACTGAAACGGAAGACTTACATTGAATAACTTGCCAAGGTTGCTGGAAAACATTTTGGATCATTCTACCGCTCCAGACGGTTTCTTACTCCTGACGCTATCCGCTCCATGTATAAAATCCAAATATGTCCTCAGAGTAAATACTGTTGCGACATCTGATGGGTGCCACCCATATAACCCTTTTCTAAATGTAGATGACGTTGTCCTTTCTCAAAGAAGATATGGTGCAAGTTATTCTCTACTCTGTTGTTATTTTCATGGCAGGTGATCGACTAAGCTTCAATGTCATGTAAAACATTTACAAACTAAAACACGTCAAGCTACACCAACTGTACAGTATCTCTCTTTCTCTCTATATGTGTTAAAAAAGAAAAACAACAATGTTTTGATTTTTGATTTTGATTTTAATAAAGATATTTGCATCTAACACATGGTCTTTGAAGGCATTGTTCCTCATACTTTAAGTTTATATATATAAATTTATATTTAAACAGATGGTTTAGGTACACAATCTATATATGCTTTTGAAAATGATTTGCGGAAAATTCTCTAGAGCTCTTTCAACTATCATCCCGTCATGAGAAATCGATAGTATAAGCAATCAAATATAACACCGAAAATGAAGAACAAGGGATGAAAATACCTTAATAAACACACCCGCAACGTATGTTAGATATGTTGACGACACTTTTGCCTCGTTTGCATCGCATGGTGAAGCGTTAACTTTCTTTAACAATTTGAATTTCCTTCATGGGGGTCTACAGTTAACTATAGAATGTGGGAAGATAACTGGCTTCCCTTCTTGGATGCCCTTGTAGAAAGTTCAAGAGCTGGTTTTCTCACTTTCATTTACAGGAAGCTTACTTTCACGGGCCTTTATGGAACTGGTCTTCTTTTGTAGCGAGGTCTTGAATAATTGGTTTTGTTTATACTTTGGTACATAAAGCCTTTATAATCTGTTCTCCCAACAGAGTTTAGTCTAAAATTAGTAAGATCAGGAAAATACTTATTCATAATGGGTATTCAAAATACCTTATCAATGATTGTATGAATAAAAAAGTTTGTTAATTTTAAATCCCCCCCCCCCAAAAGTTGTGCCCCTTGGAAATGAAATATTTATTTAAAATTACCCTGAATAGGGAAAATAGTGAAAATAGTGGGTAGTGAGATTGTTGGAAGCATTACCAATTACTGGTACTCCGTTTCCCTGTCCTTGGTGCTTACTGCTAGACCCGCTTTTTCTTCCTTTCGCAAGGATAGTGTGCGTGTTATCCATTATAGTAATATTGTTTACCGACTGCAATGTTCCATCCAGGATTAGACAGGGAAGGCCAGGATCCCTTTGCCATTCTTCCTCTGCGAATTTGGGCTCTGCTATTAATCAGCATTTTGTTGAAAATACATGCTGTGACAGTTACTATAAATTAAAGCGTTTTAGGGTGCTTCATATAGCGGATTCTAAAAAGCATTTTTAAATTTTTGAATCTGTCTCCATCGCTGTACGTAAACCTTTCTTTTTGCAGGCAGAAGGAATTTGTGAAAGCGCTAACTTTTGGGGGGGGGAACTCTGAACCCACCCCGTTGTTTTTTTTATCCCATATATATATATATATATATATATATATATATATATATATATATATATAATAGTACTAATAATAAAAATAATGATAAAACATTACCCTTAAGAGTAGAAAGTTATTTGCATATCAAATACTTTTACTAATTATAACAATAATAATAACAGTAATAATACTATTAAGACACTACAGTTACGAATCATTGTGCGATATTATTATTAGCATTTAACATATTAAAGAAACACAAAATGCATAAGAAAAGCTTAAGCAGAAAGGAATTGCGTTTTTATGAAACTGGCGGTGAACGCGATTTAAAAAAATTAGTAGTTTAGAAACTTGAACACTATATGCATTTTGTTTCATACATCACATTATATTATTCTGAAATAATATAACGTTTTTGTTAAATTAAAAGGTGTAAGAAAATCCAAACTAAACAAGATGAAACTCATACTCTTGGAAAAAGAATATAGGACAATAGCTTATATTTTCGAGATGATATGTATCCATCAAAATATATCACTTTGGGATTGAATACTCCAAGAAGGCTTGATGTAACACGGACACATAACTAGTGCAATGATGTTGATATTCACACGTAGTGTCTCTTAGTTTCATTCGCCTCTTCCTAGAGTATTTCTCGTTGTCAATATTAATAACTATTCCATTTCTACGAATCTTTCACAAACATGTTCGCGTGCTATCATGTCTATGCTGGTTTCTTATTCCTTCTGTTATGTCTTCTTGAAGAGGTTTCTTGTCTCATGTTTATCTTCATAACACTATAAACCGAACATCTGGCTTTCGTCATGGATTTTCATTAGTTATTTATTTTCCAGTTCCGACATTTTTAAAGAGCCCACAAAGCATTACGTCTGTTTTTTTTCTATTTGGCATCTCAATTTCGTATGTTGCTTAACGTAATGAGTTATTTTCGTTCCTACGCTATTACTTCTAAATTACATCTCAATTACATAGTTTCCATCTCGTCTAAATAAAGGGAGGGAAGGCATTCAATGATATAAGTGGAAAACGCAACATATAGGAAAGGTGTGTTGTCATTGTATGTCTGTACTAAGCAGCTGCTGCTTCTTTACTGAGATCGTGGAGAAGACGAACTATAAAAGTTTAAATAAAACTCAGTTCTAAGTGACAGTCTTTTGAAAGTTAAAGGTTCAATGCTGGTTACAGCCGGTCAAATAACACAATTAAAAATTACGTAGATGAGGATTGATAATCTGTATTATTTGTATTGTTCGAATTACGTAATAATTATATTCGGTCATGGCTGACGAAAGAGAGCAAGCTAGTCCCGTGAATAATATAAATGGTTCCGTTTGAAATTCCGTACATATAAACAATTTCGACATGAATATTTCCGAGTTCGACCAGACGTGTTTGAAGACAACTGCGGGTTACAGTGACCGAAAAGTTGCGGGAATAACATCTGAGAGTAGAAGAATAGTCCGAATGATACAAATAATACAAATAATCAATCCTCATCTAAAAACTTCTGAAAACACAAAATTTGGTAAATTATGGTGTTACCTCAAACATCTCTTCCAAAGAGAATGGACTAAGTTTATTTGTCTGTCTGAAACTAAACACAAGACTATTGCGTGCACTAATAGTAAGTATTCCCCTGTGTACGTGCGAAACTTGGTCTCTCGCAGGAACACTACAAAGATGGATACAATGATGTACTATTATTTTTTGTTTAGAATAAGTAATGTGTATTGTCATTAAATTATTAAATACGTGATATTCTTTAAACAGACTATTGCGTGTACTAGTATTAAGCATATATCTGTATAGATGAAAGAATTGGTCGCTCGTTAAAAAGCTACAGAGACGGATACAATAATTTATTCTTATTTTGTTTAGAATAGGTAATGTGTATTGTAATTAAATTATCAAAAGCGTCATTTTTTTTAAACAGACAAACTAACAACTAGTTTAATTGTTACTTTTTAAAAATCATGAGAAACAGAACACACACCGATTAAATTACGTACTCTTTATACGTGCATGTTCTAAGAAAAACACCAGATGCGCAAGCCAGCTTACAGAAAGGCGCCCCTTCACTATCTCGTTTAAAACGCCGAAATATTTTTTCCACGTTTACTACTGTTTTTTTATTTTGTTATAACAGATTTCCAGAACCTATTAATTAATTAATCAATTTCTGGGTTTGATCTAAACATACATGCAGTTATGACGACTGAGAGAAGTCGTCAGTAATTCGCACTTCTTCGTATCGCCCTCACCGAGGATTGAACCTTCAACTTTCAGATGACTCCTAATCTTGGCTGACGAAAAGAGGCGCATGCCACCCCCGTGGATTAAATAAAAGTCCAAATTCCCGAGTTCGACATACATATTCCCGTGTTCGTAAAAACACACCTGAAGAAAGCCGGAGATTACAGCGGCCGAAACGTTGTGAAGATAACACTCAAGATGAGAACAGTTATCCAAATGATCAAATGATCAAATTTAAATATGTTAATCTAAAAAAATCAGATACAAAATAAATTGAAGCTCAAAATATTAGAAATATTTTACGTAGCATTTTACGTAGTATTTTACGTAGGGTGAACCATACAGTTAATGTTGAATAGTTCTGTCTGCTAATAAGTCTAGTTAAGATTTGAGCAGACTAACTTTCTTCACATTTGATGTGTGAAAAGTGTGTAACCAGATCCTTTACAAAAGTAAATAATCAAAAGTGTAGTATCTGTATTTTCCTCAGCAAAAAGATGAGAATTAAGACTGATACGTTTTTTATGGATAATTGTTACCTGTGCAATTCATTGTTTAAAGCCAGATTAATTGCCATATTAAGTGGATCCGAACGAGTAACGGACGAAGATAGCCAGCAATAGAAATGCAATGTCCACATTTAAAACTAAAGTGTCAATACTTTTTTTTTTAAATACGCGACCAATTAGTTTGAATCATTGGAACACGGCCCAAGCTAAAATTCATAACAGTTTTGATTTGGCAATGCATTTTCCTTTTTTAAATTGAATATTTTTCTATTTTGTTTTATTTTTATTTTTTTTTATTTCTCTCATTGAACGACGATTGCGTGTAAATGTTGAGAATGAAACATTCGATTTTCTTCAACTTAATGTAAATTTATTCATGGATTTCCAAATTACATGACGGATTTAGATGGCGTGTGTTACATTTTCGTCCGTCAATTGATAGCTAACTACACGAATAAACCCGACTGTCCGTATGTTTGGTTGTTTGTTTGTGGGTGTCGTCGCTAACTAATTTGATGTAATTAGAGAGATGGGCGAATAGTCATATATATATATATATATATATATATATATATATATATATATATATATATATATACGGATAGCTAAGTAACCAATCAGATTATTTGTTGTTCTCTCAGCAAATCGTTGAGCTTCTCACGAACAAAGGTTCGGTTAGATCTTATTCCTATTTCCTGTTCTAGTGTTCTGTTTTCTATACAGTGGCCTACTTACTACCTAGCTCTACTTGCGTATCGAGCACTGTTGAAATAAATACTCAAAATTGATACATAACAAATTATATCTCCTTATAACATTTTATGTGGATACATGAAAAGAAAATGTATATATCTATATTCATATATATAAGGAATAGTGGGGATATAATGATCCGACGTGATGTAAAATAAAAATAAGAAAAGACAAAAACTATGTTATTTAGGATTCACAAGCAGTTGATTTTTATTGGAAGACATATATAAGATGCAATGTTCTGCCTTACTCTTTATGATTTAGGAAATGAAACAGAGAAAACAACAATAATAATGATAGTATCACAAATAAAAGCAATTACAAAAATACATAATTATATATATATATATATATATATATATATATATATATATATATATCACGTTGAAATTTTAGTTTTAAATATAACTCATGCTCCTAGGTTCAAGTCCGACGACCGGTGTACATAATTATCATTCACATTGACGAGTCCCGTAATGATGAAACGTATACGTATGTGCACACGATTAAATGTTTATAAATGTTTATATATATATATATATATATATATATATATATATATATATATATATATATAAACATCCTTTAAGCTGTACGTTTTATATTGTTCTTAATGAGAAGTTCTGGAGAGCATTACACTGGGCAATTAATATTTTGTAAATGGTTACCGATGTGGCAGCACTTATAACAGCCAAGACCCACTTGAGGATAAGCGTTAATTGATTTACAGTTGAACGTTGCCCCAAATTATCAGAGCACTGAAAATAATAATTAACATTTGATGACTCATGAGGACGATTGATAAATCTAGTTGATTGGCATTCTTTTAAAATTACTGTTTTTTAGCCAACAGGGAAGTGATTTTCCGTGGGCGTGTCCCACAGATTGAAAACTATTTATTCAAGTAAAATCTATATTCTATTAGGCAAACGGATGAAGAGAATTAAGTTATTGGGAGTTGTAGTATTAAAGCTCCTTCTATCTAGTAATGTTTCACGAAGATAAATCTAAGACTGAAGTTCAGTTAAGTACTTTCCATAAAAAACGGTAAAATATGTTAAGAGTAGCAATGTTTATTAATTTTGTATACCCAGAGTGTTAATACAATTTAAAGCCTTGACAAATTAAACACATTTACAAAAGGTGTAACGACGTTCATTATTTAAGAACGTCTAATTGTTAGTTCTCTTTATAATCTGGTGTAATCCTGTATTCGATTCAGAAAAGAACATGTTTTTCTTTTATTTGAAGTATTCTAAGGATGGCTTCCCTTCCAATGTGATGCACAAAGAGTATTTCACAACACGCACATTGAATGGTTTACCCCATATTTGTATGATATTTAAATTATGAGTAAGTTTGCCACACGTATATCAAGATATTAGAAAATGTCAACAATTAGGAAAACAACTCAAAAATACTCACACGTTTATAAATTCATAAGTTCAGTAATCAGATGCTTTACGGGCACAATATGTTGTTTATTTCTGGAGTGCTCCTCTTTGAACTTATGAAATCAGGAAGAGACTACATCTACATCATATAAATCTATACAATTAGTATGGAAATATATTTATAGTGAGTGAGCTCCATGGAAATAGTTGTGTTTCATTCCTGGAGAAAATTAACAAGCTTATTACAGTATCACTAATAAGCTATATTCATTTATGGAACTCTGTTGAAGGATATACTTAAAATATATGTACAGTGTATCATATTATTTTATAAGATTATGTGTGTGTGTGTACATGAAACACTCCCCAAGACAGAGTATAGGCAATTGCATATAGCATTAGTTTTTAATTATGATGTACTTTTCTTTCTTTGATGGTATGTAACAGTTTCAGTTGTAAGTGGTTAAGTTTATAAAAAAGAATTGAGTCGACGTTCCTTACCCTGTTGCATAGAATACATATTACATAATCCATAACAAGAACATCCATAGTTTGAGATGTTAGCAATGATATACATTAACTTACGCGCGCTAATAGTAGTTTGTCAAATCTATTAACGGACTTAAAATGTGATATAGAGCTATTATTTTGTCCAATGGATTTTTTTTATATCGAACTTATTTTAAAAGGTTTCGGGAACCTTACAAATGGAATATGGCAATGTTCTTCACTGTGGTGCTTAGAATATATATTCAAAAATTAATAACGAGATACTTTTCTACATAGGTAAATATGCATAGATATATACACATACATCACTTGATTTACTAGTAGCGCGTCCCCGTCGCTCGGCGTTGCCCGGGATGAATGTAGAGGAATAAAATAAAATGTGGTCACTGCCGACCGAAAGCAAATATGTTACAACAGATAGTTTTAATGTAAGGAAACAAATGTTGATTTTGAATTGTGAAAAATCCATTTACCCATGAAACGTTTACCTTTGAGTGTAACAAAATAAAAATAGGCACAGTGTTCAAACATCCTGCAATGACCGCTTCTACAGACTTTGAACCGAACCGAACCAGACTTTTGCCGAACAAATCCTATAACTTTGCTTAGGATAAATTTAAGGTTATTTTAGTTTTCTAAAAAAAAACAACAAAGTAAACAGTTCAGTTCAAATTCAATAGAAGTACAAAGTTATTTTTGTAAATGAATAAGCTGTAGAAATATTTTTATATTTTTAGTTATAAGTCTTGTTTTAGTTTTGTTTTCAACTGAATTGTTATTGTTATTTTGTTTGTAGTTGAAAAGAAAAATACCCCCAGCCCCGAAACTCATCGAGACATATTTCTCACCGAAAAAAATGAAAAATAATAAGTGTGGTTAACTGACACCTTAAACACTGGGATGGGCCAGAATGTTGGGGCATTGTAAGTATAATTTATGCGTAAAACTGATTTCCAATAATATTTTTTATCATATTGTTTTATCTATTCTGCCAATTGAAGCAAGGAGTTAACTGTGCACACGTAATCGCCGAAACTAGAATTTAATTTTCGAATAAATAAACCAGAACAAAGTTAGATGTATAAATATTGCAATGAAAAAATACTAATCTGATTTGTTATAGCGAACAATTTAATTCGTTATGTCGATGTAAGCTTTGCTGTGATTGGATGTTTTACAAATTCCTTGTGAAGTAATTCCCAAACGGTGTTTGAAGAGGGTAAGACTTATCTATTCATAGGGAAAAATGAGTGTGCTACCTTCTCTTTGGTTTAAGTAGTTCGAATATACTGACAATGTAAAGTGAAAGTATTTTTTTCATTTTAGCTTATAAAACTAATTTATACATTCTTGAAACACGCTTGAACATATTAGGCGACTGAATTGATTTGATTTGATGTGTTTCATGCATTACTTTTATAGGCTAATTTAAGTTTGGTGAAGGGAGGCAATCAACGCCATTATATATATATATATATATATATATATATATATATATAACATATACATAGTTATTACCTTAATAATATCTATATAGCTACTATGTAGATAAAGGACGAATAATGAACTAGATCAATAGTATAACATGCCTAAAACAGGACCTTTCTAAACGGTGATTGCCGTTACACTATATTAACGAAAATCTTATATTGACTGACGGGTTATACTCCGTTACGCTGTTTGAGTGGCATTTACATTTTTTATCGTTGAGCTTTATATGTTGAGACGTTGCTAAAACAAAACAAAATAACTGAATGCTATGACGATTACTATATGCGTTTTCAGACGAACATTAAACTCGAAAATAAAAAAGAAAACATTAGCCGAAAATAATCAGATGTGATGTAGAAAATGAAATATTATTGCGTTTGGTATTGCATATTTGTTGCAACATTATATATATATATATATATATATATATATATATATATATATATATATATAACATTACTCACAAATCATTGTTGGAAATTTTATAACTTGACTACTTATCATAACCCATTATACGTGTTTACCATATTCCGGATTATATTTATGTAATTCAGCAGAAATTTGATTATCAAATACACGAATTAATTAGTATTTTTCCTACGAAAATGCACTTTTCCCCAGAGTAAGTTGATGTCGAAATATATGAATAGAAGCAAACATTCCATACCAAATGTAAAATTAGATAATTGAATTGATTTACATCAAATTAAGTGACAATGATGTGTTATTTGTTCTTGTTATTAAAATTAACAACGTTTTTATCCTCCAAATTAGTTAACAAAAATAACTTCACAAAAACTAAATGTTACAGTTAATGTTTGGAATTTAACAAGATGTGCATTGCTTTTTAAAGATGTGTATTGCTTATTCAAGATGTGTATTGCTTATTTAAGATGTAGATTTTTATGTTAAGATGTTCAGTGCTTTTTTAATATGTCACTACTTATTTAAGAGGTACATTGCTTATTTAAGATGTAAATTGCTATTTTAAGATGTGCATTGCTTTTTTAATATGTACACTAGATATTTAAGATGTTAGTTGCTTATTTAAGAGGTGCATTGCTTATTTAAGATGGTTTTTTTTAACATAGTTCACCCCAAACAAGGCAGATCGCCACTGTAGACGAAAGGGGCTACTGAGAAAAAAGGTGAAGGCGTTGGGGGGTCAACCTTATTTAGGAGCTGCACAGCGAGATGTTTGTTTACATTAGTTTTCAATTTCTGCATGTAACTAAAGTCAAGAAAGCAGGGAGCAGCGAGCGAGTTTCAGAGTCCAGCAGCACGAGGAAAGAAGCTTTTGAAGTAGAACGCTCTTCGGCATTTATGAACCTCCACAGTGAATGGGTGGGATTTGGCAGATTGTCGTGTTGGTCTAGTGAATTTACCTCGTGGGGGTACTAGAGCAGCTAGCTCATCAGAGCATCATCCATTGAAGTACTTGTAAACCAGGCACGAGGAAGCAACTCTGCGTCGACCGAACAGGGGCTGGAGCTTGGTCGATAGTGAAGGACCTATCAAGTTAGCGACTCTTTTTCGGACCTTGTCCAAGAGGGAGAGACTAGCAGACGATGCACCAGCCCAGATGTAGCAACAATACTACATGCATGGACGAATGGTGGCTTTGTAGAGATATAGGATAATGTCAGGTGTGAGAAGTTTACTGGCACGGTAAAGGGAGGTCACCTTATTTGCAGCAGCCCTGGCAACGTGTTAAATGTAGTTATTCCAATTCAGGTTATCTGTGAAAGTTAGGCCGAGGAGTTTGAATAATGAACTCTCAGGCAGTGTGCTATTTGCCATGTCACTCGGTGGTTGAAGAAGTGTCTAGAAGTTACATTGCTTTTTAATAGTGTACATTTTTTTTATTAAAGGTGCACATTGCTTAGTTACTATGTGTACTGCTCATTTAAGATGTATCCTGCTTATTTAAGTGACACATTTCTTATTGAAGATGTGCATTGCTTATTTAAGATATACCTTTTTTATTTAATATGAACATTGATTTTTAAATGTACATTGCTTTTTTTAAGATGTAAATTTCTCATTTAAGATGTGAATTGCTTCTTTAAAATGTACATCCCTTTATTAATATGTACATACCTTATTTAAGATGTGTATTGCTTATTCAAGATG
>OY744524.1:96595599-96628099 GCA_963556195.1 Sepiola atlantica
GTATTACTAAAGGACCAACTTGCAAACGAAAAGCGGATTTTGTTCTGTCGCAAAACGACAGGTCAGACTCGTATTACGAAAAGCATAGAAGTAACCTACGAAAAAAAAAAAGTTCACCAGTGGATTCTAATTACTGCTCCCCGTTAGCAAAACAACAACTAAAGGAATCTTTTAATTAATAATTTGTTTGGCGGCGGTACTAAAAGGAAATACCATAGCTAGAAATTAAAGCTCAAGGAAAGGATTTTTTATTTTAAAGTTGTCACTGGATTACGGATAATACAGTAAAACGTCACGAAAGAAAAAAAAAAAAAGGGTAATCTCAATTTAAGAGTATTTTAATTACTAAAATACTAGAAAAAAAAAACTCCAAAGAACTAAATGCATACATTTTTTTCAATTGTGACTCGAAAAAAAAATTTAAAAAATGGAAGACTTATCAAAAATGTTCATGCAATTTTTACAGGCACAAGCTGACCGCGAGGAAAGACAAAATCAGGCACAAGCTGACCGCGAGGAAAGACAAAATGAACGTTTTGCTAAAACACTGGAACTACTAAAGAGTAATCGAGAAAATGTCGACAGTGTTAATTTCTCCCATACTACTATCATTAATAGTATGGACACATTTAATTATGTGCGGGAGGAAGGAAAGACTTTTGAAGCATACTATACAAGATACGAGGATGTCTTTCAACTGAACTGCAAAAATTGGCCAAATAGCCAGAAAGTGAGCCTCTTACTCAGGAAATTGGGAACATCAGAACACAGCAAATTCATAGATTACATATTACCTAAAGAAACTGCGGAATTAGAGTTCATGGAAGCTGTGAAATTACTAAAAGAATTATTTAATCCAAATATATCTCTTTTTCATAAAAAATGGCTGTGCATGAATCTAAGAAAGATGGACAACCAAGATTATTTGACATACGCATCAGTTGTCAATAAGAACTGCGATAATTTTAAGCTTGCGGAACCAACGGTAGAAGATTTTAAATGTCTAATCTTCGCACAAGGGTTAGTTTCCACGAAAAATGCAGAAATACGCAGACGAGTGTTGTCTAAGCTGGAATCTGAGCAAGATTTAACCCTCCAGAAACTAGCAGAGGACTGTGAAAGAACCATTACACTAAAAAAGGATTCAAAATATATAGAAGAATCCGGAGTGGCATATGTAAGAAAAGTTAGAAAACCATACACACCAACCAAGAACTTTACAAAGAAAAGCAATCGAAATGGAACGGGATATTACAATCTTAATAACCATAAATATAGGACAGAATATAACAAGCCTCTTCCTAGATATAACTGTAAGAGATGTGCAGAAAAGCATTGGGAATCAGATTGTTCTTATAAAAAGAAAAAATGCTACATTTGTAAGAAGGTGAGACACAAAAGCGATTGCTGCAGATATAAAGATTACACACGACAGAGAGTACAGCAAACAAAATCAAATACAAAATTACAGAAAGATCGGCGAAAATACGTAAAAGTGGAAATATTTAAAACACCAATAAAGTAACAACTCGACTCCGGCTCCGATATTTCTATTATAAACCTGAATACATGGAAAAAGTTGGGTAAAAAAACAACCATGATGAAAACGAGTAAATCAGCCCGGACGGTAACTGGTGGTGGTATAAAATTTGAAGGAGAAGTTGTCCTTCCGATAAAATTAAAAGGGATTACGAAGAAATTAAAAATATTCGTACTGAAAAATAGTGAAAATCTGTTTGGAATAGATTTAATTGAGAAATTTGGACTATGGGATAAGCCAATCAATACATTCTGTAAAAAAATAGAATGTTCTTCTCCAACAACAGTAAATATAAAAGACGATTTAAAAGAATTATTTCCTGAAGCATTCACGACTAACTTAGGTCGCTGTAATAAATTCAAGGCCTCGTTTGTACTGAAAGAAAACGCCAGCTCAATTTTTAGAAAAAAGCGAAACGTCTCGTTCGCTGGGTTGGAAAAGATTAATAAAGAATTAGATAGATTGGAACAGACAGGAATTCTATCAAAAATAGAACACAGCGAGTGGGCAGCCCCCACCGTATACGTAAAGAAAAAGAATGACGAAGTTAGAGTGTGCGCAGATTTTTCGACCGGGGTCAACTCCCTATTTAAAGATCACCATTACCCTCTACCAAGCCCAGAGGAAATATTCACGAAGTTAAATGGTGGTAATATCTTCTCTAAGATAGACTTGAGCGACGCATATTTGCAAATATCGGTCGAGGAAAATTGCTCAAAAATACTATGCATCAATACGCATAAGGGATTATACAAATACAACCGATTGCCTTTTGGCATCAAAGTAGCGCCTGCCATTTTTCAGCAAGCGATGGACACCATGCTAAGTGGTATTGAGTGCGCATGTGCATACCTGGACAACATTGTTGTCAGAAGCAAATCCCTACAAGAACATAAGGAACATTTTAAACAAGTATTTACTCGAATACAAGAATTCGGCTTTTAAGTAAAAGTAAGTAAATGTAACTTTTGTATGAGCGAGATTAAGTATCTTGGACACAAAATAAACAAACATGGACGACGTCCAGACCCAGACAGATCTGCGGCAATAAAAAATATGCCAGCACCTGATAACGTAACAACCTTGCAGAGTTTCTTAGGACTCGCAAATTATTATCAGTCTTTTATTGAAAGAATGCATAACTTGCGAGCCCCCTTAAATAATCTGCTTAAAAAGGATACACCTTGGAACTGGACGCAAGAATGTCAAACCGCTTTTGACAAAATAAAGAGCGCACTAACATCCGAATTATTCTTAACGCACTTTGACACAAAATTAAAAATAGTCGTCGCTAGTGACGCTAGTTCCTAGTGCTTAGGAGCATGCATTCAACATATTATGTTGGATGGGTCTAGAAAACCAATAGCGCACACTTCGAGAACGCTGATACCAGCTGAGAGGGCATATTCACAAATCGAAAAAGAAGCATTGAGCATAATCTTTTCCGTGACTAAATTTCACCGATATTTATATGGTAGACAATTCTTACTTGAAACCGACCATAAACCGTTAGTCACGATCTATGGATCAAAAAAAGGATTGCCGGTATACACCGCAAATAGATTGCTGCGCTGGGGTACAATCTTACTTAATTACGATTTCCAGCTACAACATCTAGCATCAGAAAAGATTTGCCATGCGGATGGACTGTCAAGACTGATACCACAGAAACACAATCTGGAAGAATCAGTCATTGAAGCAATTCGGACAAATGTTGAAGTAAAAAATATGGTAGCAAACATCATTAAGGAACTACCCGTAACTTTGTCGGACATTAAAAGGGAAGCCGAGAAAGACGAATACATAAAGGACATAAAAGAGAAAATTATAACGGACACAAAGGTGCAGGAAGTTTTCTCCATATGTAACGATGTGTTACTGTACAGTCAGAGAGTGGTAATACCCAAAACATTGCAGAATAGGATGTTAAGAGATTTCCATACGGGACATCCGGGGATAAATCGAATGAAGTCGTTAATGAGAAGCTACGTGTACTGACGTAACATGGACACTGACATAGCAGCAACAATAAATAAATGTAAAGGATGCCAGTTAGCAGCAAAATCCCCACCTATAGTACACAAACCTTGGCCGAAAACCGACCAACCATGGTCGAGAATCCACATGGACTTCGCTGGTCCAGTAGGAGAAAACTATTATTTAATTGTTGTGGATAGTTACACAAAATGGCCGGAGGTAATGCGTTGCAGGAATCCAACAACGAACAACTCAATAGGGTTCCTACACGAGTTGTTTGCAAGATTCGGTGTACCAGACACACTGGTCACTGACAACGGAACGCAGTTCACATCCGCAGAGTTTAAGGAATTTTGCGACACGTTCCGAGTGAAGCACATCACGACTCCGCCGTATCATCCAAGGTCGAACGGCCTTGCGGAAAGGTTCGTTGACACGCTAAAACGAGCGTTAAAAAAATCCATTGGAACACCAACAGAAAAAGCTTTACAACAATTCTTGCAAGTTTATAGGATCACACCACATCCTAGTACACCATCAAACATATCACCAGCTGATCTAATGTTTGCCAGAAAGGTAAAATCAGCGTTTGATAAACTGTTGCCAAGACAGGCAATTATCCGAAACACTACACACACCAGAAGAAAGAAATATAACTCGGGAGATCGAGTATATTTTAAGTGCTACAAGAATAACACATCTTACTGGGAATGTGGAGTAGTGGATAAACGCATTTGTGATTGTACATATATGATTAACGGTCCACAGAGTATACATAAAAGGCACCTAAATCAGATAAAAAAACGTCATATCCAAGATGATGATTATACGACAACAGTCGAAGAGGAGGAAACCATAGATATCATATACGAATCCTTTAATTTGGAACCGCCTCAATATACACCTGAACCCCGAAGATCAGGTAGGAAAAGAAAATTTAATGAACCATTGCAGGTAAACCCCAAAAGAAAAAGATATTGAAATCTTTGTGACTTCAAATCTTGGGAGGGAGGTGTTGTGGTGGCAACCACTCATTTGCATATACGAATAACGTTACACTATAAATGGCAAGCCTAGGTTGGCCTTAGTGTGTGTTACCTAAATGCCACCGGAAGTGACGCCGAAGAGCGTACATGTCCTCCCACCAAGATTCTCTGACTCGACACCTTCATTTGTACATACTGTAACTATACCTTTTCTTTAATACACTTATTATTGCATTCTCCTTGTTGTTTGCGTCTTCATTGTATTCCTCACTAATTATTGTTCAACCTTGCAACCACAACAATACATATATTCATAAAAAGCAGGCAGAACCGAATTGAGACAACTGAGTTTGAAATATGAACAAGGTTTCATATCCAACTGTATATATCTATATCGTACATACATGATGATAATCTAAACTTAGCTTTAAGACTTTGATGCAGTTCTATGGTATCGTAAATTGCAAGATGTGTTAGTAGTAGTTACGCTACTTATACATCTAACAAATGGTGATACCATAACTGTATTTATTATCATTTATATATATATATATATATATATATATATATATATATATATATATATATATATATATAATAGATCTATGTAACCACTATTATATGTTCAAATTCCGTTCGGACATCCAACATAACCACAGTTTGTGTACGATGGTTTCAGAGACGATATTTTCTTATATATATTAGCTCTTATCGTCCGCATTAGGTATTGATCCTAAGTAAAAAGCAAACTAATTCAGAAAGCATCAATCGAATATAGGTCAACGTGTTTCATTATACATCAAATAGAAACGATGATGGTGGTTGATTATATATATTTCAAATCAAAGAAAACGTGGTTTAAATATCAAGCAGGGATGGAAAGGAACTTATGAAAAATTACGTGTAATAAGTCGCACATCAAAACAAAATAATAAAACAAATGTTACTTTATACAGAGAGTCATTAGAATAGATAATTAGTTAAATATACAATAGAACAATGAAAAAAGTTAAGGTCTCTTATATTTAATATCAATGGAATAAGAATTGGCCATAAATGACACAGTAAGTGACCTACTTAAAAACTATTATTAATGCGTTAAAAGTAGTAGAGAAACACTTGAAAGAGTTATTGAAGGATCCAGCATATGGGCAAATAAGCTACACAATAAGTTAAGACTATCATACGAAGTAAAGTACTTATGATTAAGAAATGAAGTCATATTTATAATAAACTCAGGGAAATGTAACTTAAGATTCTACTATGAAATGGATAACTGGTATAAAATGCTTTATTTTTCGAAACTAAGCTAGATGTATTAGCATTGTAGACAGGTCACAATTCTGCCAGAGTACCCCTACGTAATAAATTGCAATATTTAATTATCTGGTAGTGTTATGTAAGAATGGGTCAAGTCTACCACATGCTAAAAATTGGGCAAAATCCGAGTACGGGAAACTGTCAAACGTCGGTTGAATTAACCAAACGAAAAAAAGTAGAAAGACCAAAAGACAGCGATCATGATGAAGCATTCGATTAGGAACAGATAACGATATCGGACCTTGTTGCTGGTAGAATACTTACTAAGTTGTAAATCAACGATATATAGAAATCAGTACCTTAAGGAAAAACTGATGAGTCTATATGGAAGCTCTATATTTGTGAACAAAGGCTGTTGTGGTGTCGCGAACATTGTGACATTTAGGGAAAAACTTTGACATTCTTCGTTAATAATACAATTAACCACCGACAGATGATAAGGAATCACAAAAATGATCAATTCTCAAAAGTCAAAGCTTTATTTCACTCCAACCATACTACTCCATGCTGAAAAGGCCTGATGCATAAATAATGCGAATATATGAGACGTTGCTGGATGGCAGTAGACTCAAGGAGATGATGGAGACAGTATATGCTGAAAATGACGTCGTACACCTGATGAGCGGAAAGGCATGGCAACACACATTTTGTAGCCACCTGCTGGTGAATCAGTGTCTCACACGTCAGATTTTTTGCCAAAACGGAGTTTGACTGCAACTACTTTAGCATCAAGCAAGAATTTTAAAGTTTCTGCCAATCGTAGCATTGACCCGGTACTTTTCTTCCATAGTTTTTTCGTTGTCTCATAGAGGGGTGATCTAAGACTGGATTATCTCATGTGCTATGAACTCTGTTTCTACCCGCTGTCGTCGTTTGAAAGAAAGCGCATCCTACGTCTTGCAGACAACCCACAGCTGGAAGCAGCTCTCAGAAATTATGTTGAAACCAAATTGGGCAGTGCTGTGACACAAACCGTTCCAGTCACAGAGAACAATGTACTAGACGGAGGATCTTTTTTTCACCGTTTGAAATGGAACCTGTGGAGTAATTACAGCTCGACTGCAAATGATTATGCATTATTTACTGTTGAACGCTATGGGAGAGCGACTGTCGTGTTTGATCGTTATGACATTTGATCAAGTATAAACGACTGCACTCATCAGCGGCGAAGTCGAAAGCTGAATGCAAAAAGGGCAACATCATCGAGGTAACACACATTTCTGGGAAATGACTTATTGAAATGTTGCAAACAAGCAGGCGCTGATGCAGACGATCATGGAACGAATGCGTCAGAAAGAATGTGACGTTTTTAAAACGGAAGAAGATAGCGATGTTGAGATTGCAAAGGCAGCCATCAATATGTCTGCTTTCAAATCCATAACCCCGATTCGAGACACGTATTTTCTGTTTCTGTTCCGTGCATATATTTCTAAATATACTGCATTCTATTTTTGCTCTGACTAGGCGAAATGCTACATTTACAATATCATGGTTATCAAGCAGGTGCTAGGCGAAGCAGTTTGTAATGATATGTTATTCCTGCATGCCTTTACGGGATGCGATTTCGTGTCCACGGTACTCGGAATAGGAAAGACGTTGAGGTACCAACGAATCGTCAAAGGAGAAAAGACAATGACACACTGTTCAAAGCATTTACTCTACCAAAGCAAAGTCAGGATGCTGTGGACACCTATGGTTGTAAGGCAATAGGAGCTTTGTTCAATACGGATTGAGAAAAACTCGCTGACATCTATTAGATACAATATGCTCTGCAAGAAATTTACGAGAGTAAAAACGTTCGTCACGTCAGAACGACTCTCATCAATGCCATCTGCCTGTAAATGTTATTCTTTGCGGACTTACTACCATATTATTAAGTGGATAGGATGTAGTGATTAAATGGTGCCATCTGAGTTTGGATGGAAGATGGAAGGGGGCAAACCTGTTCAAGTGATGACGGACAAAAGCCTAACTCCAGATTAACTAATTCAGATAATTCATTGCTACTGTTCAGAGGATGCAATGTAGACATTGCCAAGAAAGAAAATTGTGACAATATGAAAAATGATCCAGTGGAAGATTATGATGAAAAGTTAAAAGTATTGTAAAAGCACTGTGACGTAAAGTATGATACAACGAGGATAATGCGTGTAAGGGTACTCATTGATATTGTATAAGGGTTTATTTGGCGCGACTGGTAACCCTTTCATGTGAATGATTGACCATGAAAACTTTGGTTAAAATCAAAGATGTATAGATTTATTATGAAAACTGATGTATATAGAACACGACTTGTAAAACAAAAAAGCAATATTCGAAATGTGACGCTTTCCCATATACGGATCTTGTCCAACTTTTAGTATGTTGTACACTTGACCCAACCTAGCACAAACTCACCTAAACGCAAAATGTTACGATTTTTAAGGAGTCAATCAGTAGAGTGACTCTTCTATTGCATGACAACCAGAGACAATATGTAACAATTATGATGTACAGTAAAGTATTTAAAAAAATTAAAATAATCACTTAGATAGAGGAATAATGTATGTAATTTTTTCAAGTTTACCTACAATCACGATAATAAAACAACCTTAAATTAGAGATACTAATTATATCGTAAAAGGTATCCCAATACACATCCACCCTTCAACCCCTTTGATACTGACTTACAATAATCAGTGTTTAAAACCGAGTTATAAAAGAGTTTATATTTTTTTAGGCTAACAAATTATTATAGGTTTCAATTGTTTATGCATACGCCTTTTTCAGCCTTATTTAAACAATTTAAAATAGAATGGAACGAAAGTGTTTCCTCACAATTAAACTGTAGTGTTTAAAATTTGAAACGTACTACAAAATGTAAGTGGTCAACACTAAAAGTAAAACATCTAGCATTATAGATACAAAATAGAACGTGAATATATACGTAAGTTCAAACATAAATGCATAAAAATATAGAGGAATATTATCATGCACGCGTATATATATATATATATATATACACAAATTAATAGATATACATATATATATATACATATACACATATATATATAGATATATAAATATACACATATATATACAAGTATTTATGCACATAAATACACCTATATATAACATACAAGAATAGTTATATCTACGGCTTAAACACAATAACTGAGTGAATATATAACTACATCTTCATATGCATATACATATATCTATTGTTGAATATAACAGACAACTTATCTATGGATATCTTTTAGTAGATTCTGTAAATAGTCCGACTCAGAATCTTAGTTTCGGGGGGTAATTGGCCGATGAATCTGCTAGAGTTATTATTTGTGTCCCAAGTACTTTCAGACCAAGCCGGGTCCATCTTCAGGGGTATGAGGATAATCAGGTACAGACTATGTGTTAATAATATAGTTTCGTACATATTACATAATTCTTATTAAAACCAACTCGATAGTGGTGGATGTAGTCCAGTATTTTACCCTCCGACAAGACCCCTTGTCTAGAAATTTGTACGATTTTTATCACCTAAATATTTAATGTATTTTTATGTAATTATATTTATTGGTTATTGCAATGTTCGTTGTTATTTTGCTTACTACGTTTACGTTTATCTCAATTCTTAAGTTACTAAGATGCGGAAGGTTGCATTATTAGTCAACCCTAACTTTGTAGGACGTATTTTCTTTAAGCTTTTACAACCTAAAAATAGTGTATGTCCCTTTTATCAAGTATATATGCAATCGTCAATTATTAAGTAATTCATTATTTTTCCCTCAGCATTTACTTTATGCTTCGTCGTAGAAAAATATTTGTACAAATTCAATAATAAATATCGCAAAGACAGAATAATATATATATATATATATATATATATATATATAAATATATATATATATGCATATATATATACATATATATATATATATATACATATATATATATATAAATATATATATATAAATATATATATATAAATATATATATATATATACATATATATATATATATAAATATATATATATATATATATATATATATACATATATATATATATATATATAAATATATATATATATATATATATATATATATATATATATATATATATATATATATATATGAGTGTATGGGGATATTAATTCTCTAAACATAAAGTTGTTCATAGCTTGCATGCCCCCTATAGAAGTTCAACATCAAGATATTATGACATTAAAGTCCAGGCCTAAAATTCTTATATAAATGTGTATCAACATCTATTACATGCTTTTGTATTTTATAAAATCTTTCGAATTGAAGACTTCACTTTAGCAGTATAAAATACATATAAATTCGATTAATCCTTCTTTATTTGGGGCATTGATGACGATGGATCAACTTAAATGGAAATCTGAAATATGTAAATGTGTAAATGAGAGTTTATGTCCCTATTATATATTCTATAAAATGTTTCAAATAATCAAAAGAAACTGAAAGTTAGTGAATATTTATTAATTGATGTCAAATACGTATTATTAAAATTTGTCAACATTCCTAGTCATCTGAATTTGGATGAAGCGCTTATGTCGCCTTTTTGACCTTCTTTTTTTCATGTAAATCATATGATTCTGGTGTTGGCATTAGTTTTCCCGATGTTTTTCTTGTTAGACATCTTTCTGGAAAGAGATCGGGTACTTACGGGAAGGACCACGAGAAGGTTGTCAACATCCTTAAGTGGCAGTGGTACTGTGGAACCGACTGTATTCGAACTTGAAACATCCAGGTCTTCAGTCCGTGTCGATATCCACTTAACCAACGTCACCTCCCACATTTTTGCCCTGATCAGCATAAACTAAATTAAACTGTGTATAGCCTATATTGTAAACCCTTACGCCTAGCAGCTATGTTCTAAAGTTCTAAATGATCAACATCTTTGTTTAGGAGGTAATCGTATGTATATAAATATATAAATACATAATCATACGTAATTGTATGTGCATGTACCTCATAAATGTTAAAATCTACAACAAATAATGTGCCCATGTTACTCACTGTGGTTTCTAAGATATATATATATATATATATATATATATACATATATATATATATATATATATATATATATAATATATATATATATATATATATATATATATATATATTCAGAAATTGATAAGGATATGTCCATTCGTTTTGGAGATTATCCTGCACATAAAAATATATAAACATACTAAACATTATATAGATGGAGATATAAGCAGTAAGCCATATATTTAAATGTATGATATTTCTTGCATTTTATTCATAATTTGAAAATATTATGCATTATTGTAATTGAAAAAATAAATATAACAGTTGTCGTATGGGATCCCTAGTAGATAGCAGAAGACACAGTGCTCTTCAATCATTCTCAGGTAACACCGCGACCCCCTACAAGGTATCAATATTTGAAACAGGGGGATACTTAATTGTTGAATGTAGATAAACAGCCATCACTTCCTATTTTGAAAAGGCTATAACTAGATGTGTATATGTTATTTCAGAAATGAAATATACAGCTGACATTTTACATTAAATGTTGAATGTATTTACTACTGTCGTAGTGTCGCAATCTGATACAACATAAACAGTGTTTGTTTTCTTAATATTATGATCTATGCTACTTTTATGCATGATGAGGATATTTTTATATACGAACATGTATTTCTGTGAAGAAAGATTAATGGATTTGCCCTGTTGTTTAATCAATTCGTCCTTGGACGATTTTCAAAATCTCCATAAATTTGAATTGGAATTAATGTCGAATGTTTTGAATAGAAAATGAATTAGGTAAAGAGAAATGTGAAGTAGGAAAATCCAAAAAAAGACAATGATAAAAAACTTAAAAATAGAAGATGAATAATTTTTTTAAAATGCGTAAAAGAGGGAAATACCACAAATATACAGAGAAAAGCTATCGAATATTGCGTGAAAAAGGTGTCGGGCCTAACGAGAAGAGGAATTAAATGATAGCATCAAAGTTTACAACAAAACGAATAGAAATATAAAGACATTTTGAAAGTAGAAATATAAGTAAAAGAAAAGTTATTATAATATTGAAACATATTATCAATCAATTTGGGGACGGAGATGGTCTAATAATTACTCTGTTATACATCGTTAATTTAATATTGGATCGGTCATAATTAATTACACGCTAATAATGTTAGTTAATATATCAAACCCTAACCCTAACCATGAGCCACTTGTAAATTGTGTTCGACTACTTTTAAGATTAAAAATTGAATAAATGATTCAAAAGAGGAGTACATATAGTAAAAAGAAAAAATACGACAACATTGCATAGAGAACAGTCGATGGTGTATGTAATACTATACGCAATAATTTGCTTAAATTATCGAATTGAAAGTTTGAAGAGTTATTAAATGCATTCATTTCGTGTTGATATTACCACAATATATGAACATAAATGTTAATTGAGTATAACATCGGACAACTCATTCTAAAAAACTTAATAGTGGTAGTAGTTCAAATAGTAGGGTTAATAATAATCGTAGTTGTAGTAGTATTACTAGTAGTATATGAGCGTAAACTAAAATGTTGGAACAAAAGCTACACACTATTACTGTTATCATGTTATAGTTATGATATAGCTTTGACAGATTACTCCGAGTTGCTTGAAAAGAATTTGTTCTATTTCATGATTATAGAATACTACAGACACCTGCGACTTGGATGGTCAAAATCTCAGACACTACTGAGTTCACTTTGATTCTATACGCAATGTTTAATCTCTGACATCCTGTGTCAATATATCCCTGTTGCATAACTAACATAATAGTATATTTACTTCTATATTATACTTATTATTGGCGTTGTTATTGTTATTGTTATTATTATTATTATTATTATTATTATTATTATTATTATTATTATTATTATTATTATTATCATTATTATTATTGTTGTTATTGTTATTGTTATTGTTATTGTTATAATCATCATCATAATCATTATTATTATTATTATTATTATTATTATTATTATTATTATTTTAAAAAAGTACAAAACTGTTTTAATTCAATCGACTTCTAGCGAAGTAGCGTGCCGAGTAAGAAAAAAGTCACTTTTTAAGTCACTCCCACAATAAGGGGCGACTTGGATTAGAACAAAATAAAAATTGCTGCAATTTAGGATCGTGTCCCTTTCTACGAACGGGTATCTAAATCATAAACTTATTATTTCAGCAACCCTTCAGGAGTACCGAGAAAAATATCACCTATAAAAAACTAAGAGAGTATCTTCAAAACAAATGCAAAGTGATAAAAGCAACAGACAGTGAAAGATTATCGAGGCGAATGGATAGGTAGGTATATGAGAGATGTGGGACTTGTTCGGTTAATTAAATAGATTTATTTTCATCATAACTCAATCATTGAATCTGGAAATATGTTAGCACCTATGCTATGTCATTTAAACCTTAGAGATACAAACGTTGATTAAGCCACCTTAAGTAAAATACAAACACAAACATTGATACACACTTAAATATAAGAAAATATTTATAAAACATTTGTTATTTAGTATTGCTACTTAAATAGAGAGGTATTAATACCGTAAGCGCGGCTTCAAATCTCATAGGAAATAATAGGAACAACTTTTTTTTATAATAGTATGGAAATCAAAAAGAACAGTAGATAAATAATAAAATAGAATAAAATAAAAGTTTCACAAATGATGGCTTAAGAAATAACTGGACGCTAAAATAAGTAAAAGAATTGATACACAATAAACGGTGTCGGTAGAAATAAAGCTTACAATGATGAAAATGTAAATATAAAACAATCATCATTAAAATAAATAAAATATATAAACACGAGAAAAAGAAAAAGTCCAATGTATCAAGCAAAGATAAATTCAGCGAACTTATTTTAGGGTATATAATTGTTCAGAGGTTAGAACACGGGATATCATGTGTGCCATTAAAATCATGCTGGGGCGTCTCTCCCTTACCCTTAAAACACATGCAAGATAAACAATGGTAGGCCTCGGGGATAACTCACTGTTGAGAAAGGTTTTATTACTCCCATAAAACTGATAGGAAACGCTGAAAATGGAGAACTTACAGACAGTGAGGAAATTACGCGGAAGAATTGGATGCAGAGTAACTCGTTTGCGTGGGGATTGTTTTCGAAAAAAATAGAAGAGCTCTACTCTTTTCTGTTTTTGTTTCTATTATGCTTATAGGATTTCTTTTAGAGAAGTCGTCTGTCAAGAGGTCACGATGAAATTTTAAATAGCAGTTGTGTCAGTCTGTCGCGCTCAAGTGCAACACTCGTAAGAATGGACGTGATGTTTGTTATCTCACAATGATTCTATGAGTATAACATGATGTTTAATCTCATGAAAACCGTCCCACGCTATTTAAAACGAATACATTGTTGTCTCATATATATATATATATATATATATATATATATATATATATATATATATATATATATATATATATATTAGGACAATTTTGAATTTTTGATGCCGTTCTTTTTATATATACACGTGGTGTTTAATCATATCCTTTGTTATTCCGTTCCACGAATTTATGATTTCATTAGCCATATTTAGTTTTTTACAAAGGTTCGGCTGATTATACTGTCTATTATTTTCTTCTGTTTTGTATAGGGGGACTCATCCCTGTACATATATATATATATATATATATATATATATATATATATATATATATATATATATAATATTAAAGTCAGTAGTCAAAGCGTGTACCGATGTGCACACAACGCATTTTTCTGGAAATGAGAGTGTAAATAAACGTCTTAATAAATAATTCGGCGGTCATGACCAGTCAATAGAGAGCACACAATAGACAGGAACTTGAGTATATATATATATATATATATATATATATATATATATATATATATATACTATATTTTTATTTAATTTCATACCATTACCAATGTTTTGCAGGACAGATTTGCATTGCTTCACAGAACGAGTTTTTATTAAGCATACATACATCACTGTTCTTTAGTATACATTGTTATTCACATTGTCATTATTGGGTACATATGTGCATACGTGTTTCGGTTGTACTCTTCACAGAGAGTCCGCCCCTTCAGACCAAGGAAGACAAGGAAATGAGATAACTTCCCTGTCTTCTTTGGTGTGTATATATATATATATATATATATATATATATATATATATATATATATATATATATATATATATATATATATATATATATAATGAGTCACACGTCTAAAACCAAATATATTCTCTATCATTAAACAAGAAGAGACAAATATACCACAATTAACAAGAGCACAACGAACCATACTTAAACAAATCTAAAAGGTAAATACTTTATCTTCCTACTCTCTTACAAAAGAAAATAATTATAGGTTAACTTCACGCAAAACTACGATGCATTGGCATTCATACACTTCAACAATCAAACTCTGCACATCAATTCCAACATCGCTTCCGAACAAATCGAACACCAGATAAACACAGCGTTGATCAACATTTGCAAAAGGAGAAACACACCTTATAACTATAGACTCAACCTTACTACAAGAACCAGTAAGCTTCATAGTTTTACCCACACACCTAGCAGTCGACATAATCAGTGACGGCATCTACTTTAACGACCTTTGTTGTTTCCGCTTCACTGCTACCGATATACATGAACTCATAGAAAATTATAATAGAGAACACATATTTTACCTACCCACAACACATGAATCAGAACGCCATCCTTTCAACTCCTGTCACCCATCTATTTTTTTCATACAATACGTGATCAATATTCTCATTGTATCACAGCCCATGAAGGAGGCCAACACGATATTTACTACATTCAACAAGATTTACTCAAACAGCAAAATCACAATTGAACACACCCGCAGTTCTGGATCCTTGACACGTCAAGATTTTAACCTCAACATCTCCGAAGAGTGAAGGATGACTACTAAATTTTACAGTAATCCCGACTGCAGAGACATATTAATACATCATAGATCGACCTTCTCTCGTAAGGATAACATAGGCTATGGTGAGAAATAGGTAACCCGCATCCGTAATAAATGCAGCAAGGACGCTGACAAAACTACTTTCAGCAATAAATGCCATCAAGTAATGCAGACGAACGGATCTTAGCACTGACTATTAAGCACTTCGAGAAATCCCAACGACGGACGCGACACATATTTTCCAACACATGCTTCATAAAGCTGCTTCACTTGAACGACAACATAAGCACGCTATCTTAAAGCTATACAATGAACACACCCCGGGCCATCATTACGGCGGCAATTAATAGCACGCAACATCAATTACACTCTGCATCCTTGCGAACTGCCCTATGAAAATCAGAGGCCTATGGCACCGCACATACACTTAATATCACATACACTTCACCACATGCAAAAATGTCTACTTATGTAGACCGGTGATGCATGTTATAATAAACAAACACCTATAAACACGTACTTCATCCTTTTATAAACACATCCAAATATTCAAACACACTAACAGATCAATCAAGATAGACATCCTAGCCACTAAACGAAACATTGGCAACCTTCGGATAAAATAATCAACACTGATATATCTGAGAAATAAAATTAATAATTAAAAAAAAATGACTTTTTACACGCAATATTGACAGACATATAACATTAGGGCGTTGACCTGACATGGTCTACATTCTGGATTAATCTACCAATAATTAATGAACTTTTCCCCGTAAAACAATCTAAGAGAACCACAATGAACCTAACGTAAATAAATAGATCAAGTGGATTAAAAAAGACAGCTAATGATGAACAATTTAATTGTTGATAAATTCGCTACCTCATGGTAAACCAGACAACAGATATGTTGCAAAAAAAAGAAAAAAGAATAATAAATATGTAAATAGTTAATAATATAATTAAATCAACTAGTTTAAAACAGAGTATTAATTATACCACCACACAAACAAATAAGATAGCAATACATAAAATAAATATTTGCAATTTTTAAATAAAGACGTTATATTCAAGCCAAACATATTTACTTGATGATAATGATAATCAAAATTAGGCCTAGACAATATTCGCAATATAAGAATAGTACTTTCCTAAACATTATATGTAGAATAAAGAATAATAAAATAAAATAATAAATTAATAAATTAAAAAATATTTAGGCTATCTTCGTGGTTATAAAATACAAAACTTTAGCACGAGAATATTTCCATTCATTTTACTTTTTAATAATTATAATAGTTAAGCTCAGGCATAAATATTATGCGCTATATAAGACTAATACACTGAATGCCGACAAAGAGTTTACATAAAATTAAATAATGAATTCATAAATGAATAACTATTGAGGATATCCCGGATCCTGTTATGAATAAAACGGGACTAATCTTAAATGTTAAACTATGCATCTTTCATAGATTTAAATAAATTAATTAATTATGAGCCAATTAATTATGAGTCTGGAGACGACTCCCAGTAGAGCTGCTTTTCTTACGTATAAAATTAAAATAAATTAATTAAATGGAATCTGAATGCAAGAACGGGTGAATAATAAATAAATTAAAAAATTTAATAAAAAAAGATGTTTAATGTGAAAGAAATATTAAAATATTAAGATTGAGATTTACACTAATGACATTAAAAACAAAAAAATACAGTTAAATCAAAGTAAAAAAATCAAACAAACTGTGTTTTTATTTCAAATTTATCTAATCTTCTGACGAATAGTCCTCAGTGGCAAAGGTTTACCTATGCAAGTTTGTAATTAAGGTTGCAAAGATAGCTGAAGAAGGGAACATTTATTCTCAACATATGTTATACAGAACTGCTAACTAATAACACTTGAGCAAGTAATATTTATATATATATATATATATATATATATATATATATATATATATATATATATATATATATATATATATATATATACGCAACAAAGCAGGCTTCGTTGAAAGCTATGGGACTTGCTCTCATTATTAATTTTCTTGGTAATTTCTCGACACGGCGAGCGAGTTAAATGTTTTAGGGTGTCAATTTAAATATTGTGCATTCAGGTGTTGTCTCATCGGCCATCTCACGGGCGCTTTCAATATCTCGATCACCATCAGTAGGGTGTGCTGTATCGTTAGTCTTCGGCTGTACACCTTTTGATCGTTGTTTTTGTTTTAATAATCGAATACACGAACACAGAAAACTCGCTCACTGCGTCGAGAAATTAACAAGAAACATAGGGGGCAGTTATTTTTAATTTGACAATTACATTTTTTCCCCCTTTTTTAGTTTTCTTACTCGGTGTGCTCAATATTTTTAATTAATTCCGTATTGACGTTATAACCAATTAAGTTTTCTTATAATTTCCTATATAAATCGAAAGCTTCGTCCTGAATTTTCGTCTTTTTTATTTCTAATCATAAATAATTAATCGTGAACGCCCGAATCTTTACCAATTTTGTAAATAAACCGTTTTTAAATTGTCGCTAAACTTTAATTTCATAGTGTAAATCATCTCGAATCTTGACGCTATACAACTTAAATTTTTAATATGTTCTAATCTAAACCGAAATCTTCGTCCTACATTTTCGTCTTCTAATTTTTAATCGTAAATAATTAAACGTAGTTTTTAATCGTGAACGCTCGAATATTTCATCATATATTTTTACCCATAAAGCTCACATTCGAAATTTTAAATGAGATGATTTATTTGTTTAAATAAGCAAAAAAGAATTCTTTTTTATATATATTTTTATATTTTTATATTTCTGCATATATTAAAAAATTAATCTTACTTCTGTCACCCCTCCTCGATTATTTTAACATTTACCTCCTTTTTACATAGACCAATCACAAAAGTGAATTTATCTTTATCTTTTTAAGACGATCAATTTCTCTCATTATTTGTTTTTTTTGACGTGGTTGTCTATACATCTGAGGAGACCTAATTAAAGGGGTCGAAATAAGTTATTATGGTTACAACCTTAATGTGTGTATAGTTTTTCTTTTTATAATTCTGTTTTGCTCTGTTAAAATTACATTGAGCTCTGTTATTCAGATTCTCTACACAAAATTGAAATGTACACACTATATATATATGTATTTATGTATATAGATATGTGTGTGTGTATATATTATTAAAGTAATGTTAAACAACATGTGTTTCCAATATAAACATCGTCAGTTGTCTAAGTGCTGACGTTGTTTACACAGAGAGCAATTCATTATAATTGAATTTCACTGTGCGACTCGACTTACCATTGAACTCAAGTTTAGTAATGGTTATATTTTATTCATAAACATACATACTTGGTCGCTGTATCAAAGCTGTGCAGTGTTGTTAGACAAACAAGACCCTAAATCTGTGATCGAATTTGCAACATGTAGAAGAATATATCATGTCAGTGGGTGGATGTGTCTTTGTTATAATTTCTTGGAATTTGTAAAGTTCATCATCCGAAACTTCATTTTACATGCGCGTATTTTTATGAATACATATACTTCAGCTAAACTTAATAATATGTCCACATATGTTTTTCATCATAATATGTTCACCTATGTTTTTCAGCAGACATTCCTTAAGAAAACATTTTTAACATGTACATATTATGTCATTTTACATACTTGAAGATATATATCAATAGTATTGCCATTAATACAATTAGTAATTTACTTTATTTTCATTAAATCATAATTTTCCATATCGAAGATCAATGTGTCAGTTGTTTTATTGCACGTCTTCTTCCCACGTTGTGTTTGAAGATTCAATCATTCTTACTCGGGGTATCCATTTATTAAATTGGCATCCATGGAAATGGTATGCACAAACATTCCCACGGTTATCTGGCACGTTGAGCAATCGACCGTAGAGTTTGAAGTAAAGACATGAAAACTAACAACATGCAAATAATCAGACACAATTGACTTAACTACAAAAACGTAACGTTTATTAGCTAAAGTGAGTTTTAAATGTATTTATTTATTCATTTACACTTATTATATATCCGAAAAAGATAGAAATCGATGTAACTAATTGAGCTGATTGCATTAACCTTTTTGATAATCAATTATCTACTTAATCAAGTTTGCGTATCGGCGTTCGCGTCTTGTCTTATCATTCATGGTTCAAATGTTTGATATAGCCAAGGAGCGCATGCGCATAATACAATTAATTGCAATCGGGTTAGAGTGTCTATGCCCTAATAAAGTCTACACAAAATGGCGTTGTATATCTGACAGAAATGTGTTATTTCATTAATGATTCCAGAAGCACCACTTTACGTTCCAGTTAGATTATATACATATTCTCTCAAATGTATGTTCTATATATTTCGAAACATGTTTATTAATTATTAATTATTACTAATAGGCGTCTTATATGAAGCATGATGGGGTAACTTTTTTTATGGACCCGCGACGCAGTGGTATTAGTGATAACTACTAGGCAGTACTAAGTTATAGATTAAAAGGTTCAATTCTTACTAGAAGCAACACTCAAACAATCATTAAAACATACATTACAACTAAACCCAATTATGACCAACGGGACGTTAAAAATGTAGTCCGTAGATAAAATAAAAGCATTCGTTAGAAATTATGTACAGATTTCCGAGTTTGATATGAAGATTCTAAAGTTTGACAGTATGTTCCTGTAAAAAGGCCGAAGATTCGAACAGATATCCGAATCACCCAAATAAAACACATTTCTTAACTTCAGCTGAAGAATACCATTACATCTAATGGCAATGACAACAGGAGAGACAGCTGAACAAAGATGGGTGAGAAGTTTCTTCTATATGCATTAGCAATTGCGAAAGGTATGTGTATGTCTTAATTACGTAGCATCATCTGTGTTGTTGAACAAGACAACTCGACGATGAATGAGTCATATCACGTAATAACAATTCGGTCATTCAATCATACAAGTTTGTTACTTTTAAAAACTTTAAGCCAATCATCAGACTCGCAAGACTAGTGTCTTATGAGTGTACTTTCATGACTAACAGGTAGCCCGGAGATGGGGTGCTCTATACACATAATATACTTGACAACGGAATACGGAAACAACCTCCTTGGAAAATATTGTTGAGATATGTGAACCTACTATTGTTTTCAGCAATGACTGAAATACTAAAATTTACTATCTTAATCGTATTCAATAAACCGTTTTCAATCGGGATTGCATGCCATCATTAACTATCACCGAAATAGTTTTTATACAATAAGTATGAAGACACTCAAATAACGCTTTGTTAATTGTCAACGTGGATTAAATAGTTTACATTAGACACACACATTTTATTTGAAATAAAAACACTAAGAATATAAGCGTTTATTTTATTTTGTTGTTTATGGAAATCTTGATTGTTGTTATGTTCTGCCGAACTC
Source organism: Sepiola atlantica (assembly GCA_963556195.1). Lineage (NCBI taxonomy): Eukaryota > Metazoa > Mollusca > Cephalopoda > Sepiida > Sepiolidae > Sepiola > Sepiola atlantica. Next base: position 96,616,827 of record OY744524.1, read on the forward strand.
CTTAATTTTTGTAAAAGTGTCAATTATTGAGCTTTAGAATATGTTAAATGTATATTCCTGTTTTTTTACTCCAACTAGTAATACATGTGTTTAAGTTTCTAATAGTAAATAAGTATTACGTTTTAAATGTAAGGAATTAGGGCAGAGAAACTAACGACAAAACTGAAATCTCTCAAATTAAATCAAGATATAATTGTTATTCGTATAAGATGCAAGTATTGGAAAATATATTCGAATTAGTATTTTAAGTATGAATCTCCACTGGCAAAGTAAACTATATTTACTGCATGCAATAAACGAAAACTATATATTTTTAAAAATATTAAAAATCAATACATTAATACAGATTTTGTTGATAAAATGAATATCAAAATACATACTGTTGCAAAAATAGGAACACTTACTGGTTGAGAAAAGAATGAGATGCTTCGCATGTAGAGACAGTCTATCCTTCCGAGTGGGAGGGGGGACTTCTCTTTGGAGATGTAGACATTTGTAGTTATAGCTCAGCTGAGATTAATAGAAAGACTGAAATGTAAAGTGGCAGGTTTTTCATAGCTGAGATACAAAACTAGTGTTGAGATTTGTCGGTGTTCGTCGTGGTGTTGTAAAAGAGAAAGTTCATTAATTTCGTAGCAGGATTACAAAAAATACATGCATTATCTAAGTATTAATATTAATAAAACAACTTTATCCACTAAAAGTTATATCGTCCGCAATAAATTTAAATTCGGCACTACACCCACAGCAAAATAATGTATATCTTTTTTTTGTTTTTTATAGATTACGAAAATATATTTTGAAAGTACACTTTAGAAGTATAACATTGCTATTAAAACCACAACACACACATCGCCTTATACTCGCATATGCTTGAACATAATTACACTTTTAACTGTTTAATGCAACTCTAAACCTAATTACTACACAGATTAATTAAATTGTTTACCATAACACCCTCTAAAATATAATTAAACAAAATATGCGTTTTACTTTGTGTCCCTTATCATTTTTGATTATTACCCAATAACATTTTCACTTACAGTTACTTCCGTAATAAATAATGTTATTTAGATTATCTAATTTCTTTCTTTTTCTTTTTAACTATTTTACAAAGATAATGTCTCTTTATCTATATATATATATATATATATATATATATATATATATATTATTTTATTTACTTACTATTAAATATTTTTTATTTATTTATGAATTTTCTAACGAATCTGCACTATTTTGGATTTAGTTAGTTTCTCTGGGAATTTAAACGGCATTTACTTTTTTTGTTGCCTTTTTGTTTAAAATAACTCAAAGCTTCTTTAGACTATATATTGGGTATTTAGATATGTATGACTAGGTTACCTTCCTCTTATCTAATTGCCTTTCTGGTACCTAAGGTACTAAAACTTCTTTATTTTTAAAAATTCAACTTTAATTCCTATATAATTTTATTTCTAGCTACCATATCGCAGAATGGTTCTTGGGTGTAGTGTTTAGATATTATTAATATTATTATTATTATTATTATTATTATTATTATTATTATTATTATTATTATTATTATTATTATTATTGTTATAATGAATTTTATTTGATATGCAAATTACCATATCACACGGTAGTCTTAAGGGTAGTATATTATTATTATTATTATTATTTTAGTATTATTATTATTATTATTATTATTATTTATTTATTTATTTATTTATTTATTTATGTATACATAAGTGACATTTTACGCTGAATTATTTCGACACTTGATTATTGGGGAAATGGTAGTTTGATCAGTACCATTGGAGAGCCATGCATCTCATAACTGTGCTGTTTTTAACTCTCCGAAACAGTTAAATGGTAAACAGCTGATGATCCCCGTGTTAATATTAGATTCTTACGTTAAGGTATCCCGTATTGTTTCACTGTTAGATACTTAATCCCCCTTTTTATTTTATTTACTTACTATTATATATTTTTATTTATTTATGAATTTTCTAAGGAATGTTAAGTCTGCACTATTTTGGATTTAGTTAGTTTCTCTCGGAATTTATACTGCATTTTCCTTCTTTTTTTGTCTTTTTGTTTAAAATAACTCAAAGCTTCTTTAGACTATATATATATATATATATATATATATATATATATATATATATATATATATATATATTGTGTATATATGTTATGTACATGCATACTTGTATGTATGATTTCGTTGCATATATATGCATGGAAACTATATTAAATTAAGCAGTCTCTCTCTCTCTCTCTCTCTCTCTCTCTCTCTCTATATATATATATATATATATATATATATATATATATATATATATATATATAGCATTAGATAAGGTGAAAGAATAAACTTAGGTGAGAATCAAATTTTATTAGAATTCAATGTTAAGGCAAAGTACTTTAAAGTCCTTAACTCATGAGTTTTCAAATAAAATTATTCTCCGCAGAGAACCTTTACCGCAATGTCATTACGGCAGGTAATACAATTAAACTTTGAAAATATATAAATATATATAAAAAATACATAAAAGTACATAAAACATGTTTTATATACTTTTATATATTCTTATATATATTTTTATATATTTTCCTGCAGTAATGTCATTGCGGTAATAGCCCTATGAGGAGAATAATTTTCTTTGAAAACTAATGAGTTAAGGACTTTAAAGTGCTTTGCCTGAACATTGAATTCTAATAAAATTTGATTCGCACCTTATTTTTTCTTTCACTTTATCTAATGCTATTAATGCTCTATCCAGTATATTGAGCTTCAGTTTAATCCGGATGGTCACTGATTCAAGATATTCTTATATCGTTTGTTGTATTAACCATATATATTTATATATATTTTATATATATATATATATATATATATATATATATATATATATATATATATATGTATATATATTGATGTGTCCCCTTCCCTTAACATTTTAACATGTATTGTTCTACGATATATATATATATATATATATATATATATATATATATATATATATATATATGATTATCTTTATTTACACAGACATGTACAATATCCGCGATACTGGCATGCCGATGTTATCGATCAACAGCTATTATAAACTGAGATCGCATCAGGGACAGTATGCATCCGATCTTAACCTTAGATCACATATTTGGTATTGGATAAATTATGAGACAGCTCTTCTAAATGTCTATTGCCAAGTATAAATTACAGTAAAAACAATTCACTATATACAATTATGTTATACTAAAATACAATGCTCAGTGTAGTTACTCCTTTAAGCTTTTGTGTAACATTATGATTTCGATAAAATGTGCTTCTGACTTTTCAATTGACAAACCATATTTTGTGAATGGCCTATTATTAATCTTAGTCATGTCAGTGTAAATGTTTAAATTCCAATTGTGTTCACTTCATGGACTATTTCGAAAGTTATTTTTGTATTGTTATATTCACAAACCTTTTCCGGGGAGCTGTAATACGCGTATTTCATAAGCTTTGCGCTATCAAACCATATTATTTTTACTTTAAAATAGCTAAATCTCATTGATTGACATACTGACTGTATTTGGTATATTTCGATAAACCATTACATCTTAGTGTTTGTCAATGCTCACTCGAATAACGCCGTAAGCCATCACCTATGTAATTGTATAATGCATAGTGAATGTAAAATTCATGAAGTTCATACACACAATCTATTGAAATCGTCGTTCTCTGCAACGCCATCATGAATTCACAAATATAAAATTTGAAGAAAAATATAATAAACTGAAACCTATATTCTATTCGATTAAAAGTTCTATAATATATTTAATACGTTTGCAATTATTAGTTTCTGTGTTATTTGGAAATAAAATATAATACAACACTTAGATAAGTTTCGATATTTCCGAAATTCCGGCGAAGCTATTGTTCGATATAATATAATTTATTATTTTAAAAAACACATTTAGTAATAGCATGTGCTCTAGAATTTCGCGAACGACTGGATATATTGTAGAACATGTATTGCATATAAGGTAACATCACTATGTTATAAAATGAAAAATAAATAAATTTGGTTTTACATTCATATTTATTTCGTATGTTTTAGAGATGAAATATTATACTTACTATATCTCTTATATTTATATTTAATTCATCTTACTTTATGTATATATTTCAGAATCCCTCTTCCGCAAACGTATTTATATATATATATATATATATATATATATATATATATATATATATATATATATATATATATATATATATATGTGTGTGTGTGTGTGTGTATATATATATATATGTGTGTGTGGGTGTGTGTATATTTGCATGTAGGTATTGTCATTCTTTGAACGGGTTTTCATAGCAGTACAAAAGTGAAAGTCGTTTCCTTAAACCACTTAAGCGATGTAGCATAATCCTACAATATGCGGATATTGTGGAACCTTTGGCTTTGTTCAATGGATTAACGTCAACGGAAGCACTCAGAATGTACATTTCGTTTGATTACACTAACTTCCTTTCTAGTTATATATCAAACATTTTGTATTAGCTTTATATATTTTTCATTTAATTATTCTATTCTGAAGACGTTTGTATAATCTAATTGGAAACATTATGCGAACCCATATATTTCTTTGAAAATGCACGTTAAAACAAATCTTTATTAAAAAATATTGTATTTCCAGATGTATTTAATGTACTCTCTCAACTAAAATAAATGCTAGAAGAATTATGATGGCAATCAGTTTTCATTGAAATCATACATTTGTAAAATATATCTTTTAGCGTTATTCATCAATTGATTGTGAAGCAGGAATTATGTTTTCATTTAGGCGCAATTGCGTCTTGCATATGCACCCCAAAGAACCTGGTACCTGTGGTACTCCACTAACTGGAGTAGTTATATCTTCTTATTCACAAATAATTTAAAAGCAAAGCTGTTCTCAGTACCATATCAGTAGTGGGTTCGTGAATATAACTAGACATATGGCTACCCGTGGAATAGCAAGTATTGTGTTTAAGGTTTACTCCTTCAGATCAAATGTATTTTTATCTGACCCATATATATCAACAGGGTGACCTCAAGAATGGTGTAGCTTAATGGGCAGACGACAATTCAGTATTAGAAGACTATGATTTCTGTATCACATACTTATGCGATCAAATACATCAGTCCGAAGTAAAACAGGAAATGGAACTACCACTTTGAGAAACCGTTATCCTAAAAAAATATATGCATTGTTTATCACGCATGTTACCTACAATAAAAAAACGTAGTGTGGATGTAAAATTAAAATAATAATTAGCCATGCAGAATTCCATTTTTAAATATGTTTTTTTTTTTTTTAATATTTCATATTAGTTGGATATTTGGATATTTAATAAACTTGAAATAACACTCGAATAAAGTTCAATCGACATTACGTTGAAATATGCGTATCGTAAACAATATTTAAATGCAATAACTCCGAAAATACAATTATGTGCAGGTATGGTTTAGAACATATTTCAGTGTCGGTTTTATTGATATAATAGCAGTACATAACTTTCGCATCTAATTAATTTGCCAATTCTAAAATAAGCATTAATATATGTGTGTACAAGTAAATAAATAAATAAATAAATATATATATATATATATATATATATATATATATATATATATTTATATATATATATATAGTCTAAAGTAGCTTTGAGTCATTAACAAAATAAGACATGTAAAATGCAGTTTAAATTCCCAGACAAACTAACTAAATCCAAGATATTGCAGACTTTACATTCGTTGGAAAATTAATAAATGAAAAAATATAAGTAAATAAAAAGGGGGGGGGGTTAATTATCTAAGAGTGAAACAAAAAACAGGAGACCTTAAGCGTCTAATATTAACATGGGGATCATCAGCTGTTTAACTGTTTCGGAGATTTAAAAACAGCACAGTTATAATATTCATTGCTCTCCAATGGTACTGATTATTCTACCATTTCCCCAATAATCAAGTGTCGAAATAATTCAGCTTTAAATATCACTCATATATACATAAATAAATAAATAAAAATAAAAATAATAATAATAATAATAATAATAATAATCATAATAATAATAATAATATAATAAAATAATAATAATAATATATTACCCATAAGACTACCGTATGATATAGTAATTTGCATATCAAATAACATTAATTATAACAATAATAAGAAAATAATTATAATACTATCTAAACACTACACCAATGAACCATTCTGCAATATGGTAGTTAGCAATAAAATTATATAGGAATTAAAGTTGCATTAAAAAATAAATAAAAAATAAAGCTTTAGTACCTTAGGTACCAGAAAAGTAATTAGATAAGAAGAAGGAAACCTAGCCATAAAGATCTAAATACCCAATATATATATATATATATATATATATATATATATATATATACACTCTTGACTGCGAATCGGAAATTTACTTCCTGCACTGAAGATTGCGTTAGCATGACACATCGATGTCTGTAGGTAGTAAATAATTAATACTTATTCATAAATATTTTTAAAAGCCCCCTTTACTAAAGCCGGACACTGTGAGTGAGTTTAATGACAATCAGTACTACTAGCTTCATTGCGAGATCAACCACAGTGTGTTGTTGTACATCACTTTCGCTGCTCGTTGTAAAATACCCGCCGACTTGGTATTTACAAAGTTAAATTCCTCCTTCATGCTAAGCTAATTTGTGGTAGCCAACGGGAAAACGTTCTTGATAGCCAACGGGAAAGCGCCCGCTCACCGTCGGAAATAAACTTTCTGCACTGAAGATTGTGTAAGCATGAAACATCGATGTATGTAGGTAATAAATAATTAATATATATATATGTGCGTGTGTGTGTATGTGTGTATGTATGTATAGTGTGACCACACCGAGATGAACGGCGCCTAATGATGATTGCTGAATCAACTCTAAAGAACTCCCGCAAATAAGATAGAACAATCGGAGAGAAATCCCATGGAAATGCACGAAAAAGCCGAAAGGAAGAAGTAGTGTTATCCAGACTTCGCATAGGTCACACAAGGATTACACATTCCTACTTACTTGAAGACAAAGAGCAACCAATATACTTTGCATGCCGGACTACCTACACCATCAAGCATATTCTTAATGAATGCATAGATCTGGCCCCTAAAAGAGAAACTTTCTACAGAGCAGGTACAACGAAGGAACAGTTTAAGAAAAATAAAGTAGAGACAATACTGAACTTCTTAAAAGCTGTTGATCTATATAAAAAGATATAATTACCTAGAGATATATAAATCCAGCTTGATGTGGCATTAAATGAACTGAGAAAGGATGATATGCCGTTAAAAAAGGAAAAACGTTTAACGAATGTTTTCAAAATACTATTTTTTTATTTATTTATTTTTTAAAGAATTTTGTTTACTTTGCAAAGTATTTTTAAAAAATACTACTTGATTCGGTATTACATGACTCGGAAAAGGTTGATATGCCGTAAACAAAACAAACAAACAAACAAATTGACTTAGATAAAATCGACTATTCGAAAAACTGAACAAAAATATTAGTAACTAAAAATAACGTTTGATTAAATATGTATATATACACATGTCCGCAATAAAAGTTACCTTCTATGCGTGACGGGGGCTGATGACGTAATTGGTACGACGTTTGAGAGTGTAAAAGAGGTTCGCCCTTTCAACCACACATTTAGTACCCACGCTTTTCTAGTGTAATGCAATCAGTATAACGAACATCTACGAATTCTGTGGAACAACTCTTCATATTTCATATTCCTTTCTATTAAACAAACTAGCGGGGACCCGGCGTTGCTCGGGGGTCATAAAAACATAAAATAGAAGAAAATCGCATGTGTAACATCTTTATATTACAAACGTCTATTTCTCTCACTCTCTTTATAGCCGTTTCTTTATCTTTCGATTTTTATCTTCCTTGGTCGCCCCATATAACCGTTACTTTGTCATTTTTGCCTTTTGCAAAAGGAGTTTCTTCCTCACCATTCCTCTTCCGTTGCCCAGTGCAAAAGTATGACATATTTCTATAAATAGTACATCCTCTGTCTGCGATTTCTATATAGGTACTTATCTTCGCCCAGGTACGCATACTGTATACGTACCTATCTGTGCCCCGTTGCGCATACTATATACGTACCTATCGCCGCCCGAGTGTGCATACTATATACGTACTGATCGCCGCCCTGGTGCGTATGCTATATACGTACCTATCGTCGCCCCGGTGATCATACTATATACGTACCTATCGGAGCCCCAGGTCGTATACAATATACGTAATTATCGCCATCCCGGAGCGTATACTATATACGTAACTATCGCCGCCCCGGTGCGCATACTATATACGTATATATAGCCGCCTTGGTACGCATACTATATACGTACCTATCGCTGCCCGGTGCACATACTATATATGTAACAACTGCCACCCCGGTGCGCATACTATATACGCACCTATCGTACCTTTTCTTGTGTAATGCAATCAGTATAACGAAAAACTACAGATTCTGTGGAACAACTCTTCATATTTCATCTTCTCTTCTCATGAAAAATGACATGATAGGAAAATCCAGTATTTCGTGGCAAGAGACACCAATTCATCTTATTTCGCCTTTCTCTTTTTCCATGCGTTCTCGCGTGCTCACTTGGCTATTATCTTAATTCGTTTTCTATGTACAGCCTTTAAAGTTATATTGCCAAACTCCATGAATGTAAATGTTAAGTTGTTTTTTGACCAGTTAGACACAGCTCTGTGACAATAGTTAACTTTCCAATATTTCACTCAGAATCTAAGAACATTATTTGTATTTTGCTGAAAGCTTGTTTTACTGTTTTTTTATCAATACTTTACAATCTGATGGTAAAGATACTGTATACATCTGCAAATACGGTTCCTAATAATATTTCCATTATCATTCTTTGTAATATGAAAAAGTAATTAACAGAGATGAAAGAAACCGCTTGATATCATTGAACAACGGAGAAAGTTTAAGGTACATTTACTGAATGTAATAATAGGTGTTGGTGTAGTCGCAAAAATAAAATAAACATGCAAAAAAACCCATTAAACCAGTAGTACCCATGTTTCTTTTTTAGGGTTGTAAGGATAATAAATATTGTATTATTTATTGATATCAATAATTGGTCATCAGGATTAGAGTGACTGTCAAAGTTTATACATATATTCTGATGTATATTGGCAAGTGATGTCTTTATTTTCAGTATGCTGTCAACATCTAGAATTAGAAGATATTTTCAGTTAATATATTATTCAATAACAATGTTTGGTAAGTAGTCCTTTATAATTAAACTACATTTATTTATATAGTACGCATTACATTTCTAACTATCCTATAAAATAATGTAAATCTTTGGAAGTAATTTTGATAAAACATTATATAGTATTTCAAAACGATTTCCAGTAAAAAAATTAAAGAAACAAAATGGGCACTAATGTGGTAATAACCTACATTAATAAATCACATTAAAATATAGAGAGAAAATTGTAAACATGTTTAAGTTAATAAATAAGTATTTCTCATGTAATTTGTTCGGTGCGCAGTGTCCATGCCACCTTAATTCGCAGTATTACTACACATTTGTGACAATGTTGTTAGTAACGCGTCAGTTGTTCACAGCAACATAATTAACACAAACGTTACAGAAAAGCTGCATTAATCTAACCGTCATACATCACTAATCAAAAATACATAGTAAACATTACATATCATTGATTTTATTTAAAAGTTCAGAAATATATAATTTCCGAGGTGTGTCCATTTGTTAGCCATGATTCAGTTCAAATGCATTGTGTGGTTAAGTTTAGCTTTATTTTGAAAATATCTCTCTCGATTGATATTGAAATTGGATAATTGTATAACGTCATACATGTCTTGCATTTTAGATTTATATTATTTGTTCCTTTTCTATAAGCGATTTTCAGCAAATCTACCCTCGCTCCTGTTTCAAGCAAGAGTATTTATTGAGGTATGTAATGCACAATTAACATTATATAACGCAGGATATTTAATGGAAATAATAATAATAATAACTTGCCAGAGAACTGAAGGAAATATGAAGCATGAAAAAAGTCAGTATAATACTTATAATTGTAGGAGCAGAAGAACAGTCCCCCAAAACATTGATAACAGACTGGGAGAATATTGAATCACATGGATCACTGAGATCATACAACGGACGGCAAAGATAACAACAGATGCAATCTTAAGGAAAATACTCGAATGCAGAACCCAGCTCGCATAAGGGACGAATCGTAATAAGTCACATAGAAGTACAAGGATAATACAAAATCACAAGAAAAACAACACCGCATCAATAGAAATTGCAATAAATATCATGTCTCCTCGCCCCCAAAATGGCTCAGTCCATGAATAATACCCCACAAAATATATGGTCGAGGAGGATGAGAAGACCAAGAAGGGACACCACCAAGACCACCACTACAAGAGTGCGGATAATGCTACGATTTGTTAGAGGGTAATTGCCACTCAACTCCCGGAGAACACCAATGGTTCTTACTAGCGAATATCAATGGTCAGTGGCTTTTGCGATAACGCAAGTTAATTAGAGGTGGTTAATAATAATAATAAATAATAAATAATAAATAATAATAATAATAATAATAATAATAATAATAACAACAACAACAACGACAACGACGACGATGACGACGACGGCGGCGGCAGCGGCGGCGGCAGCGGCGGCGGCAGCGGCGGCGGCGGGGGCGGCGACGACGACGACGACGACGACTGTTATATGTTATATTAGGACAGGCCCTGTATTTTTAAGTGTATGGATCCACGAGTATGAATTGTGAGAGAAATACAATCTTGATAAACTAAGTACAAACTTGAGGGCAGTGGTAAATTTGGACGTATGTGTGGACGTAAGAGAAGATCATTTGACTTACGCAATTGTGACAGTGTCATCTGCGTACAAGCTCGGTACAGGTCATTCTCACGGTTTGGGTGACAGTGACGAAAACCTGAAGTTCAAAAGGTGAAAACGCAGAGGTAATCAAAGGCAGTTATGAGAGTCGTTGAAAGGTCAGGGGTCCTACGTGACAGATCCTTTGTGTGAAAACTTAGTTTTTCAGAGAGTTCCCGATTATCGAAGCGGGCGGATCGTGAGACAGTTTGTTCCCGATCTTCGAAGCGGTAGATCGAAATAACTCAGTCATGTAACTTTGTGTAAAAAGTTAGTTATGAGTTACTTGGCGTTGGAAGCG
>OY744524.1:96630599-96673099 GCA_963556195.1 Sepiola atlantica
AATGTATTTTTGTTATTTGTAGATTGAATCAGATTTTATAGAAACGACTAGAATAGACAAAGTTCTTTTATCCCGGATTTATCCTGTCCAGTTTAAAGACAGAAAGGAAGCTGACCGAACTATATCCGGATGAGAATAGAGAAGAACTGGTGCTTTTAAAAAGTTTATTTTATCAATACAATTTTCTCTCCAATAGATTGAACTTAGTATATTACTGATATCAATCCACTTCAAAACTATCATTATATTCCCAAATGTTACTGTATGAATGCCTACCAGGTTCTACGTTTAATAGTTCTGTGGTCCGACGGGAAGTATCGCGTCTGATATATATATATATATATATATATATTTCACGCTTAAGTTAAGGTCCCCTGTTTTAGTTTCACTGTTAGATACTTGAATCCTCTCTTTTATTAATGGATTCCCCAACGAATTCTACGTCTGCGACATCTTAGATTTAGTTAGTTTCTCTGGGAATTTAAATTGCATTTTCTTTTTTTTAATTTTCTTTAAAATGACTCAAAGCTTCTTTAGATTATATATAAATATATATATATATATATATATATATATATATATATATATATGTGTGTGTAACAAGGACAACAGAAAAACGATTAAATATTAAATACAGGTAAAAATAAAAGAAAACGAGAGATTGACCAATTTTGTTCGGATCAACACACGTCCTTACAGTAAATTGAGGATTTTTAATTTATTGATAACAAGAATGTCATATAATTTCACGGATATACATCCACTTCATAGCCCAAACTATTCTAGGATAAAACAGCTAACCAGATTCGACGGTCCGACGAAAAGTAGCGTTTTGCCATGTATATATATATATATATATATATATATATATATATATATATATATATATATATATGTGTGTATATATGTATATATATATATATATGTATATATATGTATATATATATATATATATATATATATATATATATATATATATATATATATATATATATATATATATATATGAAGATAACAGAAAACAATTATACACAGGTAAAGATAAAATCAACTAAAAAATTAAGTTGTTTCGTTCGGATCAAAGTAAATTTTGAGAAAAAATTTGAGAGTTTAAATTTATTGCAAAAAATAAACAGCCGACACATAAGAAAAAAAAGCAGAAAAGAGTATTTTATTACATCTGTAACTATTAGAAAGTATTTCCACGCGTGCGAAAGACACGTTAATTAGACAAAAAAGAAAAGAGAAAGAAAACAAAAAAAGGAAAATCATGGAAACATGGATGAAATGCAGTAAAAATAAGTAGTACTTAATCGAGATGAGAGTTGATAATTCAGTAGCGAGGTATATTGCATTGTTTGAGTGTGATTTTTCCATATGTTAAAGATTTTTGTTTTTGCCTTTCTGATCTATTATCTTTTTGTTTTTGCCTTTTTTATCTATGTTTCAAAACTGTATCTCTATCGCTCTTAATCTCTAACTATCTTTATCTTGCTCATTCTTATCACTCTATTTGTATTTTTGGAGACATAAGGAATAACATTAGAAAGTACTGTCTCTCTCTCTCTCTCTCTCTCTCTTTCACACACCCTCTCTCTCTCTTTCACTTATTCTTAATTTGTCTCCCAGTCTGCCTGTAATCCCACTGTTTGATTGAAGGGGGATATCTCTGTCGCGGAACCAATCTGTTCTTGTCGGGGCCCGGGAAGTCACTCAGTTTTGTATTCTGGGTGACTCGAAACCAATGTGATCCGATCATTGTTATCCGACTGTTTGGCGGGGTTGAACTTGGAACGATACTTGATGATGAGACGATGTGTGACAACATGTGCACGTATGTGCAATGCCTCGTCTTGTTGTCGCCAGTGAACAATTATCGTTTGACGATAATCACTATCGTTTGCTTCTGGGAGTGGCTGGCTGGCTATTTAGTCGGGAGCATCGTGCTGCAAATAAAACATCATGTAATAATGGAACACACTATTTTACTTTTGAATATAAAAGAAATAATTTATTTTTGACGAAGAACATATTGAAATATTGAAGGTTCGCCTGAGTTCTCGCGAGCTTGTCAACCACCCGTCTTTCTCGTTCAGATTTCAAAAGCCGACACTTTTTCGCTTGTCGTGGATAAGCGACGGAGGAAATCAAGAGATAGAGAAGGGAGAGCGATGAAGAGAGGGGAATATAAACAAAGGCCGAAAAGGCAGTTAAACACGGACGCCGTCAGTGTTTCAAAAAATCACGGTGACAGGTTATCTTACCTCTTACACATGACTGGTGTCTCCAACATTGGTGATATTTTAGCTGACATCAAGTTACACCGAATAACCCGATCAGTGAGCTGACAATTTTTGTTCAGCGAATATGTATTTTATTTTGAACTCATGTCTGGCGCAATAGTTACGAATATAACGGGGAGCATTTAGATCACCAAAAGGTAACGCATTGTTCCACACACGCCCCATCATTGTCTGACCTTTGGCTATGCAATCAGCAAAGGCTCCCGGTGAGTAATGCCACAATAGGAAGATATATTCATGTTCATTTCATAGTCAAAAACGACTATTATAAATTTCATTTTGTGTTATTCGATTATACCTCAGATTCTCTCTTGAACTATTAATTTCTGTTTTTGTAATATTACACTTACGTAATATATGAACTCATCTCATGCTTCGTTTCTTTTTTCTCTTAAACACCATAAATTGCCCCTTTTTATAGTCATTTTACTTGACTAGTTTCATTAAACGTCGCTGATTTTTCGACAGTTTTTTTTTCTTTTATAGAACACTAGCGGGGCTACCCGGCGTTGCTCGGGGTGATAAAAACACATGTAATTGAAGAAAAATCGTGTGTATAACATCTTTATATTGAAACTTCTATTTCTCTCCATCTCTCTATAGCTGTATCTTTATCTTTCTACGTTTCTCTTCCCTGGTCGCCCCATTTCACAGCTACTTTCTCATTGTGTCTTTTGCGAAAGCTGTTTCTTCCCAACTATTTCATCCTACGTTTCCCAGGGCAATAGTATGACATATTTATATACATAGTACAACCTCTGTCTGCGATTTCTATTTTTTTTTATATTTAGTATCTACGCTTTTCTAGTGTAATTCAACCAGTATAACGAAAATCTACAAATTCTGTAAAACAACTCTATAAAAAAAAACTAGCGGGGACCCGGCGTTGCTCGGGGGTCAAAACAACATAAAATAGAAGAAAAATAGCATGTGTAACATCTTTATATTAAAACTTCTATTACTCTCACTCTCTTTATAGCGGTGTCTTTATCTATCTATTTTTATCTTCCCTGGTCGCCCCATTTTACCGCTACTTTCTCATTTTGCCTTTTGCGAAAGCTGATTCTTCCCCACCATTCCTTTTCCGTTGTCCAGTGCAAAAGTATGACATATTTCTATAAATAGTACAACCTCTGTCTGCGATTTCTATATAGGTACTTATCTCCGCCCCGGTGTTCATACTATATACGAATCTATTGCCAGCCCGGTGCGCATACAATATAAGTACCTATCGCTGCCCCGGTGTGAATTCTAAATACGTACCTTTCGCCGCCTCGGTGCCCGTTCTATATATGTACCTATTGCCGCCCCGGTGCGCGTTCTATATACGTACCGATCGCCGCCCTTGAGCGCATGCTAAATACATACCTATCACCGCCCCGGTGCTATATACGTACTTACTGCCGCCCATGTGCACATGTTATATACGTACCTATTGCCGACCTTGTGTGCATACTACATATGTACCTATTGCTGCCCCAGTGCAAACACTAAATATGTACATATCGCCGACCCGGTGCGAATGCTAAATACATACCTATCGCCATCACGGTGTGAATGCTAAATACGTACCTATCGCCACTGCTATGCACTACTATATACGTACCTATTGCCACCCCAATGCACATACTATATATATACCATATCGCATACTATATTAGTACCTATCGCCGCCCTCGTGCGCATACTATATACTTACCTATCTCTGCAAGGGTACACATGCTGTATATGTACCTATCTCCAGCCCAGTTCGCATACCTAAGAACTCATATTTATACGCCCCTGTCGTGTCAGAAAAACAAAATAGTGTTCATTCATGTATTGTCACTATCATAAATATAAAAATTTTTGTTAAGAAAAGAAAAAAAGAAAATTTTTTCATCCTCCCCCATACTTAGAAATATTTTTAATTTAAAAGAAAAAAAAAGAAAAATTGTTGACCCCTCCACACTATACATAGAAATATTTTTAGTTCAAATAAAGAAAAAAAAATTTTTACCCCCCCGCCCGAAAAAAATATTTTTTATCTTCCCCATACATATAAATATTTTTAATGAAAAAGAAAAAAAAAAGCATTTTGACCCCCCTCCCCCTCAATTTTTTTTTTACCTTCCCCATACATATATTTTTAGTTTAAAGAAGAAAAATAAAAAAAAAAAAATTTTGACGCCATCCTAAAAAATTTTTTTCATCCTAACCCATACATATGAATAGTTTTTATGAAAAAAAAAATCCTCCCCCCCCCTAATTTTTGTTACCCTTCCCCATACATAGAAATATTTTCAGTTAAAGAAAGAAAAAAAAATCCGAGGTGCCTTGGTCATATCTAAGAACCATACTGCAGAAGCCTCCGGGTCGTATATTGTAGAAGCACCCCCGGTGCTGGGTCCTATACTGTAGAAGCGCCCCAGCCCATATACTGCAGAAACACCCATGGTCCCTATTCTACATAAGCCTCTGGGTCCTATATTGTAGAAGAACCCTCGGTGCTGGGTCCTATATTGTAGAAGCACATCTGGTCCCTATACTGGAGAAGCACCCATTGCCCCTATTCTGTAGAAACCCAAATTGTGTTTTTAAACGTGATTTATCGTTCTTCCTTAGCTATCCAAATAATTTTTTTTCTGTTTTTTCTCAACGGATCTAACAGTGGCGATGCATGGCGGTAACTTCACTTTTTCGAGTGAGGATTCGTCGATTTGACTACTGGTATTAATAGCAAGTGGTACATTTACCCCTTTAACCTTCAATCTCAATAGCTCTTCAATAGCTCCCCCTAAACGTCACGCATTGTCGCACATGATATGCACATTTTTAAACAGAATTGCCATCGATCAGTAAAGTTTCAAATTGAATTCCCTGGTCGTTTCCCTAAAGATTAAATGGTAATTCGAAGATCCTGGTGGTTGCAAACGTAGTATCCCACGCATTTCATTCAGAGAGTAATATAATATATGATATTGGCTATTAAAAAAACGAGAAATCTGTTTAATTGAACATGAAAAAAGATATAATAAAACCAGCGTTAACAGGTGCGTATGTGTGGTATACCCATGCTTATTTAAGGGGTTAACTATATACCTGATACACCCACTGGGTAAACTAACAATATTAAGTAGACCAATATTGGTAATAGATTTAGATATAAAACGTATAAAAACATGGTAGGACTGAATAACTCTCTCTGGTTTACTACTTAGAATGATACATTTAAAATATCTGCGACACTGGTATGCCGATGATATGGATAACCAACTGTTAAAAACTGAAATCTGACCAAGGAGAATCAAAATCCGCATCTTAGATCAGATCATATTTGAGTAAAAGCAATATGAGAAGCAAAAAAACACAGAAACAAAAAAAGTAAATTAAAGCATTGGAATGTCACGTGGCTACGATTGAGAAAGTTGAAAATCAACAGTCGATGATGTTGTCTATGTCTGTATAAATTACAATTATATATATATATATATATATATATATA
Source organism: Sepiola atlantica (assembly GCA_963556195.1). Taxonomy (NCBI): domain Eukaryota; kingdom Metazoa; phylum Mollusca; class Cephalopoda; order Sepiida; family Sepiolidae; genus Sepiola; species Sepiola atlantica. The sequence goes on from OY744524.1 coordinate 96,636,387, forward strand.
TATATATATATATATATATATTGATTTGGATTTTTAACTTAGAGAAAACAAGTGTTCAGTGAAGACCGGGATTATTCCAATAAAAACAAGCTCGAGTATACTCGATTACAGGGTACAGAGCATTTATATGTGATTTTTTGAAAGCTTACCAAAGCATTCCGTTCAGGAGCCCAAACAACACTACAGAAGATATTTTCATCAAAAATCATTTATTTATCATTTTTCAAATTAAAGAGTTTTTTACCTACACGTGTTTCACTACCAAGAAGATACTTGCTTGGCTAATCATCAGGGAAAATAAAGCACCTTGAATAAGATGTGTTGTAAATCTTATTCAAGGTGCTGAACGGAATGCTTTGGTAAGTTTTCAAAAAATCACAGACACGCACACACACACACACACACACACACACACACATATATATATATATATATATATATTATACGTGTATATATATATAAATATAACACAATCTCACTATAACACAACGAGAATACGATGACATACCCACAGATTTTAAGAACAAATGTAAATGCAAACAGATAGAATGTCGCCGGCAGAGTTAGCGTTAGGAAAACTGTAATGTATATTTCCTGCGGTTATATTTAGAAGGAAGAAAAGCCAAACGAGTAATAGACATACAAACAATATTTCTATCATATGCCCCCCGGCATTCGTATGTAAAGGAACTATATATCTATATATCTATCTAGATATAATAATATTTATTATTGTTTATTATCTATGTACGTATACGTTTCGCTCTTAAATCGGAAATCATCAGCATAGAGATATCACTATTCACTACCGGTCATGCGATTCGAAACCCCGGATTCAACTCGTAATCTGACATCTTTATACACTGGGCCAATTGTAAACAGCGAATAATCGATGATAATTTTAACACGTTATCGGCGGGCTTAAAAACCGGAGCGTTCTACTTCTTTTTCAGGGAAGGAACGATGCATTACGAAACTAGTGACGTCAAGCTGTGTTAATACTATCATTATAGTGCTAAATATATACTGAAAAAGTTTCTTAACTAGTTACACATATAATTGTGTACTAACATACCCATACCCACACCGTTATTGAATTTACCGGCATGTATATGTTTATACATACATCTACAAGAATCCATATAAATGCATATATATATATATATATATATATATATATATATATATATATATATATATATATATATATATATATATATATATTAATGCATGTATTTTTGAAAACGACAGAACTCTTCTGTTTAGTGATTCCTTTTTTTATTTTTTCAATTCGCTGAATGATCTTTTTGACGTTGAAATGGAATGAATTAATGTAGGATCCGTTTTCGAGTCTCTCCGGAATCATCTTCAGGTCTTTATTGGCAAACATGAATCAAAAGCAAGTGAAATAATGGAATTTCTTAAAAAATACGCCGGCAAACCGTTCATGTAAAGGACGGACGTCTACATATTGAAATGTGACGATTGAAACAGTTTTTCGTTTATTGATTTATTTTATTCATTATTTTTATTCATTTTTATAATTTTAATTTAAAATAGTGGCTGATTTAATTTGGTCTAGTCTAATAATTATGGAGAAGGAAAATGGGGGAGATAGGCAGTAAGTAATTTTAATAAGATGTCCCTATTTTTTTTTTAAATTGAATTAGGCGACACCTGTTGGTGTCACTGAACTAAGCTAAGCATTTTAAAATAGTTTCACATTCGAGGATGTGTCTTTAAGATTTAAGCAGTGTTCATCATTATCATTCGTTATATAGTCTCAGTTTTCTCTTTGATTCCATTTACTCCATGTCTGTTTTCCAGGTTTTTCAGGATCGTTCCTTGTGCTCTTACGCTTATTGGTATTATATTGACTTTCGTCACACTCCATAACCCTTTCAATTCTTTACAGAGTTTCGGTGTATTTTCATCGTTGTTCTGTATCCTTGATCTTCACCCTGTGGTCTTCTGGTACAGCAGAACCTATCATTCAGTAGTGTTGTAGTTTCTTGTCGATTATCATGATATCCAGTCTATTTGCTTGTCTTCGATTATCTGTGTGCACCTCGATATTCCAGGGGAGTTTGTGTGATTCGTATTCTAGTACTGTCTCTGATTTATGTTTGTACCATTTGTCCGCGTGTTTGTAATGGAGTCGTTTGCATAGTTCCAAATGTACTGCTTTCCCCACACAGTCCTGTCTGTTCTTTGGGGGCTCGTTTGCTGCATCAGTTTGCCAACACAGTCTGCATTTACTATGTAACTGTTTTATTTATTTTAGCTTGAATGATGTTTCTCCTAATCGCATTGTTCTAGCAGCTTTTTATAAAGATGCCGTTTCTCGGGTAAAGTTTCCTTTTCTAAGCCATACTCAGCTGTGTTTGTGGTTCCCTTTCTCTTGTCAATCTTATATAACGTCCATGTAGTTTTTACTTCCAACTGTTAATTAGGATGGTGTTGCTTGCTGTGTCTATCAGACGTTTTGTGTTCTGGGTTATGCATTTCACCACTTCTTTTGTTGTGTCTTCTACACAGTCTTCTGTACGTTCCATTCTTTTTCTTTCTTCGTTTTTTTTTACGTAGAGTCTGTCCGTATCGTCTTTTCGATGGAGTGCGTTGTGCATTGGCATTCATGTGCTAGTCTTATGGTCAAGGTGTTTCAGTTCGTATTCAGCCTAGCTTATTAATGGGCAATTATAGTGTATTAGTATTAGATTTCTGTTATATAACTCATTTCTAAGGTTTTTTTTATTTTTCGCAAATTCTTTTTGAATCTATTAAAAGAAAGGACATATCTATGCACTGCTATGAGTACGCCGTATTCTTGCTGTAAACCATTTACGGGGGTTGATATGGGAGCTCATTCGAGCACTTATATTGAAAATAACCGTAGATAGTGAAACACTAACAGCATCTCTTCTGTGAGAATAGGATCGTAGAAACGAGAATAAGCCTTCCCTGATAATGTTGCGAAGTGGATTTTGTACTCTATCAAAGCAAGAAAAGTGTTATGGGTGGCATGTACAATTTTGATGTAGTAATACATCATGTCTCTACAAGGTAGATATTTGCATCTCGATTAGTAGTATAGAACATGCATTATTACCAACACATTTGATGCAATTCTTCTATTTCTCAATATACAGAGTGAACTTTATTCCTCGGAGATTATAAAAGCGACGTAGTTAATCTATAACTTGTCATATATTAGCGGTGGTATAACAAGCAGTTGTTTATTGTAAACAGAAAATACTCTGATCTACTGAATTGAAGAACATATGTTAAGTGTAAATACATTTTTTAGTATTCGAATCCATATGAACCGCCAGAAATAATGATGAAACAAATATAGTGTGTAAAACATAATACCTTACGGAATGTTTACTAATTACGGGTTTAATGAGATTACATTTCGCGAGTTATAAATAATAGTTAGCTAATCAAATAACAAAATAACTTCTTATATATCCGACTTAAACTAATTGTACATATATTATTATTTTTATATAATGATTTGAGAGTGAAACAGTACGATTATTTTCGTTTTTTGAAGTAAAACACATTTTTTTCTGAAAAAACTATACAAAACAATAATGCTTTTGACCCTGATTAATCCCAAATAAAAAAATTCGCAAAATTTCAATTTGTTTGATTCCGAGAGCCTCTATTACGTAGACACTCTCATTACACATTAATTAACCAAAAAAGCTATGTTAGTGTTGTACAATGATCATTATAGATTCACAAGTTGGGAAAAATACAATTCTGATTTTTGAAAGATACAGAAGTTATTATTCTGCTCTATAGCATGTTTCAGTATAGTTGAGTGTATGTTACTCCCGACAGTGCGTCCCCACGTTGACACAACCCGCTTTTAGTAGGCGAAATTGTGTGTCCGTTATCTTCCCCCGTGGTTGTAAACGTCATCTTTTTCATCTACTATTTCTTCTTTTACTTCTACATGTTATTCTTTTTCTTCTAATGCTTTTTTCAAACAAAATCATGTAAGGGAAACGCATATATTTAATTATGTCTTAGAAATTTCTGGTTTAAATTCTTAAATACATGTATTCACATCAGGTGAAAATAGTGAGTGCAGCTATCCGAAAACAATCCACTGTCTTTGCTGAGTAATTGAAATGAAGATAGATCTTTTCTGATACGCAACGTATGATTTGCGGCTTTCTCTCTCTAAGCTAACTGCTGAAATTACGTAGCTCTCACTCAACTTATAATTAGAAATAATACACTCTAAATGATGTTCATTTTCCATTAAAAAAAAACACTTACACTTCTAATCAACTATCTACAACAATATCTAGAAATTGTTCACAACAGAGTTGTTTAACTTAATGGTAAAACAAGAATGATAAAATTCTACAGTTAACTTCGTTAGAATCCCATCTATACTTCTCGTTTGTTGTAATATATTTAAGTTCATATGTATTTGCTTTCCCATGACGACAAAGTTAGACACAGCGTCGGTTTTTAATGTGAGGGAGAGGTATCCAGCTCCACCAAATTATGCATTCTAGAGTTGAACCAGAATAAAAATGTCCGTATTCTTGAAAAAAGTTCCCTTTCACTGACCCAGGATAGAAAAGGTGAAGTGTAATACTAGAACATATACTACACTTTTCTCTTAGATACTTTTTTTGTAGTTATTTCTTAATAAAAACGTGTTGTCTTAAAAACAAGCTCAAAATGAATTACTATCGTTATTCCTTAGTACTGTCTCTACAGTTCAAAATTGTTTCTCTCTTTTCCCTCCAGTATCGTTAATATTCTGACCACTAAAAATCGATGATCTTGTCTCTCCGTTCTTAGATTTAATGATGATGCAGCCTCGTTTCTCTGTTTCCGTTCGATATAAATAGCGAAACTAAAAACCTCATTTAATTTTCCATGGTTGAATCTCCATTGATCTTTGTCTGTTGATAAGGTCGACACTTTCTTCCGAAGTTCCCAATTTCTCCAGGTGTCAATGGCAATCACTGTAAACTATGCGTCCTTTACTGTCAAATGGTTGCAGTAATTTACTAAAGAGATTCTTCCGCCTTTATACCTCTCTCACAGAACCTGGTCTGGCAGATAATTACTATCGAATATTGCTAATCATTAAGTGCATTCCAATTTAACGAGGAAGCGTTTAATTAGTCGCTTAATAGTCTATGAAATAACATTGGGCGCGATGAGAAATCTGAAAACTCAAAGATAATAATTCAAAATAGTTTGCTTTTCGAATATTATCAGTACATGTGGAGATTCCACGGTGTTAACAGCAGTCTAAATATGTAAAGTGTATATATAGATATAATTGGATATCTAGAACATTATCTTTATAAACATAATCATTTTGCTATACAATCCCCATTACTAGAAAATGAAGTAGATATTTCTAATGTTTATCTTACAATGGTGTATGTATAAATATCAAACGTGCTTTGGTAATAGAAACTTAGATTATATATACTTTTGTGAGTATTTCCGACACTGTTACAGAGAGCCTAACGATAGCATGAAACTCTACAGGAGCATGCGTTCATCAATCAAGAGCGAACTACTTAAGATAATTAAGAATGAATCTTACCTTTCTGTAAAGATTACACGGAATAAATTTTTTCTGTGGCATTATAATCGTATTTATTGGCAAAATTCCTGGCAGATCTAAATAATAATACTATTATATGCAAACGAGCTTAATTTATCTCCCCCCTCTCTCTCTCTTTCTTTGTATATATATATATATATATATATATATATATATATATATATATATATATATATATATATATATACAATTATGTATTACAATGTATGTATTAGCATACACTAGTAGTGCATTTTTATTTATGAAGTCTCTTAAGAAAAAATGCTTGATGCTTGTCAATTAGCAACAACAGAGCAGATATGAGTCGAGTTCATTTCATATTCCAATTACCATGTTCTTATTATTTTATTTTCACATTCCCCCCAAAAAACATTTCTGTAAGATGTATTTCTTACGGTACATTTCATTTTTTGTGCTACAAACAACATGTTTATGCCCATATCATCAGAAAAAACACCCACAAAGAATTAAAAGCTATTGGATTAAAATGTCTTGAAAAAAACTATACTATACAGTGCTCATTTTCAGGCAAAAACAGCAAAGAAAAGAGAAAACTCACATGTGGGGAAACTCTCTCGTACGCTATTTTGTATTTTTCACTTAAGAGCTAGTAGATGCTAAAAGTTGTGTGGCCATTTATACATTTTAATTCAGTAATATTTCTTAAAATAGTTAACAACTTCCATCATTTATTAATAAACATTCGAATTCACTTGAGGGTAATTTTTTACTTTCCTAACATTACACCAATTAGTCTGCAAATGCCTACTTAGGGCATTTGGATACGAAACTAAATGCAGAGCTGATCATTTTTAAGTCATCAGTTTTGAGCTAGCCATCTATATATATATATTCAGCCATCAATTGAAGCAATTATTATCGGTGTTTGTGTGGACAGCTTTTAGTATCTATCTATTAACCGTTTAAAGTACCACTAAGATAAGATTAATTGCCCGACTTTCTTCACTTAAGTAGTAATTTTCAATTTAATGCGAAATTGTTCATATTACCTAGACATTAATCTAACCTCCGAAAAGAGCTACTATACATTTACTTTTGTAATTAAATGATGCTAATAATATCGTTATAAAGTATTATGAATATTCAAAAGTACTTTTAAGGACATTCATACGTAATGTTTATAGTGATTACTTTTTATACTTAACTCGTGTTGTGAAAGAAAATAACGTCAAGCATCAATACCCAAATTACCTTCCTACAAATTAAACGGACCGTAAAAAGTACATCTTCCAAAAATGTTATGTTTTTTGGGAAATGTGAAAAAGTAAAAATTCCAGAAATGTTATGTTTTTTGGGAAATGTTAAAAAGTCAAATTAAAATAAAAAAATTAAAATATGGTTATTTGAATATTAAATGTATCTGACTTCATATGTATATATATATATATATATATATATATATATATATATATATATATAATATATATATATATATATATATATAATATATATATATATATATATGTATATATATATATATATATATATGAGAAGAATGTTGTAGTTCGCTTGGAGCATTGTGTATAGTGTAAGAATATTTTTTTTTTTTAAGGCGATAACAATGCGTTGTTAAAGTGACACATACGACACGTGGAATCGTAAAAACAAAACAAAGTGACAATATTGAAAAGTCAATAATTTTAAATTTTTTATTTTTTATTTACCAGTGTATCGTCACCGTGGTGTTGGGTTGGAGTGTGTCCTTTTCATTATTATTATTTTTTTAAATTTTAGAGGGTATCCCTCATCCTCAGAATAAAATAAATACTACCACTCGTTGGAGTGTGTTTTTTGGGGGTTTTTTTCTGCCAAAAGCCGGGGCCGGAAATGTTGGTTTGTTTTTAGTAGCAGGTCCGCAGAAGTTTGTTTATTTATTTTTTTATAAATTATTATTTGCTATTGTAACCGTTGCTGTTTATTTTGTTAGTAAATATACTGAGTAATTTATTTTTATTTATTTATTTTTTATTTTTATTTTTTTATATAACGTTGTTTGTTAGGTTAATAATATACTGAATAATCATTATCTCGGTGGTAGAGGCTGATAACTCGTCTGAGTCAAGCTTTGTTTGTGGGAGTTATGTCCCTTAGGGTTTTAATAATTTCGTTCTATAAATTTGTTTACCGTGTGTGTGTAGTATCAGATGTGATTGGGTGGGTGAGGAATCCTGGGTATGGAGGTGGGGCGTCGTTAATAGAGCCTTTGGTATATATATGTGTGTGTGCGCGTGTGTGTGTTGGTGTATGTATATATGTGTATATATATATATATATACGTATATGTAAAGTACATACATGCATACATATTTATTTTATTTATTTATTATTTTCTTTATTTTATTTCTTTATTTCTTTATTTATTTCTTTATTTATTTATTTTTTTTTTGTCCGATTCTATATTATTATTTATCTATATTATTAGATTTTGTTGCGTGCAGTCGTGGTATATAATGGTCGGGATTTCAAGTTAATAATTAAGGCGGGCAACAAGTGCAACCACCTGTCCGAGTAAGCAGCAGGTGCAAGTGGCTGTGTGTGCACCAGTGTCAGTAATTGGGCTAATAATATGGGCCTAACTAACTTCATTAGTGTTGTTTATTAACATTTATTTATTATCTATTAACGATAACAACACTAAATGAAGTTAGTTAGACCCATATTATTAGCCCAATTACTGACACTGGTGCACACACAGCCACTTGCACCTGCAGCTAACTCAGACACGTGGTTGCACTTGTTGCCCGCCTTACTTATTAACTTAAAATCCCGACCATTATATACCACGACTGCACATAACAAAATCTAATAATATAGATAAATAATGATATAGAATGGAACAAAAAAAAATTAAAAAATAATAAAGAAATAAATAAAGAAATAAAGAAATAAAATAAAGAAATTAATAAATAAATAAAATCAATGTGTATGCATGTATGTACTTTACATATACTACACACACACGGTAAACAAATTCATAGAACGAAATTATTAAAACCCTAAGGGACATAACTCCCACAAACAAAGCTTGACTCACACGAGTTATCAGCCTCTACCCCCGAGATAATGATTATTCAGTATATTATTAACTAAACAAACAACGTTATATAAAAAAATAAAAATAAAAAATAAATAAATAAATAAAAAATAAATTACTCAGTATATTTACTAACAAAATAAACAGCAACGGTTTCAATAGCAAATAACAATTTATAAAAAAATAAATAAACAAACTTCTGCGGACCTGCTACTAAAAACAAACCAACATTTCCGGCCCCGGCTTTTGGCAGAAAAAAAACACACTCTAACGAGTGGTAGTATTTATTTTATTCTGAGGATGAGGTTACCCTCGAAAATTTAAAAAAAAATAATAATGAAAAGGACACACTCCAACCCAACACCACGGTCACGATACACTGGTAAATAAAAAAAAATTTTTGAAAATTATTGACTTTTCAATATTGTCACTTTATTTTGTTTTTACGATTCCACGTGTCGTATGTGTCACTTTAACAACGCATTGTTATCGCCTTCAAAAAAAAATAATATCATTCTTATATATATATATATATATATATATATATATATATATATATATATATATATATATATGTATAGTATTTAGGCAGCACACTTTCATTTAATAAAATATTATTAAATTACACTGAATGTGTTGGCTTAACTAAACGTATTTTATATTTTTTTAATTTTCTGAATGGTCCAGTTAATGTTTTGGTATCATTTGTGTATGTAAGTTCAATGGGGTTCTGATTCTGTTTTAAACTATCGACATAAATATCCACGTAACTTATATATACCCATTTGACAAAAGCATAAAATATACAACTCAGAAAATTAAGAAAAAACTGACAAAAAGTATAATTAAGTGATAAAAAATTCGCGTGTGATTTAATAATATTTGCGTAAATGTATATATATATATATATATATATATATATGTATGCATTAATATTATGTTTAGTATCATATATATATATATATATATATATATATATATATATATATATATATATATATATATGTATATATATATATATGAAAATATTTTTCGAGGTACAACGTTTATAAAGTGTTTTGAATAGAAGGGAATTCTTTCGTCCAACATCTCATAAGTGAAATCGTTAGAATAAAACAAAATATGGACAATTTATTCCTGAGAAAAAGCAAGAATAGGGGAAGTAACTGCCAATGGAAGTAAACGTTTAAAACAGTTTCATTGAATTCATGGAATGGAAACGTTTAAAAGGCAGAGTTGTAGAAAGCATATATATATATATATATATATATATATATATATATATATATATATATATATATATATATATATATACACATATATACATATATATATATATACATATTTTTTAAAAGATTTTTTTCTCTATTAAGCTTCTTTTATAATGCATAGTTATCATATTTTTTTTTGAGAATCTGAGTATGCGGAGCACGCCACGTTATGTTAAGCTTTACGATGAAATAATGTGTTTCCGTTTCACACCGAATTGACAGAACTCTATACTATATAATTCAGAATATTTTCATTAGTTTGGAAGTACATTGCTATACACATACAAACACATACACACTTACACACACACACACACACACACATATCTATATATAAATATATATATATATATATATATATACATATATATATACTCCGATTCTGTCGTTAAGGTCTATTTGACTGTCTTGATGTTTACGCTTGCCGCTTTCAGCGCAAATATTTCTTATTTTCTTCGTTATCACATGACAACCATCCCGTGGTCAAGGGGGAATAAGCGACCGGTTACAGATTCAAAGTGTCTCTGTTAACCGGGTTCGCGCCCTGTAATCATCTGAGATTGTCATTTGCATACATTGAAGAGAGTCGACAACGCGTAATGACTTTTTATATATATATATATATATATATATATATATACATATATATATATATACATATATATACATATACATACATATACATATATATATATATATACATATATATATATATATATATATATATATATATATATATATATAACTTGTTTTGTAAGATGGTAGAACAAATCCTATCAGAGTGCTCGATTAATTAGGAAAGTAAGAACTAAAGGCGTAATATTTATTTTTTATTTGGTACAGAAAATCAGTAAAGCATCAATGTCATTGATTTTAATCTCATAAGGTATTTACCTCTCGACTATGACCAGCTTTGTTGTCACCTGATAAAGAAAATGTAACAACACACGCAAGCCTTTCCACAACCCAACGAGACCCTTCATTATGTCAACAAAGATGTCTGCCCCCACCGCCTTTAGAAACTAGGTTAATAACATCAGCCAAAGAAACCTAATCCTTTCATCGAGTCCACAAATGTTCCTAGGCAGGACTCTATTACAATAAAGAGGCCCGCGACGGCGAGTTCAGAGAGGAGATTTCATATATTCGCACTCGAAACCAGTCACGCGCTAGCCGCAATAGTAGGAGGTCAGTGATCTGGTCCCCCCCCTTTCTCCATAAACACTAAGACATGAGAAGGCCACCTTTTCTTCGGCTTACTTTAACAGTAATACTATCAAGATTTGGTACTCCACAACCCATATGTAGAAAAATCATATCTGCTGAACCCAAAACAATAGTAAACACAGACTGTTCGTGTCCGGACAAACACAATTGGTGTTTAGAGGGAAATAACAGAAATAATTCCCTAGTATATGAAGCGACTGTCACAAGCAGCTCCAGCGGCAGAGCGGAAAATAGATAGGCATGACATAGGGAAGCTTCAAGCAGATATTGTGCATACACACGTGTACATTTAAATACAAAGACAAGGGTAACACAGCACTCGCGACCTGGATGTGACAATTAAAAGATGAGAAGACTCTCTTTACGAGTAAATACAAAGTAATAGATAGATGACTATCATACTCTCAGGCCATAAAAATAGCCTTGTATGGCGCAGAAAACGATTACATATTAAGGACCATTATTGACTAAAATGTAAACTGTTTAGACATTAGGTACGACATTTAAAAAGATGGGTCCATAGAAGACATTCACTTCTCATAATCTGGACTAACCGGTTCACATACAAGGCTTTCGAGAAGTAACCCCCTGCCCAAAACATAACCTCGAAATAGCATCAATCAATACTTGATCTGCTCTTATATTCGCGTTCCTGTTCCAATTATCAGCTGTCCATTAATAGTTTAATATGGTTCATCTCTATACCACGAAAATATCAAAATATTTTTTGGTTGTTAAGAGGAAAGACTCCTCTTCCATGATACTAAAACAGCAGGTTGAAAAACTTCATTAAAAAAATTAATTCACTGCCTAAATCGTGTCCTTAACTCTAAAATAGGCTTAATAACCCAGATCATAAATTGCTATTTTCATATAAAATTGATACTCCATTATAAATGAATAGTTCAAATTATACCTTAAATATAAGTATCAGATATTGAATATAGAAACAATTAAGGATTTTTAAATTGACTTCCTTAGACCACTTAATTGTTAGCAATAACTCTCTTACGAGCTTTTACATTATTTTTAAATAATTATTTTTAAGTGATAAAATACTTTAAAGCCTTTAGACTTATTTTTTGAATTTAAATTTTAAATGTAATTTCTGGATTTTGGATTTTTATGAACTAAATACTTAACTTAACATTTCTCTCCTTAACATATAATTTAAACGAAACTAATTCAACCCTTCGAAACAAATAACGCTCCAGATAAAAACACACTATTAACAATGCTTACTCACGGGATTTGTAAACATATTTTTAAAAAATCTAATCTATAATTTTATATATTATCCTCTTTTATTAATGACTTTATTAAGCTTTGTAATCTCACATATCTTTCTCTAACACACAATTGTAACGATTCTAATTCAACACTTCAAGGTAAATCACGTATCCAAGCGTGAGTTATACGAGCCACTCTATTTTCTTAACAATGTGACAATAAAGCTGAATAAAGCCGGGAGGTTAAGACCTGAGCTTGAAACAAATGGTACTGATAGTGTACTAATTTTCTGTACCAAATAATATATATATATATATATATATATATATATATATATATATATATATATATATATATAATTGTTAATTTCCACAAGAAAGTAATACTTTCAGACAGTCGGGAGGCGCGAACAAATTTTACAGAGTCAGCCTAGAATGTGGACGCAGTAGCCATATCCACTCGGCCACCGGAAACTGTCACGTAATAAAGGGAAATGAGGATCTCTATGTACCTTGAAGTGGACACATAGAAAACTAGTTGAGAGTGTTTGACGAACTTATTCGGAACTTTGCATTATAATGAGCAGATTTATATGGTAATTAAGCTACAGAGAAACATAAATATTTCCATCACGTAATGAATTATCAGACTAAATGCGTTGATGTCTTTTTTGCGATTGCTTATTTATCTAAGTATTTTTTTCCTTGCTAACGTTATAATATATTCGGTTGGCCTGATGATTTACTTACGAGAATAAAACATGTAACGTTTATTTGTAACCAACTTGTCATGAATATATTTCTATACTACTACTTAGGTGCATTCACGTAGTAAGCACTGTTTATGTAGATACTAAATAGCTTCGTACACACTATAGTATATTTACTCATAACGGCATATATGTATATACATGAAATAGTAAAATAAATTACTTATATATGCCTACACATATATATATATATATATATATATATATATATATATTAATATATATGTACATATATATATATGTATATATACATATATATATATATATATATGTACATATATATATATATGTATATATACATATATATATATATATATATATATATATATATATATATATATATATGTAAACACACTGGTCGTTATTCATATAGATGTATGCGTGTTGGTGTATATATGTGCGTTATAAGCAGTTCTTTTTAGTAACGATATAAAAGTAGTCAGCATTTGGTATTTCCTTAAAAACTGTTTTTGATGAAAGACAAACAACTTGGAACACACTTCTATTGTTTTATTTTTATTCTCTGAGATAAACACAACTGGTTTTATATTTCTTTTAGTTTTCTTTTGTTTCTTATTATTCAGTCATATTCCCCTTTTTTCATCGAACATCTGTAGGGCAAAAGCTGGCCCGGGCGTGGAAGGCGCAAACTGTCTAAATGTGATTTGAGAAGTTTAGCGAATAAAGCATTCAGTCAGACTTGCGATCGACGCTCAGGTTGGCATGAGGGCCGAGATAGATTGATGCTTTAAAAGCCTTGGTTGATCTCGACAAACAGCTGCCAGCAACTGTAGACGTAAGTGCGAGAAAAGAAATACTTGTCCAAATCAAACTAAAGCCGGGATAGAATGCATAGACATAGACACCTAAAAATACAGGCACATGCATGCATAAATATATACGCATAATTATTTCCATCCAAACATATACGCAAATAGATGTTTGAAGAACATACCTTTGCATTGATGGTAATCTATATAAATACATTTCGCATCAGTAAATTCATTTCAGTAGCAATATTAATGGCTATATTTACAATCTATGACTTTTAGCAGAGATGGATACGGACTTACACTGCATCCACCCATAATAGCCTTCTCACAAGAAGAGTTATGTCTACATTTACCACGAAACAATTTGGGAGTTTTTTTCACAGGTCATCCAGCACTATGTTATAAAAGTGATGCTTTAAACTTAAACACATTCTCATAGTTAATATTTTAAAAATAAAATATTGGTTGAAACTACTGAATATGGTAATTGTTTTTTCAAGTAAAACAAAATAATATTAACGTTATTAGTGAGAATAATAAATAAATGAATAAAATAAAGATTAATGACGTCTCAATTTACATTGAATTTAGTAAAAGAAATATATAATTGTATATAGTTCAGTAGATATTATGGACAGCTATTTTATTTAGCGACATAACCACTATTGGGCATAATAAGTTCAGCGATGATTTTATTGAATCAGTCAGTTCTTTATTAGTGATTGGTTGAACTGCGCTTTTTGTAGTATTAATGTTTTCCTTTAGTTTATTTTGGACGTAAATTGGCGTTCATTGGCATACACATCTCGTTTGATAATATACGAATAGTTTTCTATTAGGTGTTAATCTGGGAAGCACGGAGGACAAATATTTAACTTTGTACCTTTCATGTCATAGATGCTAAGGGTGCTTGCATGGCATAGGTAGAGTGAGAAGGAGTAGTTTCTGTGTATAAAAACAAGCCCCTTAGTAGAGCAAGATGTATGTCATCAAGCCAAGTTATCAGATATTGTCTTAAGATATTGCAATAGGCAGCGAACGTTATTTTTACCCCATATGAGAACTCTTATAGGACTAGAAAGTTAATATCCAATGATACCCGCTCATATCATGACTCCTCCAAACTTTGGATGTCTTCAACGTTGGTGACTCTAATCTCCGGAATAAAACCATATTTGTGCATATCCTTCAGGTCAATCAAGTGTTGTGTAGGTCTCGTCAGTGACAATGATCTTACTTATATCCATCTTCATATATTGTTCGGCCATTTTATTCTCAAATGTGTATATCTTTGTATAACATAATTTGTTCTTAGTGAAACTTTCACAGAAAACATCGTTTGAAGAATTGCATTCCTTGTTTATTTTAGTATGACAGGACGCACAACCGCTGAGAAGATTGATTTGCTTGATTGCCTAGGTTCTCCACGGAGTTGACGAACAATATTTACCAAATCCCTAAGGACTACACCTTGTATACTCCAGCTTCTGATTGTTTCGTCCTTTGGGATAGGTCCTTACGAAATCTGTTTACAGTATCCGTATGACGACTTATTTCTCGATCACTTACACAAGAAGATGCCCTTTAGCTGTTTTCGTCATTATAATTTTCTTTTTTCCTTGTTGTTAATTTTGAACGTCCCATTATTTTTATTAAGAAAGAAACTGTTATCTCTGGCCACCCTTAAATGAGGAAAAAAACATGAATGGCTTTACAAACTATTTACAGCAAAATATACATGAGTAAAATAACGTAATTATGATGTGTAAATATTTCCGTAAAACAATTACTGTAATTGATTAACAGAATGATGAGGAAATGTAATTTTTATTAGAAATATATTATCGCTGGTCGCAGTGCATATGGAAAGAAATTGCGTCAAAATCAGATATGTGTAAACTGTGATATGTACTCATTAATATATGACCTAATACCTGAAATATTTAAGAGTTGGGAATACACTAGTCATAGATCAAATCTAAGAAAAGCATGTGTTTATGCACGCAATAATACTGCATATCAAACTGATTAACTGGTTAGCTCAGGCTTAAACGGAAATCGATCAAACATGGCTAAATCATTTAAAACTTCATATGAATCAAATGTACGTGGAATATTTTATTTGTTTATGTTATTATTATTAAAATTATTAAGCTTATTATAATCATTATTATTATTATTGTTATTTTTATTGTTATTGTTATTGTTATTGTTATTATTATTATTATTATCGTTATTATTATTATTTTTATTAGTATTATTATTATTATTATTATTATTATTATTATTATTACTGGCAAAGAATGGCGATTTTTCTTGAACCATCACATTAATTGTAAATTTGTGTACGTTTTCAAGGTGCTAAATTATCTTCAAAAGCCTGTCATTCAATGCGATTATTCAGTTAGTAGATTTAACATTATACTGTAATTAAAGATATAGTAACAAAGTTAAAATATTCATAAATATTTTATTTGATGTCAATTGTTATTTGAAGAGATAGTTTATATTCCTTTCTTGCATGCCATTTTA
Organism: Sepiola atlantica; assembly: GCA_963556195.1. Taxonomy (NCBI): domain Eukaryota; kingdom Metazoa; phylum Mollusca; class Cephalopoda; order Sepiida; family Sepiolidae; genus Sepiola; species Sepiola atlantica. The sequence goes on from OY744524.1 coordinate 96,652,858, forward strand.
GAGTGTGTTGTTTACACTTATGTTAAAGTTAAAAAACAAAATACTAAGTTATTTCAAAAAAGTATATCAAATCCTCATTAATATGGGTAAATACAGCTTAAATGCAATGTAATTTTGAAACAACAAATCGAATAACCGCATAGAATGTCGCCCTTTTAACGAGAGAATTTCGGACGCTGTAAACGTACACAATGTAAAAACACAGGCCTAAACAGATAGTCCTATCTACTTGCCCCTCGCGAAGGCAGAGTTAGACAAAACATCTATTTTTATGTTGTGTAATCGGGCTCCCCCAAAAATGGCACTCTATATTGGAACAAAAATAATAATTGAGAGAAATGCTTCTCCTACACTGACCGAATTCAGAATAGCTAAAGTGTAACATAAGAAAACATATTACACGTTGTTCTAAATATTTGTTATATTCATTATATAATTATAATAATACAGTTTCCAAAGGTAAGTTAAAATTGATTGTTTTGCAATATTTTAGCTGAGTGTTAGTTTAAAAAGAATTTTTTTTTTTAAAAATCACTCCGTTCTCAAAATTTTGTTCAGTTTTGCCTACTTTATCTTTGTTAAAAAAAACAATTACCATAGAATATCGCATGTATCTGTGTTTCTCGCTTATATGCAACCTTTTTATATACGTTTTATGATTATTTTTCAGTTTACTTTAAATCGAGTATTTATTGAAATCTAAAAAAAAGGGGAAAACTAAAACGAATATTTAAAAATGTAAAATAGCTGTATACTTTTGACTATACGTCCTCCCCATATCATCCTCGATAAATAGCTAGGTATGTTTTACTAGTATATATATATATATATATATATATATATATTATTATTATTATTATTATTATTATTATTATTAAAATATGTATACTATAGTAAAATGTTCTTATTCACTTGTTTCGTGGTTTAAGACTTATCAGCGAGTTATATACATATATTTCATCAATTTACTTTCGTTTCTTATAATAAATCTGAAACTATTTCATGAGGGTGATTGTTATCAAAATGTAGTTACTGTTAGTCGACTATGCGGAGAACTCTCTTGATACATTTTGGATAACTTTTCTGGATGGAATTGCTCATAGAAGCTTTTACAAGAGCTGCATTTGATATGCTGACATTCAATCTTGTCCTTCAGTAATACAGATATGTGTTACATTTGCGTGACAAGTCAGAAAAACCGACCGACAGACATTCGATCATTTAATCTTCGCGTTTAACGAAATTCCAAACTGAAACCGACAGATACAATAATATGCTATTTAAAAGATTGGATCCCTCTGTCTTTTTTTATTTTCACATTAAAATGAAAGTTTCAAAATTAATTTACCCCAAACAAGGTACATTCTGATTTAGACGTAAGGGGATACTGTCATAATGAGTAAGTGCAATAAGGTACGTCATAACTGGGAGTTATGCAACAATATGTTTATTCAAATTACTTTTTCGGCATGTTGGAAAGGTCACTGAAATCAGAAGAAGACAGCGATCGGATGAAAACAGTTATAGACAAGAGGATTTCACGCCATCTTAAGACCTTTACAGAAAAATGGTAGAGTTGTATAGCTAATCTGGTTGTCGGGGATATTTACGTCGAGGAGGTACAAATGCAATACGTTTGTCGGAGCACACTACGTTTTAGTGCTTGTAGAAGAGAAAACTCACTTTAAAGTACTTGTAAAACCAGTACAGGGATGAATAATTGCGGCAAGAAACTTTAGATTAGTAGAAAGTGCAGTCCTTTTATGTGAGAGACTATTTGTTTTACCATGTCCAAGGAGACAAGTGTTTTTTGGTTTTTTTTCCAACTTAGTTTACCTCAAACAAGGCAAGTAGCAACTGTAGGCGTAAACGGGCTACTGAGAATTAGGGTGACATTTTTGGAGTCATCTTAAATTTGGAGCTGTGCAACGAGGTGCCTGTTCATATTAGGTTAACACTTTCTGTTTATCGGTAAAGTCGGGGAAACAGGGAGTGAGTTCCGACGGCCTGCAGTTTAAGAAAAGACAGTTTTGAAGTATCCGACATCTGGGGACTTCCACAGCGAATAGATAGGATTAAGCTGATTGTCAGATTGATCGAGTGTATTTTCGTCGAGGGGACACGAGAGCAGCAAGTTCATCGGAGCACATTTTAAAATCAATTCGTTTATTCTCGTGCACTTTGTAAATTATTGTTTTTATCTTCTTTAGTGTCCAATCTAACATGGTTTTCTGTCAGCGCACTTTTCTTTACATAACAATCCTGATCCTTAGAGAAGCACCAATGCAGTAAACCTGCGAAATAATGAGAAAGCGAGTCGTACGTTCACAATTAAATAAAATAGATATCTCACTGGAAATTCTATATAGCAGAGGTTTCGTGTTAATCTATTCAAGGAAATTATATTCGCCTGACTTCAATGTCGAATCTTGTTATTTATTTATTCAATAAAGCAAACTGCGCATTTAGTCGTGCTTTATATTTGTCCTTTCCTTATGTTTTAAGCAATCCTTTCTCTCCATTCTTTATATAATTCATTGGAACTTTATAAATATATATATAGTCATTGATCTGCCACACTATACTTTACTTTTACGCACACACATACCCACAAACACACACATATATATATATATATATATATATATATATATATATATATATTTATATATATATATATATATATATATATATATATATATATATATACATACTATTATTTTAATACACAGTTTTATCGACAGGGATATATGAGTTGCTTTGCTAAGACTCATCAGTGTGGTTATATATAGCTGACTCGCTTGCCACGAAACGCTTAACTCAGACCCGTGTCAGAACTGACTGTTACAATCAAAAGTCTGAGACAATTGCGTAATTTTTATGATATGCTAATGAAATGTAATTTGGAGTTTTGCTAGATAGAAAATTGCAATTTCTCATCAGAGAGCTTACCATAAAAGACAGCTAATATTATAATTGTTTATGAATATTCTTATATAAACGTACATATTAAAAGAAATATTTTTATACTTCAATAGAATTACGTATATATATTGTACTCACGTATTGAGCATTATTTTAAAATCAACACCGAAACAAAATTATATATGTAATATATTATTTAATATATATATATATATATATATATATATATATATATATATATATATATACAAATAGTCATCTACAAATAAACGTGTTTGAAGCACCCGAGCTCTTTTGTTTGGCAAGTAAGGACTTTTTTTCTTCGACTGTATACGATTATATATTGTAAACAAGCCAAATAGAGGTCCTTTAGTTCTGGCGAATAGCTATGCATGATCGCAAATTGAAAATGCTCATTTCTCCCAATTTTCCAATATATATATATATATATATATATATATATATATATATATATATATATATATGTATACACAAACATATATATATACATATATATATATATATATATATATATATATATATATATATATATATATATATATATTGTATATATATATACATAAAGAAAGAGGAAACATGCCTTCATAAAAAAACATGTGTTAGATGAACGCATTTTTCATCTTTCCTTAAGTTAACTTTCCCAAATTTTATATATATATATATATATATTTATATATATATATATATATATATATATATATATATACATATATTAATAAATAGAGAGATAACAACGTCAATGCTCAATATACACGATAGAGCAATAATAAAATGAAATGGGTAATGAGAATACAAATTGGAAAAAGAATAATATTTATTGAATTGTTAAATCGTTTCAAAAAAAATTTAAATACACCATTATCATACATCTACGTTTTTGTTTGCCTCTCTATCTTTTAATAATAGGTGAATATATTGTCAAGATTTTCCACTCGATTTGGTTTTTTATTAATTTAATTGCATATATATATATATATATATATATATATATATACATACATACACCTAATCCTCCAGCGCGCGCTTTGGATTATTTTTAATTACTTCTGCTTTTTCTGTTTATTTTTATGTGTCGCCTTTAGCTCAATTTTATTCATGATGATCTAAATCTTTAACGTATGAATTGTTAAGGCATGCATTTTAATTCTAACCTTAAGTCATTAATCTTTCGTCTCATCTCTCCATCCTATTTCCATAACGCGATGATAATTTATTATGTTCCTTGTTAAATTTATTTAACTGTTAACCACACAATAACGTCACCATGTTATTATTCTTTCTCGGCCATATATGTTAAGAAAAACAGTAATTAAACACATTTAGCTTTGAAGACAGTATAGCATTTGCGACTAAAATTCAATATGGACTCCCGGCAGCTTCTTCTCTTCATTGTCTAACATTGAATTCGAAAAGTATAGCTTACTTTGAATAATAATGCGATTATTTAAAGGTAAGTGAGGTAAAAAGATATTTTTGTTAAATGGATTAAAATAGTAAGGCGTTAACAATTGCACATCGCGCATAACAAAATGGATTAAAATAGTAAGGCGTTAACAATTGACACATCGCGCATAACAAAATGGATTAAAATAGTAAGGCGTTAACAATTGCACATCGCGCATAACAAAATGGATTAAAATAGTAAGGCGTTAACAATTGCACATCGCGCATAACAAAATGGATTAAAATAGTAAGGCGTTAACAATTGCACATCGCGCATAATAAAATGGATTAAAATAGTAAGGCGTTAACAATTGCACATCGCGCATAATAAAATGGATTAAAATAGTAAGGCGTTAACAATTGCACATCACGCATGAAAAAGAAGCTAAGTGTCTTAATTATTTTATTCTTGAATATTCCTTCCTGAAAAATCCATGTTATAAACATTGTGATGAGTATCTACTTAAATAATCTTTTATTTTTCAGGTTTTTTGATTTCTTGACTGTTCAAAAAATCTTTATTCTTGTCTTTTTCTTTTTTTACTTTTCTTTTCTTGCTAACATTCTGCCTGGTTATCTAGGGGTCATTCACGTTCGGGGTTGTAAATGTGAGAGGGAAACCTATCTTCAACTTTCTGTTCCCTTTTTAGTATTCAATTGAACTTATTATATTGTATGGAATTTTTTTTTACCTGCGGGGCTAGGAAATACCCGACTAGTATACGGGCGCAGGCTATCGTTTCCCCTCTCGGAGTGTTTGACCCGTAATACCTCGTAAGGTTATCCATCTAAGAGAAGGAAATCTCTGCCAAAATACCTTGCTACCAGCTACTTATGCCATGACAGTAAACCATTGGGGAGCGAGGCCTCCTTAGTCCTGATCGACAACCTTCCTAGAGTTGGAATCTCGAACAAAATATCCGGTCTGCAGACCTACAATTGCTTAAGGAGTAGCTAGGTTCTGTCTATCGCCGGCCCTTGCACTCCTTATTTGTCTATTAGTCAGGCGCAGAGGTAACAGCGATGGGACGCCTCTAAACACTCAGTGCCTAGCCTTGTTTCCTTACTAGGACAATAAACGCCGTTCTCTTTCTCTCTATTTGGGCAACTTGGGGAAAGTGTTTTCGTTACTAAGTCTTACATGGCACGTCTGGGTCTCTCTTGTTCCGACATGTTGAGGGTACAGGTTAGACAGCTTGTCTGGCTGCTGTTTTCGACCGAAAACAAGGAGCCCAAACACTTGGGTAGCGCCAAGAACGGCTGCTCCATCATCAGTTGCATAATGGACTGGCTGTGTGAGCTTATTGGCACCAAACAAGTACCCACCTTGGCCAACCCACTTTATAATGAAACCAAACATGTCATTACAAAGAAATAAAAGCAAACCTAAAGCACACACCCAACAAAAAACACTTTCGCCTCCGCCCTTGAGGCTCGCATTCACATTTGTGAACTCCGGGGACTTAGAACCAACATCAACGACGTAGACATTTTTCTCCTGACAAACTCCCCGGATATCCTAGCTCTTAGTGAAACCAACGTTAACTCCTCAATCTCCTTTCACCACTTTGATATGACTGACTACCTACCACTCCACTGTAAAGACTTTGACTAACATATGCACGGGCTAGGAGTTTATGTTCGGAACACCCTCCCCCTGACTAGAGAACATAGGTTAGAATCAGATGATCAAGATTACATGTGCTTTAGATTGACTTTACATCACAGCGTTAGTTACTTATATTTCTTATACCGCTCCCCGTCGACCCAGGAATGTACTCTGCCAAACTTTGTCTCTGAAAGCATAGATAAAGCACTCTTAATTGATTCGAATGCCCAGATACATGTATTTAGGGATTTTAATGTCCACCACTGCGACTGGTTGGGATTCTCCAGCCTTACTGACGCGGCTGGCGACTCTACGTATAATTTCTCCTTAGCTCACTCCCTCTCTCAGACTGTCGATTTTCCGACCCGCATCCCCGATCGAGTAAACCAGCAAGCCTCACTTCTAGACCTCTTCTTGACCTCAATGCCCGAGGCTTGTTTGAAGAAAGCTCATAGCCCACTTGAGAATGCTGATCACATTGTGCTAATAATACATATCACCCTAAAAAGTCGTCCAAAAGCTGAGGAACCGTTGCTCAAAACAACGAGATACTACGAGCAGGCTGATTTCGAGTAAATCATAGATCACATCAGTGACGCCCCATGGAGAGAAACCTTCTCACTACCTGCCAACCAGTGTGCAAACAGATTAACTGAATGGGTCAAAGCAGGCACTGAAGCCTATGTCTCACGCGAACATTCTTTAGCAAGCCCCAATCTCCTAAATGGTTCACTTCAGAATGTGCAGATGCCATTTCTAAGAGGAAACAAGCATTCCGTAAATTCGGCTGCCATAAGTCAGCTACTAATAGACATACATTTATAGAGTCAAGAAATAATTGCAGGGCCGTGTTAGGCGAAGCGAAGAGAAGGTATAATGAGTTAACAAAAAACGCATCCAGTCACAGAAACTAGGCACTCGCAATTTCTGGAAAATCTACAATAGTGTAGTGAATAATGGTCAATCAATGATTCCGCCACTATCAAACCACAATGATGGCGTTCGCACGGCCACTGATAAGGCTGAACTACTTGCACAGCGTTACGCTTCTAACTCTACTTTAGACTCAGATAACCACCCCCTCCTGAATTCGCTTTGTGGACGGAGTCACACTTGATTACCTGGTCATTACTCACTTCCAGATCAGAGACATCATAAAAAACATTGACACCTCTAAAGCTTGTGGGCCTGATCTTATATCTGTAATAGTAATAAAGAAATGTTCTGCTAAACTGGTCGCTGTCCTCTCCAAACTCTAAAGTAAATGCCTAGCTGAATCTTGCTTCCCGGATAGCTGGAAAATTGCCTTTTTGGTACCAGTCTACCAGAGTTCTGGGAATGGAACTGACCCTCAGAACTACCGCCCAATCAGTCTACTGCCGATCTTTGCCAAAATATTTGAATCCTTAATCAATCTGGCGATAGTAAGGCACTTGATTAATGCTAAACTTCTATCGGACCGCCAGTATGGATTTAGACAAGCACAATCTATTGCAGACATCCTAACAGTCATCTCTGAACGCATGTATCATACACTCGACAAAGCAAGTGAAGCTAGGGTAGTAGCGCTTGATATATCCAAGGTCTTTGACAAGGTATGGCATAAAGGTCTTCTCCTGAAAATACGCTCATACGGTATTACTGGGCAATTACTGAATATAATTAGATCCTTCCTAAACAAAAGAAAAATCCAGGTTGTCCTCGATGGCCGTTCATCTAAGCAACATGACATAAATGCTAGTGTACCTCCATGGGATCTATCCTTGGACCTTTGTTGTTCCTGATCTATATAAACGATCTCCTTGATGACATAGAGTCGGAGATTGGTTTATTTGCTGACGACACCACGTTTTACTCTCGCCATGTTGACAAAACAGACGCGATCACATCCGGGGCAATGGCTGAATCTTTAGAAAATGACCTCCAGGCTGTAGAGGATGTGGGTCATAAATGGTTGGTAACTTTTAATGCCGCAAAGACAAAGCCGCTTTCCGTCAACAACTACAAGAAGCCTCTCCAACCACCGATTGCCATGGCAAATAACACCCTACCTGAGAGTTTATCAATCAAACTAATCGGCCTAACCTTCACAGGTAACATGAATTGGAACAAATACATTTAAGTCATTGCCAAGGCTGCCGGAAAGAAGGTTGGCTCCATCTACAGTGCTAGTAAACTCCTCACACCTGATATCATCCTGTATATCTACAAAGCCACCATCCGTCAATGCATGGAGTATTGTTGCCACATCTGGGCTGGTGCATCGTCTGCTAGTCTCCCTCCTTGACAAGGTCCAAAAAAAAAGTCGCCAACCTAATAGTTCCCTCACTGTCAACCAAGCTCCAGCCCTTGTCCCATCGCCGCAATGTAGCATCCTTATGTTTGTTTTACACATACTTCAATGGATTATGCTCCGATGAATTGGCTACCTCGACGTAAATTCACTAGACTAACTCGACAATCAGCTGAATCTCATTGTTTCACTGTGGAGAATCCCCAGATGCCGGAGAGCCTTCTACTCAAATAGCTTTTTTCCTCGTGCTTCTGGCCTCTGGAACTCCATCCCTGCTGCCTGTTTCCCCGACAGTACTGACATACAGAAATTTAAAACTAATGTAAACAGACATCTCGCTTCGCAGATCTACATTTAGACTGACCCCCAACCTTCTCCCCTTTTCTTTTGTCTCAGTAGCGTTTTACGTCTTCAGTGGCGGCCTGCCTAGTTTGGGGTGAACCATGTTAAAGCATAAATATATATATATATATATATATATATATATATATATATATATTAGCATTAAAATGAAACACAAAAACATACGAAGTGTATTGCATTATATGCCAGTTGGTAAGATAGAGAAAATGTTCAAACAAACACATGAGTGGGATTAAATAAAATCATCATAAGTTATGGCCGTTCATTTTATACGGGAAAAAAAACTTAATTTGAACTTTAATAGAGTTATTGAAAAATTCAAGTGAAGAAAGAGAGGATAAATTTAAAACCTAAAATAATAATATGTATATAAATATTATCAATACATATGTTTATATCTACAGACATTCAGATTTTGTCTTCATAAGGACCCATCAATGTGGCTACATCCAGCTGATGAGCCGCCTGCGAAGCGCAAACTTCGGACCTTAACCACAACTGGTTGTCAAAATCAAACGTTTTAGATCACACACCAAACGAGTAAACTCTAGAAAGAAATATATCATATATTTTTAGGTTCATATGCATATATTAGGAAACAGAGTGAACATTCACAAATTAGTCTCAATATTAAAAATAAACAAATAGCGTCTCACATAACGACTGTATTACATTAAATTATATCTATAATATCGTAAATAGTATTAAACTTAATTATTCATTCAGTTAATTTAATTACTATCTAACCAAACTTGAACTATTTCTACACTAATATATTTCTTTTGATTGAGTTTGATGTTTTGTTTTGCGGCACAATTTGATCTCTGTATAATAGTTTATGTCAGACAGTTAGAACTTTCTGATCTGTCAATTATCTGATTTCCCCCTCGGGTTCTTTTCGTATGTTTCTTTTATTCGGTTTTCTGAAGATAAATGGCGGTTATTTAGATCAATTCTGATTACATCAAACTCATACATAATTATGTGTAATGAAATCTGTATGTAGAGTAAGTTTAAATCAGTTGTCTGACTTGTAATTTGATTTCCCGCTTTTCTCTACAGTTTGGAGTTATGTTATTCTAGAGGTAGACACTTGTTTTACTCTTTAACTTTCACGTGACAGGCTGAAAGTACATATATCTTAATATATACATATACAAATAACTACACGCTGGTGTATTTCGTGCTTATTTGTCTGGAACTAAAACCAGATCTATGTTTTGAATAAATTATAAGTAAACTTAAAGAATAAGTACTCTGTCCAGTGTAGAAGTGTGATATTTTACAGTTGTGGCTGGGAAGTTAAGGAAAGGTCAAGTGAAATATTTAGTTATTGAATTATGAGAGAATGTGATTTTCGTGAGCAGACACATAAATGTTGATTCTTGTGGTTATTAACTAAGATATATATATATATATGTTTCTCTCTGTGTATTCATTGCAGATAGGACGGTATACCTTGACCTCAGGTGGTTCAGTTTCCACACCCTCTTTGTGTAATTTTGTATAAAACCAAACGAAACAAAATATAACCTATGGTACACACTTGTATGCTTCACAACTGTGTTCCAAAATTTACAATGATAACTAAATTAGTTTAAGAGTGAAGTGTATACATACAAATAGATAAATGTATACATCTAACTTAATATAAATACTAGAAGAGTGTCTGTCTCAGTTTCGCAACACTTGTACTTCACTTTTTCAAATATAATAATCAATACGTAGTGTTGCTAACTGTTGTTCCAATTTTTATTGAAATTTTTGTATCATTTTGATTTTCGAAAATACCCCAAGTGTAAGCTTTTTTTTTGGGGGGGGGGGGCGTAAGCGGCTATTTAAATGCAGAAAATCATGCGTAATTAGTGTTTCATTATAATGAATAAAACTTAATGACATCTGAAATATGTACCTTTTATGTTGGAAGTTATGTCCATATTATACAATGCACATCATGTTTAACATACCCCAAAAATTTAAAATTGGGAAAGTAATATATATGTATACACACACACATACACACACACACCCACACACACACACACATATATATATATATATATATATATATATATATATATATATAAAGATAAATGAAAGAAGAAATATAAATATGTACGAATGGCAAATCTACTTCGATTGTTAATTGCAAGGTAAAAACATGTTTATTTTTGTTTCCTTAAGCAAAGGCTTTTCAAGGATTGAAATCTTATTATCAGAGAAATTACATAAATGTATAAGTTGGCAGTGAAAAGGACAACATTCAAAATTTGAAAAAATATAAAGTAATTGAAAGTAAGTGTGTGCGTCTAAAACAATATGGAGTTTGTCCAGTTGGTAAATGTCCGTACAGTTGAACTAAACATCTTTCTATTGGGTTTACTTTATTTTTGAACATTGTCAACGCTGCTTTAACGAAACCCCTTTTTTCCATATTTAAATCTCTTTTAACCGGACACCTTATCTACGGACACTCACCAACTGAAAAAAACTCCATATTTGTTTACACCAGCAGTCTTACTCTCCATTACTCTATAGTTTTTCAAATTTTAAATGTTGGCTTTTCCACTGCCAACGTATCCATCTATGTAATTCTTCTGATGATACTATTTTAATCTTTGAAACGCCTTATCTTAAAGAAAAGTAAAATACACATGTTTTTACCGAGTACACCTTTTATTGAAAAATCAAGTTGAAATAGATTTGCCATTCGTACATATTTATCTTTCTTCATTCATTTATCTTTATAATTGCTCTATCTCGTGTGTTGAGCTTAAACTATGTAATTATAGGTTCTATCTTCTAAAAGTATACTTTTAGTTTCATTTTATATGTATATATATATATATATATATATATATATATATATATATATATATATATTTTTTTTTTTTTTTTTTTTTTTTTTTTTTTCGAGGAAACATTTTTTTAAATCAATGAAACGGGCGGGTGGAAAAAAAGAAAATTGCTAAAAATGTTCCTTAAGGCCTTACCCTTTATAAGGCAACGTCAAAATGATAAATTAAAAACTAAGAAAATCGAATGAGATATGATAAGAAAAAAATTGTTGGAGAAAACGATTGAGAGAAAAAAAAGGTAAATCGCTCAACGTTATGGTTGATTTGAATCATTAAAGATCTCCAACTGATGCTTCAAAATTCTTTGTCTACACAGGCTAGGTCGTTAATTGTTAATAACTAACGCCTCAGTAATACTGAGAAGGTAGTTCGACCTTGCACTGTGTAAAACAGAAACCCACCCATCGAAATACTTGTCAGACACATGTTTGTACTAACTAGGTGATTACCGATGGCTGATTCCTGTTCCAGTTTCTTCGTATTCTTTGTGACTTGCATCCATCGTTGCAATTCACTATGGAGGTCAAAGATTGAGGTTAAATATAGCCTACTTTCTCCGTTATCACGTCACAACCCTACATGGCCTTAATGATAGGGCGATCGCTTACGTATTAATTGGTCTGTGTTAACCGGGTACGCGCCACGTAACTATCTTAGATTTTTATTTTTCATGCGCTGATGAGAGCCGTTGAGTACGTAGATAGAATATAAACAATATTATTTAATAAAATTCAAATAACCATATATACTGATTTAAAACATGCAAACTATACCAAAGGCGATAGTTCATTTCATTGTTATTTCATAAATAGTTTCTTATAAATTAATATTCTGTGAGATTCTTTTGTAACTATCTTTTTTATCTTCTGTTATATACAAACTAATTTTCATGATGTTATTATTATTATTATTATTATTATTATTATTATTATTATTATTATTATCAGTTGTAACATTAATGGAAACGATTTAATTAAATAAAAACATTAAACATGATGAAATCTGTTTCATTATGCTGAAGATCAAGTCAAGTTCACACACGTCTAAATTTGTCCAGCGAAATGACTTACATTTCTTCGCAAATTGTTTATAAAAAATAAACTAAACATTGAACGCAATGACTAACAGGAGGAATTGTTTTGTGACGGTCGTAACGTAAGTAATGCCTGTCCACTCAAAAGTGACGTCATGCTAGTAAGTAGAAAGCAAGATTTTCGGACAGGCAGACCGTTGATAATGAATGCGAGCTTTAAACAAAAAAGGATTACATTTGTTTTATTGCATTTAAAAAAGAAACGAAATGAACACTATCTGATTCATACATCAACTGAACTTTATTCAATATTAATTAAAACAAACAAGTATTAATTAAAAATATAGTTAATTTTATTTTGGTTCTGCTGGAAAATAAATAAACATCATGTTTTTTCATAGATTTTAAATACTTAAAATATGTTTTATTTATTTGATTCTGAAAAATCTGAAACAGATTTTCTTTAGATATTGTATTAGAATACAAACATGCAAAGTAACGCCGATTATACCTTTTAAAACTGACAATATAAACCGATTTGTTTTGTTTAAAAAATGTTGTGCGATGGTTACGATGTATGTAATTACTTTTGTTAATATTTACTTTTCATTTCAACAAGTCACAATTAGAAAGATTATTGGTTTTTAATGTGTGGAAAATCAAGCTATCAAAATGTGAGCTTATGGATTGTGGCACAAATATAAATTGGCTCAGTCTAGAAGGATTTATCCTTCACTGACCGACGACAGACAAGATGAAGTGTACTATGAGATCATACTACACTTTGAATGATGTATTTGCCAAGAAAATCATTTAAATTAAAGAAGCAAATCAACTGTATTCATGAATTTAGGAAAACAGTTATTAAATGAACAACAAAAATAAGAACCAACGATAAATAATGAAAATAAAAGAAAACGATAAATTAATGAATAACGAAGGGTATGTTATAAAAATTAAAATACACTTTCAAATGAATATATAAATAAAGTGTTTTTATTGGTTATTTTTTTCCGATTAAATTGAATGTTTTGTCGTAACTAACTAATTAATATAATGATCTCTATTAAGTGTGTAATGGTAAGCTAATATTTTAATAGTCGTCTTATTTCCAGCAAGAAAAAACATATTTGAACTGTTTTACTATAATATTACACACAAATAAATTGTTACTACAAAAAACATTTTTAATATTTTTTCGAGCAAATAGAAACATGTTTTAACGTGATATCTGATCGATAATAACACATTGTAAAATAAGAAAAAAATGGTGTCGAAAGGTTGACATACAATTTGAATTTTATATGTGTTCAAAATTAAAGAAAAATGTTGTATCAGTACAAACAAAACATTTTATGTTAGGCAGAGTTTGTATTGTGCAGAAAATATTTTTAACTTTAGGGAAAACAAGCAAAGAACACTCAGAATCAAACTTACACATTCCGGAACTACACTAAGACCAAACCTTTTTATATTCCAGCGAACCACACAACAACAAGCTCTGCACTCTACCAAACTGCCATATCTAAATCATAAGATCATGTAATCGCACATATACAGTATACCAAATACAACGATATGCAATGAATTTTACATCGGTAGCCCACTTAGTATAGTGCACATGCGCATAAAAAAGCATATACCGACCAAGACGTGTTGATTCAAAATATATATAGTTAATTAAGTATTTCTGCGGATCTCATACAACAATACCCACTCACTTCCGGATTCCGTTTAACACCCATCTCAATATAGTGTTACACATATTGTGTCCTCTGAAGATGAGGTACACCTCGAAAATTAAAAAAAAACTAAACACCACAAATACAACCGTGATTTAATACACACGTTGGTTAATAAAAATCAATTTTCGAAAATTATCGAAACGTTTCAACATTGTCATCTATTCTATTTACATCGTCTCGTACTCAAAAGTGATTTCTACCAAACAGCATTTTCATATTCTTCAAACACAACTTACTTACAAGCAAGTATGTTTTCACATTTAATCGTTTACATAATATTAATACAGATTTTTCATCAATTTCGAATTTTAGTCTGAGCGTGTTTTTCTTTTTTTTTTAGTTTTATCTTCAAATTACTATCAGATTTCAATTTTGAAAACGACATCACCAACGCCGTTATCATCCTTTTTAAATTACTAAACGATTTCGAAATCAAAGATTTAATAATTTAAGAAAACATGCCACCGTCATATGGCTACACATCGTGTGCAACCGTCTTCTTCCGAACGTGTTGTTTTTCTGCTATGACGTCAGCGGAAACACGGGACTCAATGGGATGGCCTTCACTTTACGAGTGTAACGTGTGTTGTAAACAATAAAGCCTTCTCGTGTTAATGAATGGAATGTATAGTTTAAAAAACTATAATTTATATTTTAGCTACTACATTTATAATATATAGCACTTCATTGATGTATTTTAAACATACGCCCGAAACACTATATATATATATATATATATATATATATATATATATATATATATATATATATATATATATATATTAACATGAGTTTGTGCGTGTGTGTCTTCCTGTTAGCATTAATAACATAAACTATTATGACAGCGATATACCGACAAAAGATAAGCAGTTTTTTTTATGTCAGATAAAAAAGGGGCACACCATATTTCATCTGAATGGTTACAGGATCTGCATTCTAAACAATTTATGAACTCATGTAGCATATACAATACAAATTAAATCATTATCAATACTTAAACTAGTATATAAATTATGTCATTTCTAATTGAAGAACGACATGCACATGAATGAAACAACCCCATGCATGCTTACATTATACAATTATTCACTATGTAAATAATATATTATATTATCTCTATCGCACAGGAGTATAGTTTACAAATATAGAGATAACGATGTTTAATAATTAATCCATAATTACATTATACACTAATGAAATACGAATGAAAAATACGTATACGCTTTACGGAGAGATTCGTCCCATTTTTTAAGTACATAATCCCTGTCTAAGAGTCAATTATTCCGTTGTATCCGCACATTTGTCGATAAAGAGGTTATACTGAAGTTGTGCATACGGCATTGCAGGTTTTACTATTTTCTTGCAGGGATGTTTCGCCATAATATTATAAAAGGCGCATGCTATTCGTAAATGTTCACTAACCTCAAACTGGCCGGTCGAAACGATGCTTAAGTTTGGTGATATAACGAGAACCAGTGTGTCAACGTGAATATGTGGTAATGAAATAGTAATTCGAAATATGTATCTTTATCTATCTTTGTTATACCCTCATAGCCCTGAAAGAGATAATACAAATCTAAAAAAAGCATCCGTATGTAAAAAGGAAACGTACTCAAAAAAACGATTGTCTAGAAATAACTGCGGAAAAAAGCTTTAGAAATGACGGGAATGAAAACAAGTAGATAAAACTGCCGTATATCGAGTAAAGCGTGAGGGGAATTTTAGACATACGGCCCCTATGGTCAGACTACGCTGGCTTTTGCAAATCAACCCCAGTCTCATCCTGAGTGTCGATAACTTCTGCTTTCTATATTGTATTTTTTTATTCTTCAAACGGCTTAACGGCTGATTACTACACGTCTATATCGATCGTTTCTGTTTGCAATTTGTGTAAGATTTGCTCTCTTTTATTGTTTTCTTGCGAGGTGGACGAGGCGGGAGGCGTCTAAATCTTTTAGTTTACGACATATTTAACGATCTTTTCGTTTATTTTATTTCGTTTAGAATTCCTGTATCTTCTTATCTATTTTGATTTGTTTATTTTTTCCAAGTTTTTTTTCATCTTTTTTTAGGCTTTATTGTAAGAGAAAAATCGTTGTTTTTACTGTTACGTTTTTTTGTTTTTACAACAATGTCGTATTGCCATTACTTTTCTTCTGTGGCAGTGGAATGTCATTGTGCGTAAGATCGGAATTAAATGGAGACGCGTGTCCCCTTTGTACAAAAGCTTAGAATGATTGGCAGATTCTGATCATGTGACTAAATACGTAATTCAATGCAGCATACTTAGCTTTTAGGTGGCCATTTTTTTATTCCACTTCTAGCTAGACACAAGGCTATTGTTTTTTGTAATGTCAAGAATACTAGCGTCCAGGGAAACGGATTGATAATATATTTGCATCCTAGGAAAAAAAAGAAAATTGTTGGTTTCTGTTTTGAAATTGGATACAGCAATCGTCATTAACTCACTAGAATCTATATTCCTCATAACATGCCTAAAAATACACTTTTTAGTTAGAAAAGTAGTTTTTTGGGTCTAATATTACGTTAAAATGTATTTTGTTTCGTCTTTCAACAATGTATGAATATTTATACACTACAAACATTAAAGAAAAAGAACGAGCAACGTACATCCATTTGTAACAACGTGTCATTGCTAAATAATGAACGTTACTAACCTGATCTAAGTTACCATTTTTAAATAAGGTAAATAACTAATTAGCGTTACAGGTTGGTAGAGAGAGCTTGTACACCCCACTGAATTCCTGCTATAATATCTATTTTGATGTTAATCTCGTGAATCTTAATTTCTTATTTTCATAACATAGAGGAGAATTAGATATGTCGATGTGTTACTCATAAAACAAATCAATTGTGTTTTCCTCAAATTAAAACAAGTAAATTTCGACTTACAAAACGTCTGACAACAAGACCAATCGAATATTTTTAAAAATCATGGATAGCGAATTTTGTTTAATGTAACACCATTATGTTGTTGTTACATCATTATCCTTTAAAACATTCTCAATTGGCATGATACTTTCCAATGATCAATATACACGAATAACGCTGTAATATATGTATTCAAAGATTTATAAGCCCACTTAAATCAAGTTTCGAATTGTAAAGGCCTAGATACATTTTATGTATGATGTTTATAAGAAATGAGTCAGCATAAACCCGAGAAAATACAATTTGAAAAAGTATTCTCTTGCCATCAGAAACCATCCGACGCAATACATACACGCATGAGCATGAGCTGACGAAATACATACCCAAATTACCAGGAAAGTCAAAATCGTATCGTTAATAATGAACGTAAGAATATGATGCCGTAATAACTTTGACGCCGTCAGTTTGACAAATCTGCAATTTTGATTTGATAGCGTTAATATCAAAGGAAATATGAATGCTTAAATAAAGAATCTCGTAAAGGAAACCGTTATGAAATAGTAAAAGTCTCGGGGAACAACTCCTTATTTATTAAAATCTATTAAGTATTTGACAAAACTCCGATGGATGAAATGTTAAGAATAACCAAATAAAAAGTAGTAATTAACCAATAACAATATGATGCAAAAAAGGAAACATCAACTGCGTAATAATTAAACTATTAGTATTAGTTGTTATAAATGCTATACAATTGCTAATTTTGTAAGTAACATTAAGTAAGGAGTTAAAAATATTAAGTGTGTTACTTAGCTGAAGCTTAATCAAATTAGTCATGGTCTCAATTTAATAGCGGTTAATATGGACACATACACGAACTTTTTATTTCATATCTAATTCTAAATACAACATATATATAAATATGAGCCATACCTTATTTAATGAAGAACATTTGCTATATTGTGATTTTTTAGTAAAATCCTAAAGATAATATTTTAATATTTGTATATGGAAAGAAAAATTCACAAACGCAACACATTGCAGCTGTCTGCACTATAATTTATTTCGAGCCCCTGGCATTTTCAGAATTCTAACGAGACAACTACATATTGGAAATGATGGAAAAATATTCACCAGTGAATAAAGAAATGACATAGGCAGATAGAAGGCGGGGAAAAAAAGAAGAACCACATACTTCCATCAATCTCCTAACAAAGAAGGGAAGGGACATATAAAGAGGTCAGATTATATGTATCTCAAGTTAGGACAATCAAGTAAAATTAAAACCTTTATATTAAAATATATCGATGATTACCTCGAAAATCATATCTTTCATGATATGATGACACGAAGCTAAAGTTTAACACCCCCTCCCATCCGCGATGCCTTCCAAATCAGACCGCCAGACTCGGTGGTGTCGAAGGGAGAGGGAACCTTAAAGAGAATTGAAAATAATCAAGCGAATATGAGGAGGATCCGAATAACAATACAAACTAAAATACAAATAAAGAATAAAAAAGTGATAAAATTAATAAAAATACAAAAAAATAAAATAAAGACATTCGCAAGTTGAAAAGGAAAAAGAAAACAATGTGCGAAAGAAGAAATATGAATGAAAATAAAATAAAATCAAGCCTAAAAGAAGAAAGAAACACCTAACTAATGTGTTTAATGTATGTGTATAAAATTTGAGACAACATGAGTTAATCTAGTAAATAGATAAAGTAATAAAACAGTAGTAATGAATGTAATGTCAACAATAATACTACTATTAATACTACTACTACTAATAATAATAATGATAATAATAATAGTAGTAATAATAATCATAATAAGAATAACAATAATAATACTAATAATAATTAAAATAAAGAAAATAATAATTATAATACAACTAATAATAATAATAAATATAATAGTAATAAAAATAAAATGAGCAATATAATCATAACAAGAGCAGTTATAGTAATAATAATATTTATAATGGGAGTAATAATAATAATAGTAATCGTAGTGATAAAAATAATGTTCATAATTATAATAATAATACCATGTAATAATATATAATAGTTAATAATATATAATAAGAATTATAATTATAATAATAATAATAATAATAATAATAACAATAATAATAATAATAATAATAATAATAATAATAATAATAATAAGAAGAAGAAGAAGAAGAAGAAGAAGAAGAAGAAGAATGTAAATAATATTGATAATGATCAATATTAAAAGTAATAATATAAGATAACATAAAATAAGTAGGGAAAATCTAAGGATGAAATAAAAGTAGAATTAAAAAAAATAACAACATCAATAAAAAATAAAAAGAGGATTTAGAAGAATAAGGAGTAAGGGGATTATTCGCGAAATGGTATCGTGATTCAAAAATATTTAAGAATAACTATTCTAACCAAAAAGCTTATTAATAAAATAAATGAATCCTAACTTGAAATACATACACACGAACCAGAGTTGGTTTGATCCACAAGTCAATATTACTGTAGATCTATAATTAAGAGTTGCTGGTAATTTTAAATTTAAATCTATGTCTTCACTGGCACTCAATTCATCTCTTCTGTTTACAAAATTGATGTGTTTGTATCTCAGAATCTGTATTGCTTACTTCCAAGCACAAATTGCATCTTTTTCTGAATCCTCTCGGGATATTTAAATTACACAAAATTCACAAAGAAACCACTGGTGTAAGAGTTTCGTTCTTCAGTCACAACCACTGTTTAGCAAATTCCGTTTTACTCCTAAGCTCTGGGTTCAGAAAAGAGTGTGTATGGTTTAAAAACGTAGTTTCTAGTCTCCCACAGATATACTAGTGTACATTTTCTTGTCCCTGGTATTTTCTTCCGGAAGAATTGTGGCCTTGTAAACTACGCAGTTTTCTTAACAATTACAATCTAGTGGGCATTCACTGTTCACTTGAGCATTACATTCATTGTCTTTTATATTAGCATTATGAGGTTTATTTAATATTGTTTGATTATGCGTACTGATTATATTATCTATGTTATTGGTACAGTAATAACTTATTTTAACCGTTTT
>OY744524.1:96678099-96863099 GCA_963556195.1 Sepiola atlantica
TACATATTGGATCAGGATGATTTATATAAGGTTTAATTGAATTATATCTCAATTTTACTCTTTTTAAAGAGGCATAAATGTGGTGGAAACTTTGCTATACAGATATGTAATCTCATCCGTCACAGCATGAGTATTTTAATAGTTATATATATATATATATATATATATATATATATATATATATATATATATATATATATATATATATATATATATATATATAAATATATATTTATATATATATATATATAAATATATATATATATATATATATAAATATATATATATTTATATATATATATATATATTTATATATATATATATATATAAATATATATATATTTATATATATATATATATATAAATATATATATATATATATATTTATATATATATATATAAATATATATATATATATATTTATATATATATACATATAAATATATATATATATTTATATATATACATATATATATATATATATATATATATATATATTTATATAGATATATATATGTATATAGGGCGTATTTTTGCATTTGCTGATCTCTATAAACTATCACGTTCAATCAAAAATTCGACAGGGAAGTATAGAGTCGTTGTGTCACCATCCCTCTGCGACTTTAGACTCTGGTATAGCCAGCATTTGGTTAAAAATCCTAGATGATCACGTAGCAATAAAATAAAGTGGTTTGAGGTATTACATAGAGAAGATTAAAAAAAAACACTTGAAAATGTGGAAATCGAAGTCTATCGCCATTCGTACCTTCCTTCTGCCGGCA
Source organism: Sepiola atlantica (assembly GCA_963556195.1). Classification (NCBI taxonomy): domain Eukaryota; kingdom Metazoa; phylum Mollusca; class Cephalopoda; order Sepiida; family Sepiolidae; genus Sepiola; species Sepiola atlantica. The sequence continues at coordinate 96,678,882 of OY744524.1, forward strand.
GAAAGAATTCGTTAAAACATTGAATCTATATGGGGAAATTTGACTCCCTTTTTAAAATATATTAAAATATTACACGGCACTCGGAGGTGTGTCGGTTTCATTTGTGCTGCTTTGTTAGGATAATACAATGGCTAAATTAGTTCATTATACATATGGTTTTAAGTTTAGTAAAATCGTATATACCTATATGAAGTTTTGAAGAGGTACTTCATCATGGGTCATTAATAATCTGCATATACAGGGTCCCTCAGAGATTCGGAAGCACTTATCTTCCCCCAAACGTGTGTTTACATATGATCTAAAATTCATCGAAATAAGATGTATATAAAGTTTTAAAGAAGGTTCAGCTTCCATAGTTATTCAGAACCACTTCCGATTTCTTCTTCAGAACAGGTTATACAAATTATTTTAATTTCATTAAAATATGATTTGATTTGAGTTTATATTAATTTCAGCCCCCATAGCCTTCTCAGAGTTGTACTCCCATTGTCTTCCCCGATTAATATTACATAAGAATACACTATATGATCATTAGTTATTTTCTCGTACAGAACAAGTTAGTCTCGTTACAAAGCCCTAATTGTTATGCCTCTATTTAGCATTCTAAACGCTCTTTAAAATACTCAAAATAAACTATAAGATGAGCAAGTATTCATAAGGTAATTGATAAAATTTCATAAATATCAATGATATGTAAATGTTCACGAAGGGCTTTCATACATTACCTACTCTTATTCACATGAAGTCAATGGAACTTAATACTCACATTGGCATGCCTTAATGTGTTGCAGATATGTTCAGAAATGTATAATGATATCCTAATTAGTTTCGGTTTGACTCGTATAAATGCAAATATATAAACATATACACACATCACATTTTATTAGTAACATTATAGGTTTATCTTACAAACTTTACCCCATGAATATTATTGATATAAAGCTAAATCCTAAAGCATATCGATCCATTAAAGTGTGCACAAGTTGGTGTTTTTAATATGAGAAATAGATGTTCACACACATACATATATATGTATATAAATATTCATATATTTATATATATATATATATATATGTATATATATATATATATATATATATATATATATATATATATATATATATATATGGGAAATGAAAAATTAAAAACCAAGAGATAGTTTTCATATATTAATCAACGTTTTGTCTTTCTTGTAAGACTGCTTCTGGATAATAGTTTAAAGAAAAATGTCATAGAGTGCATCGAAGTTTGGGGTTGACATGGTGGAGAGATGAGGGAATGTGGTATCCGATGCTATTATGAGCGCCGGGAGAGAGTCCAGGGTAATAAGCCAATGTTCGCTAAAGAATGAAATGAATATGGAAAGCTTTCAGTAGATATAATTGAGGCGGTACATGCATGAATTTTTTCTTCGACTTATACCCCTGAGTAAGTCTTCAAATAAAGACCAAACGTTGATGACTATATAAAAACTATATCTTTATGTTTCTTTTTTCATTTCTCATTACGTAGGATTTCTCATATATATATATATATATATATATATATATATATATATATATATATATACATGTAAAGATGCGACACCTCCATAGAACATGTTTCGAATGTTAGCTATTCAAACCACGATTGCATAGGCCTAATAAAACATGTTAGCTTTTAGTTGTACATATTGAAACAAAGGACAAACATTACATTCAAAATGTAAACGATTGCATGTGGGTGTGGATTTTTTTATGAGTGCTCAATGTTTACACATATACGCGCATTAATATATATATATCTATAACTATGCATATATACTAGTATATATGGATATATATATATATATATATATATATATATATATATATATATATTCATATATATATATATATATATCATAATAGGTATTAATATATGAGAGTGTTGTTTTATCACAAGTTTACGTAAATATACTATTTTGGCATAAATACACATCTGTATATATATATATATATATATATATATATATATATTTATATATATATATATATATATATATATATATATATATATATTTCTTTTACATAGAGTAACATAAAATGACTTTTTATAGTTAATTTTTTCTCCTGCGTTTTAAGATGAATGGTGCACATATGAATACCCCGCGAGAAAATAGATACATTCTTAAAGGGGGTTTACGCGATGCGGTCCTCATATTGGGTCATAACGTACTTCGTTTCACGCGCTATTACTTCAGTCTAATAGCAGGCATAAATACTTGATGCCTGTAACAACTGGTGGAGTTCTAGAGTAGAACGGTCTTAGTTGTATTCACTCTACAAAGTAATATGTGTATAGTGTAACTTACTATTACCCCCATAGCTTCAGTTGATATTATTCTAACGTGTATTGAATAATTTAGACTGATATCCACTTCCAACCGAACTGCGGCTGATATTCACAAATGATCGCTCACAAAACTACTTGCTCAAGTACCAAATATCCACGTATTATTATTCTTTTCTTTTCTAATAAGATATCAAATCACTGTTTGAATGTTTACATTAATGAAACATTAAGTACTATTGTACGGGCAGAAATAGCACCTTCCAATCTTCGATCGAAAATTGTTCATTGGTATCCCCTTGAGGCGTTGAATTACCCAATGAGCTCGTGTTGGGTTATATTAGTCCGATTCAAATTGAGGGTTCAAATATAAAATAATACAAATACACGGTAAAAAAGCCCCTCCATATATATGTTCATTTCTCCAACTGCTAGGTAAATCGTATTCGATATTTGAATTGTTTTTATTTCATTACCTCTGATTGTAAATCAGTAGAGAACAATAAATAATAATGCCAGACAGACAAACATACAGACAGCCAGACAGACTGACAGACAGAAAGAAAAAGTAATGGGGAGACGAAAGATAGTAATATACAAAGTATAGGAGGTTAAAAGAATACATTTAGAAAGGGATATAATGACAGATATAAACGAAGTAAGCGGTATGTATGAATGGCAAATTGCGGCTAATAAAAACAATGAAAAATAACTCAAATAAAAAACTACAGACTGTTTAACCGCGTAGTTCTTGTGATTAAAACAAATGGGGGCATGCCTGTGTTATCATAACGATTAACACTCAGATTTAGTAAAATAATAGGTGTAAAGCCTATGTCACTATAATAGTCTGAATGTATGTCTGTATGTATGTGTGTATGTCTGTCTGTATGTCTTGTTGTACGTGAATGCCATTGAAAACACAGACCTATACAATAATCGAACACAAATAGTCCCTAGGAAAAAAAATTAGGAGTTATATACTTTTAAAATAAAGTTTAACACTATTATCGCGAAGTGTGAAATCTCCCCCTAAAATTCATAATCAGCAAAGATAACATATTATTTTATTTTATCTATGAATTGAAAATTTAGGACAATAAAAAAGTATAAATTAAAATGGTAATATAAATGTTCAAGACTTTGTGCAGGTGTTACGATCAGTTATCATTAATAACTGTCGGAATGTCGTCTAGTAAATATGTTAGAACAATATTTGACAAGCCTCTACTGCTGTGTATACTGGCGTATATATATATATATATATATATATACATATATATATATATATATATATATATATATATATATATATATATATATATATATATATACTTGACAGTCCGTTATCATTAAGAGCTCTGTTCACACTTCATATAACGCCTGAATAAGGGAATGGTTTCCGGAAATTTCCTACAGAGTATCAAAAAAAATCAACAGAACAAAACTGAAATAGAGATTTGTTATAATATGTTTCTAAAATCGTCCAATAAATTCGCCACGATATTTTGAGTTGCACGTTTATTTTTTAAATTCATTACCAGTCCGTTATTCACAATTATACCTTTTTATTCCCAGTTGTGCGCTTATGATTTTCCGTTGACTGATTACACACACACACACACACACACACATATACATATATATATATATATATATATATATATATATATGTGTGTGTGTGTGTGTGTGTGTGTGTATGTGTGTGTATGTGAGGGTGGGTGTAGGGGTGGGTGGCTGTATCTGTGTGGGTATGTGTCTGTGTCTATGTATGTGGATGAAGTAGAGTGGGAGGAATGGAATCGGACATATTGCATAATGGAATTTACATAGAAATAAATTAAATAATATATAATGAAACATAAGTATTTACAAACACGAAATTATGAGCGTTGGTTCGAAATGTTAGCCTATATTTTAATAAAGCTACTTCAAGATTGAAATCAGAATCCACGCTGTTAACATTCACAAACCCATCAACCAACCTACTTACACCTTTAAATATAATATAAAAAGTGTTTTAGTTAAATGGGTTAATAGAATCGTACATTCTAACCACAACACTATAGAACATAGTTCATTAAATGCAAAAATATCGAGACAATTATACGGCACGAGTCGGCATTTATACAGTACTTTATGGAGAATGCAACACCGATATTATTTTTCATGGAAATCGACCCAGACAAGGCATGGAGCCACTCGAGCTCAGGAGCTAACAAGAACAAATATGATTATCGCAAAAACAGGAAATTCCTATTGACCTTTGTCTTGAAAATACCAAGAGTATAGGGTAGAGGGAAAACAGTCAGCAGAAAGAGAGTTTCAGAAGCCTTCGGTTTTTGGAAAAAAGCTACTGGAATAAGAAGCTTTATTACAATGAGGTATTAAAACAGCGAATTGATGGAGATCACTAGAGCAACGATAAAAACGAGCTAAAAAAAGAAGCGTGAAATACATCACATACGTATGCAGAGAACATGCAATAATAGTATTCATAGAAAATACTGCAACTAGCAACACCATCTATGTGATAGAGTGAGTGTAAACAAGAATTAGATGGCGAAACGCTATGACCTTTTATGTATGCACATAAGGGAGCTTTTGATGTAAAACACGAACAAATGCACTAATTCCCCATTTGATTGATTTAAATCATAATTTTAATTTGTCTAAGGCTATCTTATTCATAGAGTGCATAACGTCTAACAGCCGGAAACATAACACTGTGAAACGTAAGTCGATAATAGCTAAACCATGATGTTCAGTAATTCTTATTTTATTATACTAAGATCCCTTACACACATGTGCTTGCTTCAGCTTTCTCCCTCGAGTAACAGTCTACTCAACATTACCCTCTTTTTATCAAGATATACTGCCCAACTTTCTACCTTTAATTACTAAGTTAACCTTTGACCTAAACTTGCCGACAACATCCCATGCCTTCTCCTGTGCCGGCCAGAAAATCTCAATCTTTCACTTCAGATTACTAGTGTTCTGCACTCTCTCGCACAACGAGCTAATCTTTTCTCCTCCAATAGCTCGGCTATTTTCTACTACAACTTGTCTAGTTCTGTCGTATGATTGTTTCTCCTGTGAAATCTCAGGCATTTATTAGACGAAATATGTAACTTCTTGCTTGCATTCGTGTTTGTGATTTTATTTGTGTTATTATATATGCACTCATTTATTTCTTGTTTCCATTTAAGTCTTCTTATACACACATATATACTGTAGACACACACACATATATGCATATATATATATATATACATGTAATAATACATATATATATATATATATATCGAGGGTATGTATGTATATATATATATATATATATATATATATATAATTTATTTGAGAACTATATGTTACATATAAGATCTTACTCCTCTGCGATCGAGCACTTTTTTGATCTCTCTTCAAAATAAACTGACACACTATACACCCACACACACACACATACATATATATATATATATATATATATATATATATATATATATATATATATATATGAATATACATATATACTAAATTATATAAGAACTTATGACAATATACACTTAATTTATGTTGATTAAATTTCTTCCTGAAGGGTTCAAATTTCAATAACAATAGGCTAGCTAAATATTTAGGATAAGGCAGAGCTTATAGATATTTTTTATTGCAATACTTATTATTATATTAGTTTTTTTCTCTTTTAAAGATTATTCCAGTACTATTACAACATATTTTTTTTGAGTGAATTATGAGTATTTTCATGGGTCTGCAATAGTTTTCGGGTATTATTCTCTTCCAGATAGATGACGAACATCTTTTTTTATGTTAGCATTTATTCTGCGATCCTGATCAGAAAGGCTCTGCTTTTAACATAATTGTACTGCTTTATTGACGTTAAAAGAACGAATTCAAAAGTAGTGTGAGTTAAAGTGACATGCAATAAAATGTCATCAAGAATATGGAAACCCTTATCTAAAATTCATTTACGTCCGATTTAAAAAAAAAATTAAAGCAGTAGGAATTCAACAGCAAATCAACATCTATTTGCCTTCAATTTCAGTTTATTTCGAGTATTTAAAAAGGGTGTAAGTGGGCCTCCTATAGATAGACGCTCCCAGTTTTTTCACAATCTAAACATATCGGATTTAATCGAGCCCACCGAACATTAAGCATATGTACAACCAGGCATTGACATAGTGTAGCTCTGTAAATTTAAATTTAGGAGTGATTATTCTTACAAGTCCAATGGTTAAGCTTAAGTTTTTAGGTTTTCTATTCTTTGGGATGTTAGATGACAACAAATATGTAGACAAAATAGGTAGCACGTGAGATGATTTAGACTGTGTCCGCATAAAGAGTGCGGTAAGATGTAAATAATGCAATGCGGATATTGGCGAGAAACCTGGTTGTCTTATTAGCAATTACGCAGATGGCTCTGAAAAGGGATGTTCGCTAATCCTCATACGAGAATCGCAATGACCAACTACTTACCACAAAATCCCACAATGAAGGGCTTACACAATCCAAGAAACTTTGCGATAAGGTAAAAAATCCAGACGATCTGCGAAGGTTCATGTTCTGCACAAGAATATTTAAAAAACACTCAGAACAAGAAATGTATATTTCTCATGGAAATCGCTCCAGACTAGATATAAAGCAACTTGATGTTAGGAGCTTAACACATAGTACTTTAAGTTAAAAAACTAGCAAACGACAAATGTTATATTGATTGATTCTGACCAATAACCCAGCAATTATACCCCTTGGTCAGAAACATCGCACATAGAATGTGAGGATTAAATGACAAAATAAAGGAAGTGAGATTTATGAGTCTGACGAAAGTAATCCCAAGCCACACTGCCTACTATTCGCTCGAAGTTCCGCGTTTTATGAAAAATACATGATCCAAAGCTGTAAGCATATTTGGGTGTGAGACTACAGAAAACCACATAGCCAGTGCACATCTTCGGACCGGGGATTACACTAATTCAGATATCTAAACGGTAGTTGGTGCCCATTGATTGTAAGCTGTTGGTGTGGAGGATGGCAGCATGTCTTCGCCCATTGTTATACTTTCGGTAAAACAAAAGTGGCAGCTTCAAGACTTTTGAGAGTTAAATAATACAAATATCTACCTTACAGCATCAGTATGTGAGCAAGCACTTGTTGTCCGTCACACTCTTCGAACCACAATACGAATTATGTACATATATATATATATATATATATATATATATATATATATATATATATATATATATATATATAAGAGAAAAATGAAAACACATAATCAGAAAAATAAGAAAAGTAGACACATATCGACGATGTTGTTCTATAAATTAGTTATTCATTTATATGTGCATTTTATGTGTGGTTTTTATAGATTTGAATTCAAAATAAAAAGGGTAAAACGATTTTATTGGCTTAATATATTGAATTTTTAACTACCACTGAATGGGGAAAAATGTTATCCTATTGAAACACTGGATATATAAATCAAATGAATACCATTGCATTTTGTTTGTTTCTTCGGCCTGATTTTAAAGAATGTACACAGATAAAGCCTCTTCATATTTTTTTCATATTCACTATCATGGAAATATTAATTTTCTAAATAGGCAGTAATTATTTTCTCATGATATAAAGTGTGTTTTTGTCTAGGTTGATTCGGTAACAGAGGGTTGAACCTTGAAAGCGCCTGAGATTATATTGCCCTACACTGATAAATGCGAAAGATTAGAACGATGGCTTACATACGTTAAACTAATGTCATGTTCTTTGTTTGAAATTAATATTGTTATATATATATATACATATATATATATATATATATATATATATATATATATATATATATACATATATATATATATATATATATACACATATAATGTGATAGGTAATATTTATACAAAGACTCAATGTCTAACAGTAACATAAGCGAACTAAATTATTACAATTTACTTAAGAAGTACTTCTCCATGCAACTTTACTGTTATTGCTCTGTACCCACATTGATATATCTTAAAGAAAATAAATTGATAAGTTCCATACATCCATTGGATGCTATATATATATATATATATATATATATATATATATATATATATATATATATATATATATATATATTCAGCATGTTTTGTGATTTTTCGAGAACGTTTCATCTTCTATCTTATTTTTTGACTCTCACGTATATCCATATTTGTATAGAAAATCATTCACTTCTGCAACGTAATAAAACCGATAATGAGTTTTATTTATTTGTGTACATCAACATTGCGGCTTATATGTAATATAAAGCGAAAACCAATATTGATTGCACCTGGACGTTACTCTCCGTACGTGGGAAAGGAAATGCGGTTCTTATTTATATAAAAAATCAGACAAATTGAAAAACAATAACCATGATGATTAATTGTTTTGTTGTTGTTTTGTGACATTTTTAAAGGACATATCATTATGGCGACTTGCTGGGTAAATTTCGGATGGTAAACCGCTTATCAAGGCCAGACACAAATTGAGAACGAGAGTACATAAGATGAATGGAGTGTTGCTTTCATGATGAAGAATATGTTAGAGTAGTGTAAATGGTTCGAATGAACAAAAATCGACTACATATGGGGACGGTTTGGCATTAAGGATCGTATGTCATCAGCAAAGATGGTGTCGCGTTGTAACGGGTTCCTCAGATGAGGAGTCGTTTTTAAGACTCTGTTCATTGACATCTAAACTGGTGCTTAGGCAATTGCTATCGACAACTGGCTCTGTGTAAGCAGTCAGAATGTCTGATATGACCGTTCTTGCCAGTCACTGCTTCTATATATCAGTCACCATTTTCTAGCTGAAGACTACCGGCCCACAAGGCATTTAATTAGCACTGAGCTGCAGCTAAGTCTCCTGATTGTTTTTTATCTGGTGCGAGTAATCATTAAACAGATAGCTCTCGCCCACGGTCTCCAGCTGTAAAACCCCTAAATATAAACAGTTATATCTGCTTTTCCACTTCTATTAGATGCTTCAAATTGTTTTGAAATAAAGAATATCAAATTATTATCACATTTTTCTCGAACACCGGTATTTTATCGGATACTAATCTATGACTAATGTTAAAGCCCGGGAAACTCAAATTGTCATAAAAAAGTATACATGGGGCGAAAATTACATTGTACGAGAGATATGGGTATTACGGTAAAGTTGAAGACGAATAGCACATAAGGCAAGTGGGCAGTTATATGATGCGATAATACGTAGATCACTGATGAGCGTAAAGGGGCCTTTTCAACGTATTCGTCTATTTGAAATAACCATATTATGCACTCCAACAACTAAATCAAACAAATATTTGTTTTTATTATATTATTTCCCGTTTTTGCTAAAACTAATTCTACCAAAATGCTATTTTCCATCGACAATGGTTGCAATATCACAGTTATATCTTTCTTTTTTTTGGTAATTGCCTCATACACGCATTTTCTTCATTTTGTTCACTTGTTCTTACAATCAATTATCTTTATTCACTCAATAATAAATTTGATTGGCAAAATAAGTCAGTATAGAAAGTCATGTTTATTTACGGTCAGAAGATACCGTATTGAAAACAAACATTCAAATAGGGTATATTACCATCATAATGTTTTTAATGCGACATTAAATCTTTATATGGTAGACATTATTATAAGCTCTTCCGGCATGCCGTTCCAAAGAGCAGAAAACACGAATAGAGAAGGTTTTCTTTTCACTTACAAGTGAAAAGAAAACCTTCTCTATTCGTTTAGAGACAAACGCGACGGTGCTACATTGTCTGAGTGGTGCGTGGAGAACACGATTAGGTGGTGTGCCTAAAACTCAGCCAATAGATACCCCATTGATTGTAGTGTATGAAGGAATGAGGTACTCTCGCATAATTCTATGCGCAAGTAAGAACAGGGTTGGTCTTTGAGGCTGTTATTTGTAAGTAAGTGTGTAAAATCCTCTCACCACTATAGTATCCAACCAGTGAATACGCTAGACGTGTACGATATATTTTTGAAGATATATATATTTTGCGTGGATGACATACTGAAAACTAATCTATAGCATGGTTTTGTATAGATGGAGGAACACGTCTATTGTTAGGCTTACAAATGATGTTTGAATAAGTTACAGCACTCTTTTAGACACGAATTGTTACCTAGTCTTAAAACTAGTAATTTACAAATATCCACATTCATCTCATATTAACAGAACAGCCAGACCCTTTTTTTTTAATTCACCGCTTCATTCGATATGATCGACCCACATTGTTCACCGTTCGCTATACACGCACCTGGCCTTAGAAGCTGACCGATCTTATGTTTTAATTTTTTCGTATGTCTGATACTAATATTTCGTGTTCTAGCTTTTACTTTTCGTTGACTCTCAAAAAGTACCAAAACGTCTTTAGATTTCGAGACCACCCCCTCTCTCTCTCTCTCTTGTTACGAATATGTCCCGGCTTATTAAGGACTGGCGTGCCACTCAAGGATAATAGTTAAACGATCGTCAGCAAAACTATAATCGCTACCATAAAAGGACCGACAGAAGATTACTTAAAAAAGTAATTATCCAAGAGGGCGGCTCATCAAGTACTTGTTTACATTACACTTAAAAACAAGCATTTCTTTAGTCGGTTGGGAAGCACTAAAGTGGGATATTGTTCCACAGATGGGATGTTTTTGAAAGATGTGTTCATGGAAGGTTCGTTTAGTTTTTGATAAACATAGAGAGAGAGAGAGAGAGGGAGAGAGAGAGAGAGAGTGAGAGAGACAGGAAATATATCTGCTGTTGTTGTAGCACGGTGTGCTCTTGTTGTCAATGTTTTACTATGATTGAACTAAAAAATAGGGTTCAGTCGAGTATATACCATAAGCACAAATATACAATAGAGAGACGCTAGCAACATCTATATAGTATAAGTAAGGCTGTTGGGATTAGAAGAGGTCACTACGCTCTTAATTGCCGAGTCGATTTTGTACACTGTCGAGAAAGTAACGAGTTCTCCGAGCGGCATCTTTCCAAATATGAGAGCAGGACTCTATTACAAGACGTGTATGGCTCTTATACAGCTTAAAGAACCGGGTTTCTTCGAGGAAAAAAAACATTCCCTCTGACTTAGTAGACGTGATGATCCGGGAGTTGCTTGTGAATAGTAAAACAATGTGTCTTAGGCACTGTTTCTACTATTGCACCGAATGCACCAAGTGCTTTAGGTCGGAAAAGAAAAGGTTGAGAAAGATAAGTATCATCGGTACTCTTGACAGTTGTATGCTGCGATCTTATGCTTATAGGCTGTCTGTATTTATAAACTCTTTGTTGATCTCTCATTCTGTCGCATTCACATCTTGACGTAATGATTTAATACATATAGTACGGTTCACATAATACTCTATACACAAAGCTGCACGGATGAATATTTAAATAATAAATCTGTTGTTTATCATAAAATTCTTTGGAGAAAAGTTTACAAAACTTATTCAACAGTTAAATAATGATGCGGCTCAAATAAAAGTAAAGTTAAAAATATATCGATTAGAAGCAAGCGTCGAAACTTTGTTACACAAAAATAGCAATGCCAATGAGAAAAAGTAAAAAAAAGAACATTAAAAAGAAAGCACATTTAGTTTAAATAATGGAGGAAGTAATTGTCGTTCATATTTACAAAATTCCTGTTACTGTAATTTCCCGCTGAAAACGTGGCATCTTAATCAGTGTTTTGCGAGGCAATAAAAACCCAAGCAAATAAAAACGACACTGTTTTCTCTTAGGCAATGTTGTTTTTATTTTTCAATTTCATTTTGCTTCTTGCGACTGATGATTGGAAAAGGCAGCCTCCTGTCAACTTTGAAATGAGGCAAAGCCATTTGCATGGGGATGAATGTTGCAACTCCTCTCTTAATTTGAATAGCTTTAATGAAAGAGAAAATTGAAAGCAAAATGGTTGCAATTAGAACAAACATGATTTTGAAAAAATGTTGAAATATTTGTTGAATTTTAAAGACGATTGTCATAAGAGAAGTGTATATATATATATATATATATATATATATATATATATATATATACATACATATATATATATATATATATATATATATATATATATATATATATATATACAGGGTGGGCCAAAATAAGGGTCCTATCTTTAAATTTGAATAACTTGAATTTGAATAACTTCCACAAAATAAAAGTTAAACTCACCAAACTTTATGTGTGTGTAGACTGACCCTTCCGAGATTTTTTGAAATAAACAAAACAAATTTTAGCCGAAAAACACTTCTTAAAACTTACAAAAACTAAAGTATTGTTTTTTACACTGTTTTGAGTTTTTTAAGCAAAAATAATGTTTTCTAAATGAGGGTACGTTCCTTAGGGCGAATACGGCTCATGCTTGCTTCGGAAAGTGGTCCTTTACTTATTCTAAAAAAAAAAAAATTTTTAAATAAATAAATAAAAAAGTTATGAATTTTTAAAAATAGGACCCTTATTTTTGCCCACCCTGTATATGACCTTAGTTAAAAAGAACACCAGCATAGGGCATGATTATAAAGAGAACATTCAAAACAAAGAGCGTAATATTTATTTATGTAGTACAAAAGATCCGAATATTGTTGATACCGTCGGTTGAAAATCAAAACAAAGGCGACCTATAGAGAGTCCAGCATATGAGGGTAACTACAGGTCTTCTTTGTTGAGATTTGAAATTGACGGTACCGATGTTGTTCTGATTTTCTGTAATACGTATATATATATATATATATATATATATATATATATTTTTATATATATATATAGTTGTCATTGGGATTACTATTGCGACTGTGAATTATTGTTGCTATTATAATTGTAATTGGTGCTGTCACTGGTAGCATGTCTACCGTTGTCACTATTGGCGAGGTTGTTGGTGTATTCATTATAGTGATCGGTGATAGCGTGATTATCACATTATAGTTCTTGTGACTTCTATTATTGGGGTTTAGATGATTGCAGGTATCTTGATGATATGATATGACTTCTTTGCAATTGGATTTAGTTGTCGTGGTGAATTGTACGAGTGTTTGGAAGTTTTCCAAGACATATATCATGATTCAATTTAAATTATCAACGGTTGTAATTATTTTCATGGCCCTGATTTTCACATTACTCCAAAATATATCAAGACTAATTAATATTTTACGTAAAGATGTGTAGGGGTGGGGGTGGGTGTACGGGTAAATATAGTTTTGACTTGGGGACTAGTATTTAATCTTAACGTTACGCCTATCATTTTTATTATTGCGTATATTTCTGATGATTCTTTAAACATGCATAATTAAATGAATATATATATATATATATATATATATATATATATATATATATATATATATATATATATATATATATATAGATTGTCTGTCATTCTGACATGGTCGCTACGTGTCGCAGCCTTGATTGTCTGGTAATCTATTTAGGTTTTTTTATTCTTTCTTCCCTTTCTCCCACCTTCTGTTTCTCCCCTTTCCTTTTAACTGATTTCTCAATCCCCAGACGGAGGATTTAAAGACGTTGTAATTTGAATTTCCAGCTTTCATAAATATTTAAAAGAACTTGAGGCAAAGCGGTTGGAAGGGGACACACTGACCTTATTTTATTTTATTTTAATGGTTTTGTTTTTTTACTTTAATTATTATTTTTTTAATTTTTAATTCGGATGTATTTATATTTTGAAACTTAAGTAATCTGTATTATAAAAAATAGTACCCTATAATTATATGATTTTTGTACTTCCTCATAGTTATCACTTGTGTGTATATAAATATAACTATTGTTATTATATACGAATATTAAATTAGTGTGCTTGCCGTTATCGTTCTTATCTTGTAAGTTTCTTTGTATCAATACTAGAGCAGGAATAAATGTAAGCAAATTGAACCGAGATAGACGGGAGCAATAATGAATGATATCAGCATTTTAATTCTAATTATAGAAATATCGATGTTTGTGTACATATGTATGTGTTTGTGTGCATGCATGCAAATGTCTGTATACACATGTGTATGTTGTATGCATGCATATATAATAATGTTATGTATGTTTATGGTGTATGTGTATTTATATGTGCATGCATCTGTAATGGTGTATATGTATATACATGCACGTATAGGTTATGTATGTTATATATATATATATATATATATATATATATATATATATATATATATATATATCGGTATCGATATATATACATACGTAGTGGTGTATATGGGTGTATGTGTTCATGTATTGTATGTATGTGTGTTATATGTATGTGTATATATATATGTGTGTATGCGTGTGTGTATATGTATACATGCGTGTATGTGTATAATTGAATCCAGATAGATGCGTACGTATGTATATGAATACTTGAACTAATATCTTAAATTAAATAGTTGTATATTTTTATTTTTATGTTATATTTATTTCGTGTGTACGTATGCGTAGGTAAATGGACATACTTATATGCCTCTGTGTCTATTGATATATGTACTGAAAGAGCATGCCCATGTATAAGTGTCGGTAGCTATTTTATATAAACATATGTATATGATAAATATGTGTATATATGTGCCTATCCGTGTATAGATATATGCGTATATATTTGTTTTTGTTATTATATATATGTATATATATATATATATATGTATGATCATATATTATATGTGGGTAATTGTGTGTCTATTAATTTGTGTGCACGTCTGTATTTTATACTAAGACCAGATATTCATGCTGTAAAATGTATGTATTTGTATATATGTGCATATCCGTGTATTGATATATGCGCATAGATATATATATCTGTTTATTATTTATATATATATATATATATATATATATATATATATGTATATATATGATAATTTTATTTACACAGACATGTACAAAATCTGCGACACTGGCATGTCGATGTTATCGATCAACAGTTACTATAAACTGAGATCTCATCAGGCAGAGTTAGAATCCGATCTTAACCTCAGATCATATTTGAAGAGAACCTCTACATGGCCGCCTCCGCATTTCTATTAAAATTGTATCCATCCGCTTTGACGTAAACCTAACATTCCAATAAACTGTCCAATGCAAACTTCAAATATAATCACATTCAAGTTTTATGGGAATTAATTATGTATACGGCATTTCCAAAATGGTATTCTTCGATCTAAACTTGACTCAATAATTGTAGAATATTTAATCTACACATTTCTTTTAACATACTGTGTTCATAATGTTTATATTCACATAAATAATATTTTGCGAGAATGGCTTTAAGTTGTGTACTAACATATTTGAAAGAATTATAACATCTGTTTTTCCCGTGCATCTAAACATCGAGAATTGAATTACATTCAATATTCATTGCTTTATTTCAGAGCAAAAATGGGGATGGCCGAACACAAATAACACATTTTTATTTTACACTTGCATTATTTATTTCAACTAACAATGTATATCCAAATATCTCGCAATATATATATAGAGAGAGAGAGAGAGAAAGAGAGGCATAGAGAGGGAAATACATAGACAAAGAGAGAGAAGGAGAAATATATGAAGTATTTATCTCTAAACAAGGGGGTAACAAGAAACAATTGGATGTAAAAATGGAGACGATTTAACACCCCCTCTGCCAAATACATGACCCCATAATTGCCCCACTAAATACCGATTTCTATTCCAGAAAATACTCCCAACTATCACCCCTCGTGAATATAAATACAATAACAATAGGAACACATACCTTAATCGGTCAATATCCACAATACTACTCAAGAGCAATAATTAATAACCTTCGCAATAATATTTGCCATGCATTAAGAGGGTAACACATCTGTTTCACATCATTATTACTCCCATAAGTCCCCACCGTTTCCTGGCCATAATGCTACTCTTTTATATCTCCCCAAACAGATCCAATCTTGCTGACCCAATCCTTACTCTTATCTCTAAACCAGTCTTAATCAGTATACTAATAGTATTATTGCAATATGCCTTCACTATACCTTAGTGAATAATGTTAAATCCCGAATAATAATCATTCAAAAACCATGCAGAGTTATTGCCCTCAAACCGCCCGCATGATATCTTTATTCGAGTTCATTTGGGATTGATTTAAAGTTCTTTAGTCTAGGATTTAAACTAGAATTTTATGTTGTTTCTTTAAGTTTTTTTATCGCTTCACAGGTATAATCTTAAAACCCATCTTCTCTCTCTATTTCTCTTCAGAAGACACATTATTTAACTCCAGAATAGAAACGGCAAAACATACGCTACATATATACATCGGCTCACGGGATTTATATATAAATATTTTTTATCTTTGTTTTTTATTTTGTTATGCCTCTTTAAATCTTCTCTAGTTTAACATCTTAACTGTTACCTTTCACACCCCTTTTATCAAACCTTATACACCATTCCTTA
Organism: Sepiola atlantica; assembly: GCA_963556195.1. Lineage (NCBI taxonomy): Eukaryota > Metazoa > Mollusca > Cephalopoda > Sepiida > Sepiolidae > Sepiola > Sepiola atlantica. The sequence goes on from OY744524.1 coordinate 96,695,652, forward strand.
CACTTAATTTAAACAAACATACATAGCACTATAAGCAAATAAAGCGAACAAACTAGAGCAACTTGTGACTTAACATTTCCGAAACAGATGTCAACCTAAGCTGAAGAGAGCCGGATGGCTAAGTCCTTTAGTGCTTGAAACCGACTGTACGATGTTGTAATAATTTGTAGTACCAAAATAAATAAATATTACGCTCTTAAATTTTAAATATTTAATTTTAATTCTCAATTAATCGAGCACTCTGCTGGGATTTTTTCCTGCTACATTACAGAAGAAGTTACACACCCTCATAAAGAAAGATGCTCTTGACTAAAATGGTGGATGTCATAGTTAGAATGAGGTGGGAAATATTTAATACAGAACAGAGACAGACAGAAAAACAGTAGAGGCCTTAGACAATTTAAAAAAAACCTACTTAGAATTACCCACAACCTAGAATTTACGAATAAGCAAAATCAGTTTCAAGAGTCACTAGCCGCCGACATAAAAGAAAAAATGGTGCACTTATATTCTGGGACCAAATAAAAAACATTTATAAAATTACTAAAAAAGAAAAATACAGATCAAACCATTAGCTCCATTACCGATAAATATCAGTAAGCTAAGACGGATACATATGAGACCATATATAATGAAACAACTGAGATTGCGGCTAGACAAGGTGTCGAATACATAATTAATAACATAGAAAAGATGGAAAGCTTTTGTAACTTTAAAATATCACAAAGGTAACTTCAGCAATAATGCCTCCTGCAGACTAATACACCCAGCTAAAACGAACTAGGACTAGCAAGTAAATCAATAGTTACAAATATAGTTAATAAAATTAAGGAAAACAACAAACCTTAGTCTATGGGGCAATACAAATTCAGTCCTAAATTGGTTCTATAACATACAGGAAAAAACACAAATGCAAATTCACACAATTAGACATAGTAGACGTGTACCCATCCATAACAAAATACACCCTAGACAAGGCTTTAACCGTTGCACTTTCACACACAAGCATCAGTCAACAAGAAAATGCCACAATACTACAAGCAAAACAAACCCTACTTTTCTTCGAGGGAAGGACCTGGGTAAAAATATCGAACCCATAGGACCCATTTGATGTTGCAATTTGGTATTATGACAGTGCAGACATATGCGACTTAGTCGGCTTGCTTATATTATATATCCTCCAAACAATTCACATACCATTTAGTTGGTCTTAACAGAGATGACGGACTTTTGTTGGCACGCAACCACAACAGGAACACACTAGATAGATTTAGAAAAGATTTAACAAACACCTTCTAAAAACTCAGTTTCAAAATCACCATTTTAACAAATTTTGACCACGTAGATTTTTTAGACACAAGACTAAACCTTACAGACCACACCTACAAACCTTTTCAAAACCCCAATGTGACACTGCAATACATTCACAAGGGATTCTGCAACCCTGCACTGTTTTAAAAAAGTTTGTCAATAATACAGGGTGACCCCCCAAAAAACAAGCCCCAAATCTAATTAGGCCCCGTTTCTTAGTGTTGCGTCCGAATGAAATCAATTTTAGAGCATAACTAGTTTATAATATTCACAACATCATATCAAAACACTAGGGTATCTGGCCTTTTTTACTCTGTTCTTCAGTATGTGTTCTAGATGGACTCCTTTTAGCTCTGTGCCTTTCTTGAGGTGCAGAACGAAGTTGTCCATGACGTTCTTACGGACTTAATTGGGAATGGCTCTCATCTCCTCCCTGAGTGCTTCCTTGAGTTCCGTGATGGTTCTGGGTTTCCTTGCATACATTCTGTCCTTAAGATAGACCCAAAGGAAATACTCTGATATTGTTCACCATCACTCTCCTGCAAGTCTCACGGGAGATACCGAGGGACTTACCTCGCTTACTCACAGAGCATTTCGGACTCTCCTGGAGAGACTCTCTCACACTTTCGACCAGCTCGGCTGTCCGTTTCTTGAGACGTGCTGAGTAGCTTTGACGGTTCTCACTGGCAGCGTTGAAGTGCTCCACGGTCCCATACTTCTCGAAGTGGTCCACCCAATTCTGAATTGTGCTTTTGGGTGGAGCCTTTTCCCATCCGAACTGATGCATTAAACTGTCCTGTGTTTTCTTAAACAAGCCTGTCTTGTAGTAAAACTTAACACAGTGTATTCTTTGTCCCAGCTCCCACTGAGGTCTTGGTGTACTCACGGTCGTTGATTCTGCCATGTCCTGTAAAATAAGGGCACTCGGTGAATAAATAAAGGAGATATCACATAAAGTGTACACGGGGCCCGTTTTTTTAGTCACCCTGTATTAGCCAAAGAATGTCAAACATCTCATCCAATCCCGAAATGTTAAACCACGTAGCACCCTATTAAAACAAAGCGCTCCGCGATAGCGGGTTCAGAGAAGAGATCTCATACATCCCCACCCGAGACCAATCACGGGGGAGCCGCAATAGAAGGAGGTCGGTGATCTGATTTTCCCTACCCTATTCCACCAATACCAATACAAAAGTAGGTTACCTTTTCCTCAACTTACTCGACAAATACTTCCCACACACACAACCTTCACAAAATTGTTAACATAAATTCTATTAAGATCAGGTACTCCACTGCCCCATCCATAAAAAAAACATCTCGGTGAAGCCCAAAGCAATTGAAAACGCCGGCTGCTCATGGCAGGACAAAAACAACTGCCTCTAGAGGCGAATTGCAAAATCGATTCCCTCGTATATGAAGCCACCGTCACAAACCAGACTAGAAGTAGAGCAGAAAATACATTGGCATGACGCAGGGAAGCTTAAAGCAAAGATTATAAGCACCCAGAAACCCCTTCAGATACAAACACCAGGCAAATACGGCACTTACGAACCGGATATGGCAACTTAAAGATGCATATACACCCTTTACCATCGAATGAAAAGTAATTGAGAGAAGGTCATCGTTCACTCGATTAATATTTAGATGCCCCGTGTGTGACGCAGAAAAATACCAAGGGCTATCATTGACCCAAATACAGTTTGTGTGAATATACGAGATGACATTTAAAGGATGCATCAACATGAGACAAGCACTACTCATAAATTAGACTTACCGATACACATAAAAGCTTAATACATAACCCTATAATTTCCCCACGTAATACCGACTTCTACGGAAAATTATCCCAACTATCACCCCTCATAAATATAAATTAAATTTAAAAATAGGAACACATACCTTAATCGGCCCATACCAACACAACTACTCAAGAGCAATAGTTACTAATTTTCCCAATAATATTATCGAGACATTAAGAGGGTAACATATCCATTTCACATTATTAGTTTTAGAGGCTCGATCGCGATTCTAAATGTCCCTGGGCTCCTAGAAAAATAACGGGGACCTTTCATATCTAACGTAACTAATTACTATTAATTCCTTAGAACTATAATAAATATAGAATACTATCTACCTCCCCCAACCCTGAACAGAAATCTCAAAAGTACGTTATTAGTTGACATAAAAATTCAAAATAAATATAACATGTTATATCTACCAAAAATACGTCTTCAAATTATTATTATTATTATTATTATTATTATTATTATTATTATTATTATTATTATTATCATCATCATCATCATCATCATCATCATAATTTTTATTATTATATTCCTCGTTACTTTTATTTCATAATCGTTTCTATGTACTCTTATATGCTGTGTGTTGTTTAGGGCTACACAGAATAAACGGTGTTCATGGAGATTATACATGTATTTCCCAGTTCCGTTTTCATAATTTATTAATAACGTATGACCAAATATTTCCAATATATTCCTATGCTTACATTGTTCGATTGGCTATCTTTTTACTTGATATCAGGATAATTAGATCCAATATTATTTAGAACCGTGGCACATTAACGATAATAGGAGGTTATATAAAGGAGCTGAAAACCAATACATCAGGTGAACAAAATTATTTCACACTGAACTCGTAACCTTTAATATATATCATGCGCAATATATAAATACATATAATTGCCCTCGGCATGAATGAATATTTTTATCTGTTTTAACTATATACAATTGGAGGCTTCCTCTATAAAACTAATGAGAGTGTATTAATCTAAAGAAAGTTAAGCCGATAGATTAGTATATGCGTTGAATAATCTAACACCCTATTTAAACTAAAGTGTAACTTAAGTGTAACCGACTGATTCTATTTTTACACTTCCTATTTTTAAACTGTGGCACACGTGAAGACTGTAACGTACCCGTAGAAGAACTATGTGTACAACTTATTGAAAACGGTGTAGGCAGTAGAAAATAACCTAATTTACCATGTAAAGCGATGAAAAAAAGCGTAAATGTTGCAAATACCTGTACATAATGATATTTCTCATAATTTGAAAGCCCTAATTAAACTATATCAGCCAGTTGTTAAATTTTTGTATTGAACTCGATATATGTGTAAAGATTCAGGGATAAATCAAAGAAAACACACAGATATATAAGTGTCTATATATTTGTGGGTAAATTCGTGTGTACGTCAACTTAGTATAGGCATGGCCTTTTGATGCGTTAATATTTCAGGTCCAAGTGAACGAATATGTTGGTCAACATTCATGAAGATGAACGCCAGAATATACCAAATCGTTTTCAGAACTCTTAACCTTTTAAATGTGTACATGAATTTGAAAAGGTCAGAAAATTAAAAAAAAGTAGACGGGAGTAGACATACATAAACACACTTATACATATAAACACACTTATACATATTTTTATATATATATATATATATATATATATATATATATATATATATATATATATATACTATATTTATATATTATATTTATATGCATATACATATATATATGTTTATATATATATATATATATATATATATATGTATATACTATATGTAAATACGGTGCTTATTTAGAATAGGCTCCCTGCAGAAAATTATTTTCATGTAAAATCATTATTTTGTACTTACTCAGTCATAGTTTCCTACTCACGGCACGAAAAAGAATTTAAAAATATCAAGCAGAGCTTTAATTAGAACGATTTTTCCATTTCGATGTACAACCTCTATTCGCTGACATTTTGGCTGTGAGCGATCGATGGAATAGCCAAGGGCAATAACTCCGTTTTTATTGTTAGAATTTTAAAAAGAAAGAAACACATATGCAATAATAATAAAATATATATTTATTAAATGAAAAAATAGAAAATTAAATAATTACTTTCCACGATATAATTTTCTTGTTTTTTTTCTTATTTACCTGGTAACTGGGGCCCTTAGTTAGCTATTCCATCAATCGGCCACACCCAAAATGTCGGCGAATCAACGTTTTATATCGCCCTTATGGAAATTGAAAAATCGTTCTAATTAAAGTTCTGCTTGATATTTTTAAATTCTTTTTCGGGCTGTGAGTGAGAAACTATGACTGAGTAAGTACAAAATAATGATTTTACATGAAAATGATTTTCTGCAAGGAGCCTATTCTAAATAAGCACCGTAAACACTAAATACTTTACTTTTCCATGTGTATTGCAAACGAACTAATAAAACGTCCCACCGCTATTTGTACATTCATTTCAGCGGCAAACCACCGACAATTTATGTAAAAGTTTGTATTCACAAACGAATAGAATACGTACTCCACACTACATCAACAGCAAATCTAAATAAATCACTAACCTAATTTATTTTAAAAACTACCAACCTGATAAAAAAACGCACCAACTTCTATTGTGAGACTTGAGCAAATCTTGAACTCAAACAAAGCACTCTACTTACAACTGGGAAAAAGTTAATATGATAGAAATACGTCACACATAAACGATACTATGCACCATCAAGCGAAATCAATCGTTGTTAAAAAATACCCAAAACACTAGCAATGCCCTACATTTCGGATTAAAATGTCATTTTATTTTTTTATAAATAACATTAATAACATCAATGCACAATGAAAAAGCGGGAAGGTTCACTCAATCTGCTAGCTTGTTTGTGTAACAACGCCATTAAACATATATACTATTTTACTTCATCAGCTCAAACTATATCTGAGTAAATTACATCCAAAATGTTAAAAAAATAATTAAAATAAAAAGTACAAAACCGCATTCACTGTTCTCTATACATGTTATCACATTTTAATCTTTTTTAATACTTTTTATAGTTCTATGAGAATTATTAATTTCATTGACGTCTCTACATTTTCATCTACCTGAACGTCAGATACCAACCTTCTTACCATATGAATTATATTTATTGTCATTCATCACTCGTCGACTTTTGACTGCCTCAACAATCCTACACTTTCACTTATCGCTATATTTTAAATAACACTTTATCTTAGATGCATGTTTTCGTTAAATCATATAGTTTTCTATATCCAATTTATTTTATTAAGCCATCGTCACACCCCTTCCCATGTTTATCGCATATATATATATATATATATATATGTAAATATGTATACACATATAATGCATATGATAATCTGAAATTAAAACAATAAATCCGTATTAGATAAAGTCTCCTGATAATTCATAATCATTATATAATATATGCACAACAGTTTGATTCAATTAGCTTGTATTTTTCGAGTATTTACTTTTAAATATAGTGTCGGAGTCCATTAAATACTTGTACCCATATGTATTTTCTTTCATTTTATTTCAGTCGAAGTTCTCAGAAGTCAAGGGTTCCTTTCCTAAAGCTAACAGTTTACTTCCATATGATATACATAGATATTCAAATATTCCATTCTTCTTGATCTTTTAAACATTGAGTTAGTAAAGAAGTTAATCACATCACTGTTCCTTTCCCAAAATTACAGTAGACTGTGTTACGATATTTCTTTCGTGTGGACTCTTAGCCTGTCCAGGACACGGATTAATCTAGTCTGATAGAATATCCAAGTAAGTGGTGTTACTTAAGATAGAATTACTAGTAGAAGAATCACATTTCCTAGTATGAACCAGTGTATAGCCGTGCCGAAGGATCTAATTTGTGCTTCGAATACTATTCTATTTTAAATCAGGGTAACTTATAAGGGGCAGTATTTTCAGGTGAAGTTGTCCTGGTTAACCTTTGTACAAAGAGACCGAATACCCTCTAAGATTGTTGTAATAGGAACTTAAAACTATATTGTAGGCCATTCAAACTTATATATATATATATGGTTATGCGCGTGTTTTGTGCAAATATATACTTATAGAAATGTTAGTTAAAGCTGGTTGTATACTTCATATATAAACGTGAGTGTTATGTTTAAGTAGTTATTTTATATGGTCTCCGTTTATATTGTACATATTTTAAGGCGCCACACATAATTGTCCTAAACATTTTTTGCAAACTTCTTCCTGGTAGATTTCTAGAGGTTCTTAATGGCTGTTTGTCTCTACTTTTATTTATATTTGTCAAAGACAAGCAAGAACCAGACACACGTCACATATAAGCTAATTTAGTATTTTTGTTAACCGCGAATGATAGAGAACGTTGTATTGTTGGTACACCTTTTATAATGTTAGGGGTGCGCAAATAATGTAAATAAGAAATACAAAAAAAACTGAAAATGTAGTTAAACCCAAATAATCATGTCCTCTTATTATTAATAACTTTTGGAACTTATTAAAAAGATGATAACACGCATGAGCAGAGAAGAAAGTAAACATCTGATACTTGTCATCCACTCTAAAATAATCTAGTTGTATATGTATTGAATCGCTGTCGGGATAATCGGCTGGGATCAGCTAATTGATACTCTTAAATACTACTAACACAAAAATAATACAATATTTGTTATGAAGACATATACCACCGGTCTTGGAGTGTGTTGATATTTCCTAATTAGGACAGTAAATTCGTATAGAATTAGCACGGTACATGTGCATTTGCCTGACCGATTCTGTTGTTGGCATTTTTTGCAGAAGCGGCAACGTAATTGTTTCCAATATCCATAATTTAATGTTATTCTATGGAACCGACACCATTCGAACTTGCCACACACATGCCATCAATCCACATCGTTTTCCAATTATCTATGTCACCTCTAAAATCGAGACATGATGTTTATATTATATACAACATTTTAAGCTATAACAAACCTGCCACTTCTTCTGAACCGGGAATCACAGATAATTCAAAGTAATGTGTTAATAAGACAAACTGTAAGTAGCGCTTATTCTGTCATTGGTTATATGGGACATTCTTCTAAACTATGGCAATTGTTATTTTTCTTATTTAGTAATATAGTTTCTTCATGATAAAAACCTATCGTGTGTCTAAACGCGACAAGCCTATAGATATATTATTAGGTCAAACTACGAAGCATGACACACGATTGCACTACTAGTGGGAAACTTTTAAAACTGGCATCATTTACGACGTGCAATCTCTAATGTTAATATAATTTAAACAATTGATAAATCATTTTCAAATGTTTTAAAAAACAAATGCATATTCACTATATATCTATATTGTAATTTGAGGCTAACGTTTGAAATAACAAATTAATTAAAATAATCTATATATATAAAGTATATACATGTTCCTCGTCCAACTTTGAAAAGAAAAACATTCATGATAGAGTACAGATTTTCGCTCAACACCAACAGCAATTCCTAATGCATGTTAAACGAAATAAGTTTTCAGTTATATTTCCACCAAAAAGAGGGTATCCAAGATTATCTGTCTATATAGAATTAGTCCTCACACCCAACCCATTAACATTGGGACGTTTGTTTGGCAGAAGGGAAAACATTTCACCGTACCGCCCGATCCATGATTCTGGAAATCATATTCTGACATTCTAGCTGCATGATAATTATACGTTATTCCATAACCGCATTTGATTTAAAAGAAAACATTCAACAACAGCCATGTTGGCAGGCTAGTACCTTTTCGGACAGCTCACATTTATTTAGTAATGCCGTAACGTTAATTACTTAATTTTAAAGAATGTATTTATTCTTCTTCTACATGAAAGCTAAAATAAGTATTCAATTTTCGATCAAAGACGATAATATTTACGATTTATTTTGTTATATAGGTTGTAACAAATATATTTAACTCTTTTGAAACATGACGCATTTTGAAATGCCATTCAATAGTGTGTGTAAAAGAAACTATTAACACAAACAATAGCTTTCTAGACAGCGGGAATGTGTATCCCGATCCGAGGAACCCCTATTTGTGCGAAAATTGACATTCCTCAATTACAATCCGACCTTTTTTTCCTAAATCTGCTCTTTATTACAATATTAGCCGATTAATATAATATATGCTCTTACTTTTTAAACCAATTTCTTCACTGTTAACTTTTAGGCACTTTCACTATAAATGTTGTTCCGATTTACTTGTTCCCCACGAGAGCAGAGTTAGAAACAAGGTCGGATTTTAATTTGGAAAAAAACGACTCCCTAAATATGTGCATTTCGGATTTAGACAAAAGTAAAAATTCACGCAGACTAGAAGGATTTCTCCTCTACCTACTGAGAGAAGATTAAGTATAGTATAACATACACTGCACTGAAATATCATTTTTACTTTGAAAAGTAACAGATAACATGAGGCATGTTATACAATCCGTTATAGTTTACTGATAAACACTTCGAACAACAACCGTAACATTTACGGTTTCTATTTATACACTTTTAAGAAATATATCTAGAATTTAGAAAATTAACGTATTTTGCAATTTCCTAACCAGCTCAAATTTATTTAGTAAAGCCGTTACGTGTATTATGTCATTTAAAAGAAGCCATTTACCCGTTTAGCACATTATAGTTACACGAAACATTTTAATTTTCGATCAAAAACGATGATATTTGCGATTTATTTTGTTATATACTTTTTAACTTATATATATATATATATATATATATATATATATATATATATATATATATATATATATATACATAAACCTTTAAGAATAAAAGTATTTCTAAAACCCCTTCAATATCGTTTGTAAAAATAATGTGAACGCTTACAACACTATCATTTTAGACTGCGGCAGTTTTCCTTTTTTGCCCGAATCGAAATAGCCCCTTTTAGTAATATAATAAAATAATATATATAATAATGATATAGTATACATATATATATATATATATATATATATATATATATATATATATATATATATACATAATAATGGTAATAATCCAGGTACAAAATATCCACAAGGTGGTAATCCAGAGAATTTTAACCGGGTTTATAAAAAGTGCTCAATATCAAAATAAAGCTTTATATATGAGATCTCAGTTTATCGTAAATTTTGATCGATAACATCGACATGCCAGTGTCGCAGATTTAGTACATGTCTGTGTAAATAAAATGATCATATATATATATATATATATATATATATATATATATATATATATATATATATATATAGGAATAGTTTTATTAACAAAGACGTTAGAAATACTAAGAGAAAGATCTATAAGGAAAATATATAATTTATTCATAATTTTTGTATTTCCTCAATATTGTCATTTCATTTACAACCGTTGTCTCTTATAAATCGTGTCTTAAACTAAGACTGCATAAGCATCCCACTTCTAGGATACACTGCGATTTTTTTTCAAAACCATGACTTCAGATGATTAAAAATTACTATTGCACATTTCGTTGGTGTAATGATTTTCATATATTTACACACAACTCATAATGTGTTTCTACTAAGTCATATAAAAGAGCATTTGGAGATGGAATAAACGCACTGTCTGTTGTATAAGTCTTCTCCTCATATACCACATATACACATTGTGCCGGGTACTATTACTTATTATGTTGCATTTTAGTACGGCTTCTTACTGATATAAAGATGAGTAAAATCTGAATACAAATTGTTTTTTCAAAATCTGCTCTGTTAGTTTACTAAAATATACAATTTACAGTCGCACATTCTTCCTGTATTATAGTTGTTCGTGTCTGTAAGTCTTATTATGTGTTTCAATGTTTTTTAGTGGTATTCTAACTCAACATTTATGTAGACGACTTACACTATTTCTTTGTAATTTTAGAACTGTAATAATTCCTATATGAATTTCCTCTTTCTGTGTATTTATAACTATATGCTACATACGTAACATGAATCATTATATGCTTACTTTTTTTATGGAAATCGCTCCAGACAAGGCATGAAGCAACTTTATGGAGGGAGCTAACATGAACGTAATATCATTAGCACAAAGATAAGAGATGCTTATTGACATGATTCTTGAAAAGACGAAATTAAAGGTAGGAGGAAAACAGTCAGCAGGAAGAGAGCTCCACAAGCTGGCAGTTTTTGGAAACAAGCTACTGGAGAAAAAAAAGCTGTATTGAAATAAGCTATCAAAACAGCAAACTGATAGATACTATTAGACCAACGAGTCAAACGAGCTGGAACAATAGTAGCATGGAATAGATGACATGATGCTGAAAAGCACATGACATAATAGTATTTAACGAAAAGACTAAGACTAGAACACCACGTCTGTTAGAAACAGGGTATAAAGAAAAAGAAAAAGGTAAGGCCAATCAAATTACAAATTCGTTTTTGCACATTATCAAGTATCCTGAAAAAGGCAAACATTCACTAGCCTAAATATGACAACAACATATGCTAGAATGAACATTAGATAATTTATATATTAAAACAGTACTCCGTAGATGCATTAGAAACTAATGTACTTTTTTACGCTTGAAATCCCAGTATTTTAGGAAATATATGTAATTGTAGCAAGATACGTGAGTTGAAGAGACCCAGTCTTTCAGCAGTCATAGTAAAGAGAGTATTACTCTTCTCTCAATCTCTAAATCAGTAATTTGCGGGTAGAATATACAGATAAATAGTCCAGATAAATTAAAAGAATGTCGCATATGTGATATAAACATTGGTAATCTATTAAACCGTGCTACATTTTATAGACTTTATATTTTATTTAATCAATAGAATTTTGTTCAACAGATGATTTCCAGTTGATCCATCTTTAATAAAAATATATATTAATATAGAAATAAATATATATTTTTTCACGCGAAAAACATAGCATTAAATAGATGTTTAGAATATTTCAAACGCATAATACTAATATATATATATATATATATATATATATATATATATATATATGTGTATACGTGTGTGCTCATATATGTATGCATTTCTTTTGTTTTTCCGTATGTTGCTTTTCATACACCTATATAAATGAGCTGCCAACTAACATATCGGACAATGAACGCAATTATCTCAACGCAAATATAATAAAGTAAAATGTAATTGCAAAAACTAAAAGTTTATCAGTGTAACATCTCAGAATCTATTTTGCCTTGGTATACGAGCGTAAAATATTGTCAGGTGGTCAAATGTCACTAATGAGGTAAAGCAAGTAACGCTAATTGAACTATTTATACTTAACCTATTTGAAAACTTACAATACAAAACAATGGACACACATCAAAGAGAAGAGAAATTCATTTACGCGCGGGATCACATGTTTATACACGACCTGACCTTTAGAATTACATCAAGTTTTGTGAGCATGTGTCGTTTAATAAACACCTGCAATCAATATAAAACTGAATAAACGGATTCTAAATCCTATCAAATATACTGATTCCATGTTACCACTACGAAGCCGAATCTCGTCAAAATTCCATGGCTGCCTTCTTCATTAACCGGTATGATACAAAACTTCGCATGGATCAAAATGACACACATTTTTAAGAAGTATCATTTGTTTGTTCTCAATAGTTTCCCATGCTCGTTACTTTTAGAATCGGGTATCTATAAAAAGTACCTGGTTAAGGTGTTCAACGTCCATAAGTGTAAGTTATCCTACCTTTCTCTTGCCTGGTCTTAAGTCTACAGAAAATGTGCTAAAATAAACAGTACCTAACCTTACCCTAAGAGAAACCCAAATTAAACAGTACCTAACCCTAACCTAACCCTAAAATAAACAGTATGTGGCCCTAACAGAAACAGTATCTTACCATAACGTTACCCTAAAAGAAAGAGAACTTAACTGTAACCTAACCCTGACTTCGTCGGCAGGGTAGAAAGAGAATTGACAAGAAGAAAAAAACAGTTTGCAAAAAATACACAAAAAGTGTGTGTTATCAGTTAACCCTAAACTAGTCGTTACGGTTTTAAAAGCATTGCCATGAAAAAAATTATGATAGAAAAAAATCATAAACAACACTTTGTTATCAGTTGTTACACTATATCTTTTCACCAAAAAAATATTTATTACTGAAAATTACAACATACGATGAATGGCGTGTTCTTTGATTTGAAAGTTCTTACACATTTATATATGATCTTCCCAATTTTTCATTTAATATTTTTTCGTTTAAATTAACATAACCTTCCTGTGTTTAGCGTGTTTACATTCGCCAGTGTTTTTGACACAAAAAAACGAAGTTTTCGTTCGGAAATTTACGGGTGTTTACGTAACCTGCCGGATGTGCTGATGAAAACGCGGTTCGTAAACTGCATAAGTACACTATTTTCAAACTTTGGAATTTATATGTAAAACTCAGGAACTTATAGAGGATTTCATACTAAACAATTTAGATAATTCACACCGCATCCATGATTGGGTAGAAGCAGGAGGAAGGTGTTGTAACAGTTAAAGTCGTTGATTAATAACCAGTTCTAAGAAACAATCTTCTGTAGGTTGGACATTCAAGACAATGGGAATGAAGCAACACGGCAATAATATAACCCAATGGATTTAATAAATAGTTACATTCGAGATGTTATTCGTATTACACGAACATTCACAAGTGCGAAAAGATGTACATTAAGAAAAGGTTTAAAACAACCGAAACGTTGTGAAAATAACAACCTAGATAATAATACTTGTACGAATATAAAAAAACAAATAAATCCTGATAATGAACATTCTGTAACACATTATGAATTATATTATTCCGAATTTGGCAACTTTTATATATAGAAGTTACTCAATAGGACGTACAGATTGCGTACACAAATGAATATGATGTGCTTTATTAAAGACTAACCCCCCAAAGTGTACAAGCCTTCATTTGCGTCCAATCAAATTATAAGTTCTATAATAAAAGGTGTTCATATTAATCCTCTAATACTTATTCTGAAAACAATGGAACAATCCGAATTTCCTATGTCGATATATCATTTCGCTGATGTAAAATATACTGTTGAAGCAAAGCAACTATTTAAAGAAAAACATTTTTCGAACTCTGCTTTATCAGTACTGGAAATTAAGTTTTGATATACTGACTTTAAACGTGTTGTTACAGTCACAAATGATGTTGAACATTCAGGTAGCCCACATTCGTCAGTTGTCATGGACATCCTTTTAGAAGTTCCCAAACTAGTCTTGGCCGATCGTAAATTGAAGTTGAGTGAGTGAGATAGCAGAGAAGGCAAAACTTTGCATCCACATATTGTACATGAGTAAGCTATCTCAAAAGTTGATGCTGCGTTATTTCATATTCGTTCAAAAAACAGTGTCGACAACTGTTTCAACGGAACAAAAAATAAAGAATATTGCGTGGATATGTGACAATGGATGAATCATGGATCTACCACTTTACTCCGCAGTTAAATCAGCAGTCATCTAAGTGGGCAGCACCAGATGAGGGCATCGAATGCAGGAAAAGACGCAAATATCAGCCGGCATTTTTTGGGCGTTTAGTTTCAGAGATGCCAAAGGTGTGTTGTTGATTTATAACCTGCGTCTATATGACGGCATCACCAGAAAACGGCGACAAATGAAGAGAAAATACTTCTTTTTCACCAAGACAATACTCTAAAGATGGTAAATGTGCTTGAGGTTGCATTATGATTGCTTCCGCAGTTACCCTAACTCTCACCCTAACCCTATTATTCAGATCTGGCCACATGCGACTACGGCCTGGTTGGAGTCCTCAGCAGAATCCTCTAAAGAATTACATATGGCTAAAACGAAAAACTGATTTCAGTGTGAAGCGTATTCTGAGCTCGAAGACAAATCAACGAAAAATATCAAAGTGTTAGAGAATCGTGTGAATCAAAAAATCACCCTCAAAAGAGGAAAAAGTTCATAAATAAAGCAGAGTTTGCGGATAATTTGCTGGACCTAATTAAGTGATACGTTATAAAATATATCCGATTCTTAAATATGCATATCACAGTCAAGATTTCCTTTGTGGCACGCACATTTAAGACTCTTAATATATCAACGCCCACCTCAAATAGTGTATAATGTTCATATATAAGTGTGCAAGCAATAATTATTAAATGTCAAAAGATGACTTAGATGTAGCTAATGGAGTATCCACAAACTGTCTTCATAGTCTTTTCATTACCATTATTCAACATAATTTAAGTTCAGGAGATAAATAAGTGATGCTCTACAAGCAGAAGTAGCAGCTTTTACACGGTGAACCATAATTTTCTATGTACAATTGTAATTGTCTTATCCATTTCCTAATTTACTGTGATAATTCGGTCTGAATATGTGAACGCATCTGCAGTAAAGTATTTATAAATACACATTTTTGCTTGTGATGGTTGGATTCATCACATATTACTTGATAGGGAAATTGCGTATGTTTACTGGCGTTAGGGCTTTCACAGACACATCTGAGGAACATGCTACAGTTTCTATGCAATACATTTAACCGATGGTAAATATATCTACTTCACTAAGACAACATTAACACTAGAGCTTGCGAAACAAAATAAAGTATTACATACCAACATACTCTTTCCCGTAGACATTGGGGTTGTCCGCCCGATGTTGCTTGGTTGATTCGGCCACTTCACATCTGTTCATGTTAGGCTGTCGATTAATACACGAGACATCAATAATTCATGGACGCTGATGTTTAGCTTTAAGAGTTTGTATTTAGACACACGCAGAACGGCAACAGCACTCATGTATGTGTGCGTGTGCGAGAGAATAAGAGAACCATTATGTTATTTGGGAAGAGAGATCTCAGTCTTCGTGGGACAGGTTCCTTTCGCGTCTTAATTGTGTTAGCGTCAGCAACGAAAATGGTCAAATATCATCACAACAGAAGTGGCATCACCCAACTACTTCTACTATTGACATCAACTCTAAAATCGTGGTCCAGATCTACAACCACCGCCATCATTAAGATAAATAAGTTTATTTTACTTCTAAACTAAATGCTATGCATTTTCATACTGAAAAATGTATATGGTCTGGCGCCAGATATGCTACACCTAAATCAGGGTAAAACAATCGCGTTAAAGAAACATTATTTATAATATACAGGGTGTTTCAAAAGTCTTGGGAACATAACGATTTTTTATAACTCAAAAACTATTAGGAGTTGAAAAATGAAATTGGTACCGTTGGAACGGTTAAAGTTTCAAGTTTTGTGGGGAATCTTCAAAGTTGCTCAATATGAGCACCATTCGTCACACGGCAGACATCTAGTCGATAGTCCATTTCCTGCCAAACGCGTTCCAGCATCTTGACGTCAATGGTTCCCACAACTGCCGTTACTCGAGCCTTTAGTTCGTCAATATCTCTTGGAAGGGGCGGCACATAGACTTGTTGCTTGACAAAGCCCCAAAGGAAAAAGTCACACGGTGTAAGATCTGGAGACCTAGGAGGCCAGGGCATGAGAACGTCATCACCTCGCCCAGATCTCCCAATCCATCTACCAGGCAGCCTTGTGTTAAGAAACTGCCTTACTCTAAGACTCCAGTGTGGTGGTGCACCATCTTGTTGAAAAATGAAGTCATCAGATTCTGCTTGTTCCAACTGAGCCATTAACCAGTCTTCCAGCATGTTGAGATAGGATTCACCAGTGATAGTTGCCTCTTCAAAGAAGAACGGTCCATAGACACCTTTCTTGGAAATTGCACAAAACACGTTCACTTTTGGTGAATCTCGCTCGTGCTCAAGAAGTTCATGAGGATTCTCAGTACCCCATATGCGAGTGTTATGCTTGTTAACTTTGCCATTCAGATGGAAGGTCGCCTCATCGCTAAAAACAAGCCGGTCATCAAAGCCGTTATCTTCCAACTTCTCTTGCATTGCAATGCAAAAGTCACGGCGAAGTGGCTTATCAGTGTCCTTCAACTTTTGGACCAACTTGAGCTTGTAAGGTACCATTTGCAGTCGTTTCCTTAAGACACGCCAGACAGTTGCTGGAGCAAGCTGAAGTTCCCTGCTGGCTCTTCTCACTGATTTACGGGGGCTCCGCTGAAAGGCTGTCCGAACTTGCTCAACTGCATCTTCTGAAGTTGAAGGGCGACCTGTTCGCTTACTTGGGCACAAACATCCATCCTTCACAAATTTAGCATGCCATCTGACAATGGATTTTCTTTCAGGGCCTTCTTTTTTAAATTTCCTGCGAAATGCACGCTGAACACATGTCCACGATTCAGTCTTTGCAAATTGGAGGACGCAAAATGCCTTGTCTTGTTTAGAGAACGCCATTACTGCACCTGGAAAGATAACACGAAAATCATTAGTATGACCAAAAACTTGATTAAGCAAGCTTTAAAATGGCACCAGTTTCATTTTTCTACCTGGAATAGTTCATGAGATATACGCATCTGTAATGTGTAATGTTCCCAAGACTTTTGAAACACCCTGTACATTGGAAGAAAGCAAGAAATAAATACCATAAGCATCCAGAATTGCCTATACTGTTGCATAAAGACTGTTTATTTTAATAAATTTACATAAAATCATTTAACATCAAGCAAGGAAACGTACCCTTATCATTAAGACAAGCAGAAGAAACCACTATTACCAACATGAAACAAAAACACAGAGAAACATAAATCCTTAATTAAAATGAATTTGGGCCGAAACGACCCTATATGAATGTCAGCATGCTCGTTTTGACCGTAATTATGATGCACGTTCAAATAATGTATACGGAGTTCACTACTCGTATTGCCCTACATTCGCTAGATTAGTGAACTACCATTGAAACAAATATTAGCTAAAACCAGCTATGTAGAAACAATTAATACACCTTCCCTATATTTATTTATCTCTTGACTTTATAAAATCGATTCCGAGCCTTAATCAAATCATATTACGAACGTATCTATAAACACCACGATGAGTTATTGCTACTAATTCTCTTGAGAATATGAAATCAGCAGGTCCCGGCTCCGAATATACACCTACTGGAAATAGTAATCTGATAGAACCTCAAATGTCCCGTTAAATATAATACACATCGTCATTCTACCAGACACACAAAGTAAAGAAATATATCCATAGTTGTCGCAGTAAAACGCGTGGTATATCCGCTGGTTGGAAAGACTCATCATTGCTGCGTGAATTAAGAATTAAGTCTAAATATTACATAATTACAATATTTTTGAACATTTTATCCAATAGAAAAAATGAAATCTTATAATAGGTATATGCATGTAAAAGTTATAAACACATGTGCTGAATTTAAACATGAAGACGTATGTTGAATAAACATATAATAGCTTGGTAAAATAATCAGTGGAATGATATTCTTTATACCCTGACAATGATCATTTCGCGTATTGTTTTTCTAAGAATATATATATATATATATATATATATATATATATATATATATATATGTGGGTGTGTGTGTGTGTGCTATCTAGCGTCTGCTAATTATTTTTGGTGTTGGCTTTATCGCTATAACGACCAGTAGTGCTAATAGGAGGATTGGTTTACTCCTCTCCAGGAGTTATGCACAAGGCCAGTTTTTATCTTACTCCCACAAGTAAGATGTGACCACAGGTCGGGTCGGGAAAGTAGGGTTTAAAAATTGCCTGGGCAGCTCCGTCGGCATTCCCCGGTAGAGGCGCCTCAGGGAGTAAGCAATAAACTTACTCCTGCCCCAAGAGGAGAGGCAAAGCCCGGGAAGGTGGACCTCCCAGAACTGCACAGGACAGACCCATTGACAAGTGTAAATCAAGACCCGAAGGCCAAGACAACACCAGTATGGGGTGCAGTATCCATCGAAACAGATACTACACTTTGACCTTAGCCAAAAGGCCAAGAATTGCCTGATACTAGTATTTCTAATAGGAGTAGCCATTGGAGACTTCTGAGCGTGATTAATTTACAAGCGGGGAATAAACGTTTACTGGTAGGATATATTGGCGCTCATTTCATTCTTTACTGAAAACAAACTTCATAGAAATACCGTAAAATTTTAATACCTAACGAAATTAAATCAAACCCACTGATACTTGCTTCAAAATATTCAACCAAGAGTCAGATCGATTAAGACGCAGTTTTCTGTGTGTTATTGTTTTTTTCTGACTTCTTCAAAGCCAAATCTCACATTTGTATGCAACTGAAACATGTATGGGTGTCTTAAATATGCGGACAGACTTTTCTACATTTGTAGTCTGGTAAAATAGAACATTGTCATTGAAATGCGTGTCCGTTAATGAGTCTTGCTGCTACATCTATTAATTATTAGCGAACCTATTATTGAGATAGTAACAGTTGGTTTGAGCATAAAAAATAATTTCCTATTGTTACTTATATATGTTTAGTCAATGTATTAGTATGGTTTATTAATTGTTATGTTTAGCTTATATCCATTTCTTTCTATCTGTTTCGTCATCTCCCATTATATCTATTAATCGCTGTATATTAAAATAATGTTCTTTACCAGTACTTGCTGTGTATTTAGTAGACCAACCGCATTCAAATATTATTGATTTAAAGTTACGTAAGCATGAGCAGTAAACACTGCTTCCGACACAGATTCAAATTATATTATATATAGTTTGTCAGTAATATCGAATTCAACACAACACAGTTTAAGAAAAATAAACTCTTGTCTTTGTTCTTTACATTTTTAGTGACATAACGTTAATCTGTACGTCGATACGGATTTCCTCGCCATATACATCACAATACACATTTAGTTCAAGAAAACTTAACAGCCGAAATAGGCTGTTTGTAGATCCTCATATAATTATCCTTCAGCACTATTCTTGTTGCGTGTTTGCAGTTGCGTACTGTTATTCGTTATTTCAGGGACAGGTCAGACACACGACTACTTGTTACTCTGTTATATGTTACCCAATCAACAGAGTAACTATTTCTTATTTCCAAAACTTCATCCGACATTTGATCCAACCTAGACTAACAGAAAGCTACTCGGTGTTTTACACTAAGTCATTACGCGCAAAAGTCATGGGATCTAAAAATACTCGAAGTTTCTTTCTCTCCTTTGTGAGAGAAAAATATTTCATCAGTAATAAAAAAAACTGACACCTTTTTTAAATGAATGATTCAGAAAAAAAAAGAAGTAGAGAAAATAAAGTATGTGATGGATTATGCACATTTCCGGTATTCATGACGTGATTTATCACGACATTGCTGAGAGAATGATGGCTTTTCGATTGCTTCGCAGTGTCGACCGCCTTTACATTATTTCCATTATATTTTCATTTTAATCCTATTTATATTCATCATATTCTAATTATTCTTATTCTTATTCTTATTCTTATTCTTATTCTTATTCTTATTCTTATTCTTATTCTTATTCTTATTCTTATTCTTATTCTTATTCTTATTCTTATTCTTATTCTTATTCTTATTCTTATGCTTATTTTTATTCTTATTCTTATTCTTATGCTTATTTTTATTCTTATTGTTATTCTTATTCTTATTACCCAATAGTACTTTTCATATTAGTTGTATTAGTGATTTTTTGCTGATAAGAACTGGCCGCTTTTCCTGGAATATGAGTGACAATAAGTCACCACATTTTTTATTAGACATAGCTATTCCATTGAATGATTATATTAAATGTGTTCTCGCACGTGTTATTTAAAACTAATTATCGCATATAACAGTCGATGGTTTTCAATGGTATTTGAGTGAGTCCAATGTATAACTGAATTTGCTATATTAATTTAATGGTGTAGGTAGTGTTACCCTATACACTGATCCATATTTCCACTTTTTGGACGTTTGCCAAAAAAGTTTCTGTCACTCCTAAAATGACTGGTATGACCGTCACTAATCCTTAACGGCAACTTCACCTCAATGTTTTTACTTAGTATCTTGACTGCCTGCACGTTACAATTTGGTAGACTTATTCCATCTTTTTGACTGTTTCCATATCTCATGTTGTATCTGAGATGAGTTTGCGTCTTTGTGCATACATGTCAGAGAAGAGTCTAAATGCTTTATGTAACACGTTTATGTGTGTGAAAATTTAGCCATACATTTATTATTAATTTCATTTGAATCTAGTTTCATGCATTTAGTTATGATGTAGCCTTCTCTGGTTTTGTCTGTTTACGTGGTTGGGTGTATCGTGTCGTTTTGCTAGCTGCAAATATTGAGTGTGTTGTATCTTTCTTCGTTCCCGGTATTTGTTTAGATTTATAAATAGTTTCTGTATTTTACTATATTTCAATTTACTTTACCGCCTTTTGGCTGTGTTGCTTACATAGTAGTGCATTCCACGTATTTATTTAGTCGTGTTATTCCGTCTTGTACGCGATGTTTGTTTTTGATATTAATCTTCTTTCAACTCACCTTCTTGAATAGAATCATTATCTATTGTGGGTTCTTTTTTGTGCATATGTCTCTTAACCTTGATGTTGTCGACTATATGAAGTGCCTATCATTTTCTACCTCTAAGTACTTTCGAAATACTGGTACATTGTATTAGGTGTTTACTATATGAGTCAGTTCGAAAAATTATTATCTTCTGGGTTATTCAAGTTGTATTATTTCTTTCATGTTTACGTCTTTCATGATTCATGCTAATACAATTGTAATTATAATGTACACCATCACTATATGTTCCAATGAGATTTTGATTAAGCATATATGCTCCGTTTATTCATGTTTGTTATGTTCATAATTTCTAGCTCGCATTATATTTCTATAGCTATACTCTTCATTACAGTTCGAATTTCGAGTGTTACTAGTCCGTTTTTGATTTTTACAGATAATTTAAGGTAATTTTATTTTCTATCTGAGAATATATATATACTTCTTCGCATCTACTTATTATGTTGGTGATTGGAGTATCCGTTTCAGAATTCCGACATTTTTCTTCATTTCAACCTGGTGGTTTTTCGTCAGCTGTCAGTTTTAATCTCTACTTTTCCATTTCTTTCTCCATGTAGTTGACACCTTTCTCTAGAATGTTAAACATACTTACGAATTCAATTATCGATGTTCGAAGGAATGTGAGGTATGTGTTCTTGTAGCCAATCGATGTATTTGCTATCATCTTTATTATGTTGTCTACACACAGGCTTATCTAACAACAGTTAATTTGTATATATTTTCTTCTCTGGTATCCTTACTCTTCAATGAACTTTGCATTTATTAATTGCGGATAGCTTTTCTAAGTTTTTCTGATAACATTTCCCAAATGCATATAGGCACCTTAGTGTTCTGTAGTTGCGTGGAATTGGTAGCTTTTCCGAGTAACGTGATGATGTCTTCATTTATTCACCGTGGTATGTCCGATTTGTGTCTAGTAACCTTAGTTATAGCGTCAGTACTTCATGGGAATTTGGGAATATCTTCAATCTTAATTAATGTATTAGGTTCAGTTTAAGTGCCTTCTACTTTCCAAGTTTCCAAATATCAAGGGTGTCTATTTCAATTTTAGTTTTATGTATGTTTAAATCTCTTTAATTATTATTATTGACATCATTGTTTGTACTCACTAGGAGTGTTCGCACAAGTCATCGTAAGGCATAGCTCGCTGATCATAACTGGTATTGTACCATCGAGTCATAGTGACAGCAAGCCTCATCTAATTTTCAGTACTCTCCTCCTTGTTTTGATAGTCATTTCAAATGACTTTGCGGTATCGCAACAACCACTAGCCATTGATGTATCAATGGTAACGACCATGGGTAGCCTCCCCATTCCCTCAGCACCCTCAGCACAGTTAAAGTCGAGCTATTGTTAGTGCTCGATCTCGTCGGTTTACTTATATCCCCATTGATCCTTCACAACAATTGTGTGTAGTATCATCCGAGGCAAGTGCTATCACTTTTTGTAGGGGAAACAGTTCAAGCAATTACTTGCAGTTTCAGTTCTTTGTGTTCATGTGGTGGTGTGTTTCCTGTCGTTTTGTTTTCTAACAATTTTAACTTCCATGTAAATGTTAACCGTTCGTAGATTATGCGTGTTGGCTTCTACATTCTATGATTTTCATTAAGATTGCAGCTGTTTTCATTATTGGCGCTGTTTTCTATGGTCTCAGTAAACCGTTTTATTCAAATTTTCGCAGTCTATTTTCCATGTGTTTTAGACTGTTCTTATTTGACAAATACATTAACGCACCTTTCCCCGTTAATTGTGATCATTAAATCAAGTAGGATTGCATCCTCAAATCACTTTTATAAACTCTATTTGGATTTTTCTTTCAGAAATAGCAACAAGTGAAGAAAATATGAAAATAATGACAATAAATTAGCAAGTTTACCATTAATCGATTTGATAAATTGTTGTGATGTCGACTTTTTGAACCTGCATTTAAAGTGATATTTAGGTTTCAGGAAACACACATGCTTATTATTATAAAAGTCAACTAAAATGAGACATTTCTGTTTATTATAGTGATCTTACACGATCTGTTACAAAGGCTCTATTAGAGTTTATTTTATACACAGTTTAAAATTCCAAACAGACAAGCAAGATTGAACAGTTTTCGCGTTGTTTTAATTTTCAAATCTCTGAAATAGTCCTTCGCGAGGTGTATACATTTAAAAAGTTAAATGAGGACAGGTAACATGGATAACTGTTAGTGTTTCTTTGTCTCATTTATAGCAGAAACAATAAACCTGCTTTACTGCACATTAACATGTAATCGCTGTTATTTTATGAGGTAAAACAGCATATCGGATGTGTCGTAGGCCTTGTATCCTTGTTTTTTTTTAATTCAAATTATGCTAATGTTTCTTTTTAAGTAAAATAAAATGACAACGTTTTTCTGTTTAAATATAGAAATTCCTAAGATTTGTAACCACAAAAATCGCACGAGAAGATTACTTCTTCAGTGAATTCTTTATGTAGATTGTTGTAGCCTTAGAATAAAGGCAGAGTTGGTAAAACTGTAACATTTCATTATACGCCGCAAGATTTCCGCTCAGTCAGAAAAACTTTATTATTTTCACCGGAATTACCTGCCTCAAATAATCGGCTGGAAAAAATGCCACGCACATGTAATTGGCAAGTCCTCGGGTTAACATTTAGTCATATGTATTCCATTGCAAGACTCGTGAGATTGTAATGAGGAAAACTGTGATTGATAATTCACACGTAAATGTGATGATACCCCTTATTTTGATCGAGTAAATTCAACCAATATATGTCATGTGATTAGACCTTGCTGTAATACATCGCACGTGCTAACATGCGTGTTTGTAGGTAGACAATACACAAATATATATTCTTAACACATCTTCCGATACGATAAAATGACTGTTGTTGCTTGTCGACTTTAAGAGGCATTCCCTAGGAGGAAAAAAGTAAAGCGTCACCAAATAAAGAAATCAAAATTTTAGTTAGCCGATTCTAGTACTGATTTTTACCGCAAATAAATCATATTTAATCTTACTCTCTTGTTGATTAATTTTCATCGTGCATGCTTGTGCAGCGTTATGAGAATACTGGTTGCATCTGAATTTTTATTGTATTTTGTTTTCATTATAGTTCACTCCCCCAAAAATGCTTGTTCACATTAGTTTTAAATAAAGTCGGTGACACAGTGAGCAAGGAGGGAGTTCCAGAGACCGACAGCACGAGGAAAAAAGCTATTGGAGTAGAAGGCTCTCAAGCATTTTGGTACCACCAAAGTGAATGAATGGGACTTAGATGATTGTCGGGTTGGTTGAGTGTATTTACATCGAGGGGGCACCAGAGCAGCAAGTTTATCGGGGCACAATCCATTTAAGTACTTGTAAAACAAGCACAAGGATGTAACATGATGAGCCGAGTAAATTAGCGACTCTTTTTCCTTACATATACCGTTTTCTCATCATTGCATTTTTCGTTATATGTATTTAGAATGAATGAAATTTGGTCAATAGGTACATCCCTGACACAGTCTGTTCTAAAATATTTTATTTCAGGATTTCAGTCAACAAACAAAAGAATAAAATTTATCAAAAATAAAAAGGTAGAATGACGCAAAAAGTTATGAAATGGTTCTATGCCACTAATGAGTAAGACTCTTCGTTTTTTATCTAACTAATGTATAGATGGAAAACTATAAAAGTAGTCTAACAAAAGTATATTTTATCCAAAATGTTTTTTTTATTAGATCAATCACTCCGCGGAAAAATATAAGTTCATCTAAAAATAAAAATAAAAGTCCATCAAAATTTAACCGCTAAATGTACAATAGAATAGTATCTTTAATTCATCTGTATTACCATTTTTAGTCGGATATTTGCAGTTTCCAAAACTAGATATTTCTGTAAGCCCTTTTGCCCTCTTTTCCCTTACTGTCACATATAACATGTTTACATCTGGTTTTGCTCGCCTCATTTTATTTAGATAAAACGTTTTTACGGGTGTTAGTTTCCATTATGTGTATCTTAGATATCTTCCAGTTAATGATGTTAAATCCGTATTGTAAAACTGGCATTGCCAAGATGGTAATGGCCTCGCATCGATTTTTGGAATGTTGCCCAAAAATCAGGACGAGTGTTTCTCTTCTAATATTCTTTACGTATACTTTCCTTAATCCAAATGTTGTGAATCCCATTACTTTAACGCGTATATGTCAGTTGATTGGTCGATATCATGTGTTGTTTAAATTTTAAATAAGGTGGGGTTGATAAGACCATTTCCGCTATTTTTGAGCAGAGTCTCTGCACACATTCCAACAATGAAATCTGCTGCTAGATACATTATGATAAAAGATACGTACACAGTCTCAAACTCTATATCAATTCTGGCATGTAGTTTTGATCAATCCTATTACAAATGTTATTTTTGGTTTCATTGATAACTATTGTTCTTATCATTATTATTATTATCATTATTATAATTGTAATCACCAGGAGTAGTAGTAATAGTAGCGTTAGTATCGTTAGTGTTATTAAATATATTATTGTCATTGTTAGTATTACTATTATTTGTACTCACTAGTTCTCACACATGTAATCGTCAGTGATTTCTCACTGATAATAACCGGTGATGTTCTCTGGAGTTTGGGTGGCAACAAGCCTACCTAGATTTCTAGCACTCTCCATCTCTTTTCGATAACCATTGCAAATCACTTGGCGGTATTGCAATAGCAGCTTACTTATTGATTTCTCGCTGGTAACGAGCATTGGCCTCCTCTCCTATTTGTGTGGCAATCAGCCACTCTAAAGTCTCAGTAGTATCCACACTCGTCTACTGAAGGTCTGGTTAGTGACTTCCTTTCTCGGTCTTCTCATCCTCGTTGACTCTTCACATCTATTTTCTGCTACATCAGCAGAGGCTAGCGCCATCATTTATTTGGAGGGGCAGTTCATGACATTTCTTGCATTTTCTGTGTGTTGGGTTCATATGGTGGTCTTCTACACATGTGGTCTTGTTTTCATTCTATTGTAACTTACACGTGATTAGTTACCGTTCGCGGCTTATGCTGGTTGGTTTCCGTAATTAAGGATTTTCCTCGAGATTGCAGCTGTTTTCGTCATGTTTGTCATTTCTATGATCTCAGATCCCTTGGATTCCAATTTCTCCCAGTCTATTTTCCAGGTGTTGTACAACTGTTCCTAGTGCTCCTCCTATTATTGCATCATATTGACATTCTTCATGCTGTGTATCTTTTTCAATTCTATGGCAAGTTCCGTGTATTTGATTTGCTATTCTGTCTTCTTGATCTTAATTCTGCGGTCTGCTGGAACGATAATCCGATCTCATTGATTGTATGCGTTTATCTGTGTACCCCTCCATGCCTCAGATAATTTTGTGATTTCCGTCTTCCATTACTGTCTCTAGTTTATATTTGTACTATTGGGTCGCGTGTTCGAAATGCAGTTATTTTCATAGTTCTCAATGCACTGCTCTCCCCACGCAGTCGTGTCTGTTCTGTTTTTTTATGGCTGAGAACTAGGTTGTTGCATTTACATATAATGTGATATACTGTTTCGTCTATTTGTCCACACAATCTGCATTTACTTTTTCCTTGGTTTTTCCGATTTTAGCTTTGATGTAGTTAGTCTTCATCGCATTGTTCTCTCTAGCTATCAGTAGAGATTCCGTTTAACTATGATAAGTGCCCCTTTATTAGAATTGTTGGTGTTATTATTATTTGCGCTCACTAGGAGTTATCACAAGAACAACCCGTGGTATCCCATAGAGTTTGAGTGACAACAAGTCTATTATTATTATTATTATTATTATTATTATTATTATTATTATTATTATTATTATTATTATTATTATTATTATTATTTATATTTAGATGTGTTACAGCAATTGTTACCAATTATTTCTCACTTATACAAAGCACTTGCTGTCCCGAGATATCAGATGTTGCATATTTCCTCACATTTCTAGTACGATCCTTTCAATTCTATTATCATGTATGTAAGGCAATGTGTATTCTCGCAGTTAACTATTGAGCTGATAACAAACGTTGGCTATCTCTGAAATTTGAGTTAAATTATTCTTATTGTATTATTACTATTATTATGATAAATATTAATAATAATAATAATGATGAAAATAATAATAAATAGTATTAATAAAATAATAATGATAATAATAATAATAATAATAATAATAATAATAATAATAATAATAATAATAATAATAATAATAATAATAATAATAATAATAATAATAATTACTACTACGTAAGTTACATTATAGATGAGGCCCTATATCGTTAGATACGATTATATAAACTAGTGTGAATTATGGCTGGGATCAAATGAAGACAATGAGTGCGGGTCGAACTAACATGCACCGAAGAGGACCGTTATGATTCAATCATGTTTTTGAAAGATCGTAACAAAGTTACAAATTCGACGCCGACACAGGAAATTTCGGGTCAGTAAAAATCAGAAAACATGAGTGAAGAAAATTCTTTCGAATGACTGTCACACGTGTGGATCGGTGACGTCACTCCTTCTTCGTGAGAAACTAGGGTTTTTGAAAGAGTTGGGTTTTCAGAAGCGATCCGAACGGTCGACCTCTCTATGTGTCTTCAAATGGAAAAGGGGAATTAAGATTCCCAAAAAGAGAACGCTTTGGGAGGTGAGAGTGTGGGCATTACCATGTAGCCGTTCGTTCTGAAAGCAGGCAGACCCATGAGAAAATGGGCCAAAAGTTATGAGCTGGACTACGAATGAGATCCAGCCCAGAAGAAATCCTCGTGCATCTTAGCATCCCACAGTTAGAAGTATGAATGAGAATCGAGCGAACGAATGATTAAACCCCTCCAAAAACAAGACGTAGAATAAAAGAATCGAATCTCTGACAAATTGTCTCCGCGTTGTCTCCTGCCTGTCTATGAAGTGTATCCACAGATCAAAGACAACCGGCATCGATCACGACCAGAGACACAAGGAAACCGACGGCATAGACGGCGATCACAACCAGACGACGAAAAAAATATACGGTAACTTTTTGTACATAACATTTTCGGGTCCTAATGTGTTAAGCTGAAAAAGTGTAAAGCAAAAAGTAAAAGTGCACCATGCTTAATGTTATATGTAAAAATGAACTATGTTTAAGGTGAACAATGTGTAATTTGAAATTAATTTGAAAAACTAAAAAGATAAACTGTGACAATGTTTTAACGAGAAAAGAATTTAGAAAAGTGTTTTAAAAGGAAATGTGCTTAACAGACACTGTTTTTAAGTAAAATGTGTTCAATGAAAAAATATTTTGAAAGAAAGAAATTTTAACGAGAAAAATGTTTGATATAAGTAAAATGTGCTTGACGAAAAAAACGTTTAAAAGGAAATGTGTTGAAATAGTAAATGTTGAAAAAGGTAACAATGTTTAAAGAGGAAAGTGTTTTAATAACGAGAAAAAATGTTTAAAAAGTAAAGTGTTTTAAAAAAGAGAAGTGCTTACAAAGAAATGTGTTGAAATAGTAACTGTGTAATAAGTACAGTGTTTTAAAGAAAAATGTGTTTTAACAGACAAATACTTGAAAAGAAATGTTTACAGAAAAAAGTGTCAAAATAAGAAAAATGTTATAACAAAGAAGTTTTAAAGGTTGAACACGCTTCTAGAGTTTTCATTTACGTTTCGTGAGGTTTCGGTTTCCGAGAATCGTTTAAAAAACTATTGGTGTCGAGTCGAATAATTTCATTAAGAATGTGACTTTGTATCGATTTTATAAGACGAGCCTTGGTCGGCGCTTCCAAAGTTGTTCGTAGGATTTCGTATCAGGATTTTGTGGAAGCATTGGCAACGAAGTGTCGTCGAATCGAACGTGTTATGTAACAAATCCCGTTTTGGTGACCGTGACCAGTTAAGTGAGAACTGCAGCGCCCCATTCGGGACTATATAACAATATCAGCGAGTATGCACTGGCAATAACAGGTGGTGCACACCGTTTCATCATCATCATCATAATCATCATCATCATCATCATCATCATCTATATTATTATTATTATTATTATTATTATTATTATTATTAACAGTAGTATTATTATTTTCAACGTTTTTTTTAAAAACAACGTTGACTATCTTGCTAGAACAGTCTTTATCCTATCCATGAACCCATATATAGATTCTTATGATAAGTTATGCTTGTAGTGCTATTTATAAGGTATATAAAATAATCCATGCACATTCTCCATATTAATTATATTTAGAATTATAATTTACTCACAGGGGTTCAATGGTTAACGACACCGACTGATAACCCGGGTGTTCCAAGTTCGAATCCAGTTCGATCGACCAAAACACTTTCACTTAGCAGGTTAAGAACCTTTACGTAGACCCTCCTGTAAGTCCCCAATGCATTTCTAGAAAAATAATTCTAATATATCGGAACCCATGCTTACAGTATAATCATCTTATTCATACGAAGTTAATAAATTTTACAAGCACAATAGTCTGTTTGATATTAACATAGCGCTTTCTGATCAATCACTAACCCTAACCCTAACTGTTTCCCTAACATGAAGGATTCGAGCAACGCCATATAAATGTCATATTTATATTATACTGGCTGTATCCGGGAGAAATAGAAAATAATGAATCCGACCGACTGCAAATAGGTCACATAGGATGATATTTTGAAAATAAGTACATTGCTAGATATTACATTTATATATTTTCAAATAACTATATAATAAGGTTGATTTTTCAAAACACGGCCCATATTCCTCTCTTTCCTTTTTTGTTGGTAGGCAGAAGTTTAACAATGTTAAAAAATAAAACATAAGAAACGTGTGTTAGACGACTTGGATTTAACCATAACACTCTCGGACTTGAATCTAAGCTGCTTACTTACTATCAACGAAAGCGAGTATGAACTATACAAAAAAATGGTCATTTAAACGAAGCCAGTCAGTAGCTGGCATAAGTGTTCTCGTACAATCCGCCGTAATGCGACAACATGTATGGTCCACCAGTTAAAGGTTTTGGGTCATTCCTATACAAATATATCAGTGTTTTTCTCATTTTTTAATATTATTCGTGTGAGAAGTGTAGGAATCAGAAAATGTTAACTATAGCGGTCTTATCGAGTATTGTGCATATAGTGACTTAATTTGAAATTCAAGGTATTGAATACATTTTAGCCGTCAAATTGAAAGATTAAATACTGGATAAAACTATTTTCGTTAATTGCATTCTCTAAAAACCGGAATGACTATGTATACGTAATAGGTTAAAATAACGTAATACGATATTCTCGAAATTTAGCGGAATAAGCGGGGGTACCCATTAAATGTGTGCGTAATATTTTGCATTAAGTAATAAATTAATAGCAGACAAATAGGAAATAGTAACTGAATTTTTTTTTGAAAAGAAAATCGTTTTTTTATTAATTCCGGTGTTTTTTATGGAACTATAGGGGAAACTATTTTGCTACAACATATATGGAGTATGTTTTGAGGATAGTTAAACATGGTAGGCCAAAAGTCATATTTAGTTTTAGCTGGAGAAAAATAATAACACATTTACTAAAACACGATCAGGAGAATAAGAGTAATATAGTGATGAGTTTAGTAGCCTGTGATGCATGTGGTTACTTTTATTCTTCAAAACGTTACAGGGGTAAACTCATTGTACATATTAGATATTTTCAATGTTACTTATCTATATAAAAACTAGCTGACGTACACGTTTATGCCTGTTTCTCGACTTTCTTTTGAATATTATGGCCAAGATTTGAAGATCTATTAAATATCTCTTAACATTTTTTCATTGAAAAATATTTCAGTTATTATAATGATAAATATGGGCGATGAATCAACGGGAACGTTACATTAAAAAATATATAGTTTTATATTTATTTTATTAATAATATTTAACTTCTCTTAGACAAGCAGGATTATCAGATTTATGGGAAGAGGTAAAATGGCCACGCCGAACATTTGTAGTAGGTTAAAAATACAAACATTTTGGGATTAAATATATTCCAATCGTTTACATCGAATATCACATAAGACACTTGTTGAATTGAATTGCAATTGTCGAACTTGGGATTCGAATCCACGATCCCATAGAATATTTGAACTGAAAACAAACGATGCGTACACAAGGCAACCGATCTAAATTAAAACATTTTTGATCTACTTAACTGTGTTCGACTCCGAATATATGTAATATATTTATATTGTCTGAAATAAATACAGAAACACAAATATAAAACAAGTGTTTAATGATAAATATATTTGAGAACACTTTTTAAAAATATTTGTATCCATTTTAAATAAAGCTAGGATAAATGTGTTTTCTCTTGATTAAAGAATACGTCAAGGTATAATTAGTATACTTGAAAAGCAGTTGTTCGGTCAGCTTATATGGAAAGTAAAAAGGTAGATGTGTGTTTAGTTACTTTTCATATTTAATAATAAGTTTCAAGAAATTGTGACCCCGATAAATACGTCGAATTGAAAGTGATAATTACAAATCTGCGGTTATTATAGCTCGTAGACTAGCCGCTAAACTTTGATTATGCAACACAGACAACTTTGCTTTATCAATATAAAACTAATATATATATATATATATATATGTATATATATATATATGTGTGAGAGAGAGAGTGGGTGTGTGTTATGTTATCAAGGGGTCTGAATCATTATAAGTCATTATGAGTCAGAATTAAATAAGATAACAATAGCATATATAACATATTAAATAAATATTAGAAATAAAAAAATAATTGAACACCGCTCTTGGCTGTTATCCATACATACCCCCCTCCAATCAAACAAAAAATGTTTTCTTCTATCTTTTCTCTCTTTTTTGCTCTTTTTGTTTTTATTTATTCATTTATTTTATTTTTTATATGAATATGTGGCACTTCTTCGGTTGATTCAAATATAAAATATTCAGAAAAAAAATAAAAGTAAATTAAATAAGTAATTAAAATCATCAAAAAAAGTCAGTTATAGTTGTAGTTCTATTACATTTGCTGCGGATAATAATATTTATTGCGTTATAACCAATATAGCAATCCACACCTTTCTTTTGAGATTTGAAGCGCCTACCATTTGACAAAAAGGTCTCCCTCGAAATATATTATAGAACACGGTCACACATTTTACATCAGTGTTGAAGCTTTGCCTAATCAAGTAAGATTTTCTATAGAAGAAAAAAACTATTATTTTTTTTTTGAAAAATATAGAATAGACATCACTTGTGTTTGCTTTGCTTCTCTACGCCGACACATTTCCATCTCTTGCTTTGTGATAGTCTTCTAATACTTATATATATATATATATATATATATATATATATATATATATATATATATATATATATACATATATATGTGTGTAAATATATAAGTAAGACGTGTGATACGGCGTTGCTCGGGGATATAAATAATAGTTAAACTATACAAAATATCTATACAAAACGAGCCCATAACCACCATTTAAAAGAAACAAAAATTTAGGGAATCATAAAACTATGATGTATTTATGTTTAAGGAAGGTATTCCACCTTTACTATGTCACCAATTACATAAAAAAAACTAAATATAGACACATTACCAACATTTACGTGTAGAAATGTTATTCCAAAATGTATTATTACAAATGTATTTGTTTAAGAATACATCGTATGCATAGAAATACATTAAGATATAGACACACCAGACTTTATATAAGTATATATAATATATATCTTGTTTTTTATGTAAAGCTGGAAGTAATTACGGGCTGAAATAAACTGTTATCACATTATTATTATCATTATTATTATTAGTAGTAGTAGTAGTAGTAGTAGTAGTAGTAGTAGTAGTAGCGGTAGTAGTAGTATTACTTCTATACATGCCCATATCATCTGGAGTGATATGTGTTAGTTTTATCTATGTGTTTATAGTCAGACTAAATATTGGTAAAACAGCTTTATATACATTTGTTAATAGTATTGCATCCCTGTAGTTTATGTGCTATATAGAAATAACACACACATTGTTGTATAGCTAAACAAATATCTATATGCAATATCATATAACAGATTGAAAGTTTTAAAGTTAACTTCAGAAAAGTCTACATTAAACTAATCTTAAGCATCGTGTATGTATTTTTATTTCATGAAACTCATGCCTATATGATGTATAAACTAAGACACTGAATGTTTATAAGTCAATTTTAGTGAAGTCTACATTCGGATAAGCTTTAGAGCCATATATGCATTTTAAAAATAATTTCCGAGATGAATTTAGTCAAGACAGTCGCTTGGGATTGAATGATTGACCAATGCTCGGAGTCTGGTCGATTGCATTGCTATATATGTTTACCTTTCTCCTGGCGTTGAAATGAGAATCGTTGATTAACTGTGTCACCTTCGTCGTCGATTGGCGCGGTCTTTATTAAATGATATAAGACGTCAAAATTGGTTAACATTGACATCGTTATTTTTCTCCAAAGAGAAGAATCGTTCTAGTGTGAAGTTTTAGCTTAAACGAAAATATAGGAATTTCGAAAGACCTATGGAAAAGTTTATGATTTATTTTAATATATTACTGAGGTGAATAACTGAATCTGGTTGAATGTGTTCACGCATTATTGAAAGCATTTTATATGGAAAATTTTCTTTTTTATTTTGAATAATTCAAATCCAGAGTGAACCATCGAGAAAAGAGCTTGGCTAGCCTCAGTTGTTTTATAATGCGCACTTAGTTTAATTGATGTTGGATATTAATACATGGTCATTTTAACAACATGATCACAGTGGTACGCATGTTATGATGTTGACATTGATAATAGTTTTACAAAGGTATTAACCAGTGTTCTTTCGGAAATAAATGTAATCAAGAAACCATTGGTGTGCCTATAATACAAGTCGATGTCTAGATAGCGTTAGTTCTTCTTAGTATTTAATCATAGCATATCATCCACGACCGGTTATTGTGGTATTGACAAAGCCATATCATTCTTTCCTTGTGTTAATTTTTTTTTTCTTGCAAAATAATTAAGTTAATTGATCTACATGAATTATATATATATATATATATATATATATATATATATATATATATATATATATACATTTAAAAATGATACGCGGAAATCTCTCTAAGACCCTTTCGACTATCATCATGTCAGAAGAACATCGATAGTTTTAATTAATAATATTGTCGAAAGAAAGGGCAAATGGCGATTTGAAAGTGCCTAAATTAACAATAGAGCGATTAAAAGTCAATTTAATGATTTACTTAAAACACGATTAAAAGGCACTGCGTTAGGGGAGAAAAAAGAGGGAGGGAGTGTAAAGTTCCTCAAAGAGATTAAGCGATCTAACAAATTCCGTCTGCCGGCACAAGGAAGGTGTTCGCATAGCGATAGAGACAGACTCCAATATTTTACAATTGGTTCTTGGAATCTGCTCTATGCAAGACCTCAAAACGGTCTACTTTATAGCTACTGGCACAGCTAGGTGTTTCAACCAAATGCTGGCCAATAGCAGAGCCCAAAGTATTAAAGAAATAGTATTAAACTAGGTAAACAGATTGTTGATAGCATCAATAATTGTTTCTACTCTGTTGCCTTACGATTAGTTTATGCTACTAGACCTGCTTTTCCTTCCGTTCGCAAGGATAGTGTGCCCTATACAAATTATAGTAATATTGTATACCAATTTAAATGCCCATGTGATGCTGGCTA
This sequence comes from Sepiola atlantica, assembly GCA_963556195.1. Taxonomy (NCBI): domain Eukaryota; kingdom Metazoa; phylum Mollusca; class Cephalopoda; order Sepiida; family Sepiolidae; genus Sepiola; species Sepiola atlantica. Next base: position 96,730,914 of record OY744524.1, read on the forward strand.
TATAGGGCGCACTTCCTTGCATTTGCAGACCCGCATAAACCAGCACATCCCATCAAAATACGTCAGGGAAGGGTAGAATCCTTTGGTTACCCCTCCTCTAATGTGGCAACAATACTCCATGCATAGGCGGATGGTGGTTTTGGAAAGATACATGATTATGTCAGGTGTGAGGAGTTTACTAACACGTTTAAGGAAGCCCACCCTCTTTGCTGCAGCCTTGGCAATATCTTCAATATATTTGTTCCAATTCCTGTTACCTGTGAAGTTAAGGCCGCGGAGTTTGAATGATGAACTCTCAGGCAGGGTGCCATTTGTCCATGACAATCGGTGGTTGGAGAGGTTTCTTGTAGTTATTGAAGAAAAGGAGCTTAGTTTTTCCGGCATTAAAAGTAACCAACCATTTATGACAGCAATCCACTTCAGCCTGGGGGTTATTTTATAATGATTCAGCCATTGCTTCGGATATAATTGCGTCTGTTTTGTCAACGAGGGTAAAGCGTGGTGCCGTCAGCAAATAAACCAATCTCAGATTTAGACATCTAAATATGTATGCACATCTGTTTTGTTTTTCCTCAGACTATCATCTTGATAGAAGTCTTGTAATTAAGACGAGACGTTGATAAATACATTTATAATAGTGTATGGTTTCACTATGTCAATTTCTAATAACTCGGAACACTATATATATATATATATATATATATATATATATATATATATATACATTTTTATCAGTCGAAAACGCATGCTATAATCTAGTTGAAACAGCAGTTTACGTCTGATCACTGAGAATTACCAGATAGGTCCACGTTTATTTGTACATCTGTTTACCATGATGTAAATGCTATAAAGCGTATGAAACTTAATTTAAGTTAGAGAATAACTATATGTGTATGATGATTGTAATAATGGTGTAATATCTATTCAAATTTAATATATTCCCGACGTTTAAATATAATTGTAAAAGTGTTTGTTACCGTAGATATTCTCGACATCGTCGAACGTTAATTGCGATAAAATAACGTCTTTGTAGCCGTTGTTTTTTAAAAAAGAAGAACTTACTGTCATTTTCTACAAATTCGGCAATCTTCGATGCATTTTTAATCTCAAAAGTTTATTATAATTATCTACATATTATTTGTCTTTTTATGAAAATATAAACACATAAACGAACACAATAGAAATACACACATATTCATCTAGTTTTCTATGAGAAATTGAATCAGAATATACATCTGATTTGTGGATTATTTTGTTGCACAACTTTTCGACTATCGGTAAACATGAAATATATTCTTTTAAATATACTACTAAAGTATATGAATTTATTCTAGACATATTGTTATTTTACGAAGACGGTACAACTCAGGTCAGTATCGATTAACACTAAATAGTAGAATGTGTCTAGCGAATATATTGTGAGATATCTTATTTAATTTAATGAATGTCCATATAAACACTTATCAACACTTATTAACGGTGATTGCATTAGTCCTACAGCTACACTGCTGGACTTTACAGAACTAATACAGTGGATTGTCAACGGGTGGATATATTGACGTGAGTTGATGGGAGATAACCGGAATGAATAAGTATATATTCATATGTGATTAATTCGGCGTAATAAAAGAATTGATAATTAAAACTTCTTATCTCCTTGTGTCGACAAATATATATATATATATATATATATATATATATATATATATACACACATATATATATATATACATATACATATGTATATACACACACACACACATATATATATATATATATATATATATATATATATATATATTTATACGGAAAAAAACTTAGATTTAGTATACGGAACTTTTATGTTTTGGTCTTTTAAGGGAAGTGGGGTCTGATGAACTCTGCTAGGAAGCCAGGAAATTAAATAATGTCTTGCTTTTATATTACCGAACCAGTTTTTCACTGTAAACACAATATGCTCCCTTATATAATGTTAGAAGCAAACTAATATGATAACTGTAAAAATTCAATTGACTTACATGAATGATTTTCCACCGAACGACTTGGGACTTAAAGTTGTTGTTTTTTCCTTACATAGTTTTAATGGTTGAGAAACTTCCGAGACTATATATATATATATATATATACATATATATATATATATATATACATATATATATATATATATATATATATATATATATATATATATATATATGTAAGCAAACATTATTAAACAACACGGATTGCATTGAGGAATAACGCTATTTTATTTTTCTTATTTTCCGAATTATCCAAACTGGGCTATATTAGTTTTGTGAGGTTCTTATTCCATTTATTTAAATTTTTTCGCGAGCACCTTCGATGTTATTCATCAAATAAGTATCATGCGGTGTTAGACTTGATGTTTTGAAAATATATATTTAATGTTAAGCCTTTTTCGGCGAGTAACGTCAGACTTTAGAATACACACGTTACTTTTGCGATGTTATTGTGAACGTAATTACGTAGTAAGGGCATTCCACATTCAAAAGTATGATTGTTTAACGACCAAGCTTATGATAATGCTTATTACTATGCTGAACATTTAAAATGTTACGATTTTCGTACTTCATATCACTAATTGTATGATGTTTGGTTTCATGTCAAGGATTTCAAAATATTTTATCTTTGATGTTAGTATCGTATTGTATTATTTTAGTATCGCAAACAAGGATGTGTCTATATTAAGAAATCGGGGTAGTAATGTGGCTTATGCTGTTGGCAAATGAATCTATTGTCGAGGAGATGTAAAACAAGTCTACAGTAAAGTGTTGTGATAGTTAAAATGATGATCGACTTAGTTGTATAATTTTTGTCGGAGATAAATTACCCCATGGGAAATTGAAACTGTTGAAGTATATTGGTCTTACGTAATTTGATGCTGTAAGTTCTAATAACAAAGTAAATTACGAATTTATTTTAATCAAAATATAATGAGGCACAATTAAAAAGAATATACCATAACCTAATTTTTAGCTATACACCTCCTTCTGTTTTATTTATCATCATCCAGAGATCGTGTAGGCTGTCGAATATATATATATATATATATATATATATATATATATGAATTTATTGTGTGGGTTTGTCATTTTTTAGCATAATTTCATTCAGGCAAATATTTTTGCTCAATTAGATTTTTTCTTTTAATTTTAAAAATCTATTTCAATTTTCTTAATTGAAATAATACTACCGATGTATTAACGTATTTTATTTTTTAATAACATATATATATATATATATATATATATATATATATATATATATATATATATATATATATACCATTAATAAAAAAAATCTGAAGATAAATGATGTGTAGTTATATAATAATCTACCGTGATAAAAGACTTCTCAATATAATGGATAGGGCAATAATTTAAGGAAATAACTGATCAAAATAGAAGTTGTACAATTAAAATATTTATCAAATCATCAAAACACTTCATTATTTTTAATCCATAGATTTTCAAAAAAAAAGTATTTTTTATTAGAGGATACAAATCGGTAATGTAAGTATGAGAGTTACATAAAATGTTGTTAAATTAAACAAAAAATGTAATACGGAATACTCAGAGTTGTCAATAGTTATGGTGTTGTCCATACAAGGCTAGTTATGATATATCGAAAAGATCAGTGTAACATGCGATAGAGCCAACATGAAAGTTATAGTTCGAAGCCAGAATACAATCGTCAGTTCTGTTGTCAGGTTCTAGGTGGAGTAGTAAAGTTCCATTCGGGTAAAATAAAGCGTTCAAAAATAAAGAGGTCAAACAGTCCCAAAGCTCTAAATAAATAAGGAATAAATGGGATACGTGCTTAGATATCACACTTTTCAGCTGTTTTTGTTATTATCTCACAAGCAACATATGTGTGTATATGCAGATATACGAATATACAAAGGCATACAGTTACTTACGTGTACATGTGTAAACACATGTACATATACATATCCCAAATGTTTACAATATATCTGACATTCACAACAGGCACGAGCCAACTTAAATATATACGATCCAAAATAGATATCTGGTAACATTTCATTACAATGTAACGAGTAATTTAAAACTCACCTTTGTTTTCATGTAACGTTTTATCGGCAATCAGATTTGATTTATCTAATGTCAATATGTAGCTGCATGATTTTTCTTTTCAACAATGTAAGCAATTTAAATTTTGTACTAAATGTTTGCAATTCGTATGTTTTTAGAAATAACACATTCCTCTCTCTCTCTGTCTGTCTGTCTCTGTCTCTGTCTGTCTCTCTCTCTCTCTCTCTCTGTCTGTATGTCTCTAACTCTCTCTCACTCTCTCTCATATATATATATATATATATATATAATAATCCAGGTAACACGTCCACAGGGTAGTAATCCAAAGAATTTCAACCGGTTTATAACAAAGTTCTCAATATCAAATAGAGCTTTTATATATGACTATTTGTATTTACACAGACATGTACAAAATCTACGAAACTGGCATTTCGATGTTATCGATCAAGTTTCTTTCCAAATATGATCTACGGTTAAGATCGGATTCTAACTCTGCCTGATGAGATCTCAGTTTACAATAGCTGTTGATCGAGTACATCGACATGCCAGTGTCGAAAATGTTGTACATATTTGTGTAAATAAAAATAATAACAATAGTATATATATATATATATATATATATATATATATATATATATATATATATATATATATATATTAGATTTTACTGCATCCGAAGTTCTCAGAAATCAAGGGTTCCCTTCCTGTGGCAAACACTTGATTCCTATCTGAGATTCATAGATATCCGCGTGTTTTATTAAAGTTGTTCTTTTAACTGTCAAATGTTGAGTTAGTAAAAAAGTGAATAACATTATATTTCCTCAGTCAGTTGATCAGTTTACAATGTTATGGAGTCAAGACAAGAATTCAGCTGGTCTGATATATTATCCCACTTAGTTCTGTTACATGAAACAATATCACTTAGAAAAGGTACACCATTCCTCATATAACCAGTGTGGGGTAACGATACAAATACTATATTATTTGGGCTCCAGCAACAGTATTATTTTGAATATATTTGTCAGGGCTTACTTGTAGGAGGGAAGTGTCGTTCTGTCATGTTGTGCTGACAAACGCCAGTACAAACATACTTAAAACACTTGAAGACAGAGTCAAGTAAGCTTCACATGCTTTCCAGTAGGCATTCAAATTCTCACCTATCGATCTAAGAATGAGCCAATAATTATAATATAAGGTAAAAACGTAATGACGGTATTTATTTTAGAGAGGCATAAAAAACTTATTACACCAGCATTATTATTTTATTTGTTCGTTACTTATGCATTATATCATAACATCTAACCTCATACAATGCGTTTCTATTCTTTTGGGTCATAAGACATAGATATTAGAATTCTTCGTGCATAATATTATTTGAATCGAATCATTTGAATCTTAACACTCTACTTAAAAAATGTATTGAAATTATAATGTGAATACCCGCGTTACATTTTCACTTTAGTAAATACTTATGTTATAGTTTTTTCTAAGGAAACTAATCTCAATTTAATGATGATAAAGTATAGCTGGGTTTATTCATGTGCTACAATGTATTTTTCAACAATGAAACAGTTTGAAATTCGATGCATTATATCGATATTAGTAAGTAAGAGCAATGAGGAGAAATTTGACGCGAAGATTATATGCAAAGATTAACATTGTATGATATATATATATGTATATATATATATATATATATATATATATATATATATATATATATATATATATATATATATACATGTATGCGTCTGTGTGGGGGTGGTTGTGTGACTTTGTTATCTTGCGCACATAATTGGAAAGAATGTGTCTACGTTTAAGTCCAGGCAAATATATTCATGAAGAACATTTTCCTATGATCTATATGAGACCATATCTTTTCAAAATCTATTTCATTCATACAGTTCATGTCGACCCATACAGACGACAGCATTGATAGAATGTATGAATGCACCAATGAGTGAATGCGTGACTTGAACTTTAGCCAATTTTATCTGAAGTTTTTTTCATGCCATAAAAATAAAAATTGAATTAAATATATTTACTTTCAAAGAACTATATCGATCATGAAATAAATGAGTTATATCTCCTCATTAAAAAACAAACTATCTGATATATCAACACAAACAAATACATTATTTGGCATGGCCAAAATACCTTGCTAAAAACTTAGTATACTTTACATAGATGCCATAAAAGGTAACGTAGTATGTACAGACGAGTATAGCAAAGTATTACGGTGAAAAAGAGGTTTTCCTTTAATGTTCCAAACCGTAAATGGAAATACTATTTAAAAAGAACATGTTACTAATTAAGTATTGTTTTAATATTTAACTATTCCATTGAAATATCAATTATATAGTTTTCTTTTGCGAGGCGTTAAAATTTAGATCTAACTAAATAAGTATTATTTTTATATTTGACTATTCCATTGAAATATTAAATATATTGCGAGGCGTTAAAATTTTGACCTAACTAGCATTTAAGCTGAAAGGTGAGATTTTGTCTATGGTTTATTATTATCTGTTATCCTACCTTAATGTTCACCACTATAAACACGTACCTTGCCAAAGTTAATTTAAAAGTTTTATCGACCCATTCGGGGAACTATTTTCCAATTATAGCCGAGGAATCAACATACGTAAAGAGAAATACCCATATATTCAATTGTAGAAAATGCATTGTGATTTTTGCCACAATACAGTCATACGTTTTTGTTTTTTTATGTGCGAACAGATAAAAATGGCAAAGATAAACTCTTTTTATAGCATTCAAGGCCAACGAATACACATTTTTAGAGTGTTGTGTCAACGTTTTCTTCATGTGTAGATGTATATTTATCTGTATAAAGATGTAATAAGTCGACAGGGGAAAATGACACTTACTTTAAGGCTGAATAATGGAATAGTTTCCGGGAATTTTCAACAAAATACACAAACAAAACAGAAATAAAATTATAATACTGATTCACCTTGCTTCTAAAATCGTATAATAGACTCATCACAAAATAGTAATTTACACTATTTTTTGTTTATTCAATTATATTTTTCATTTAAGTTTTACCAACCTGTGTGCTTATAATTTACATCGACCTATTACACCACTATATATATATATATATATATATATATATATATATATATATATATATATATATATATATATATATATATATATATATATATATAATTTATTACCTACATACATCGATGTGTCATGCTTACGCAATCTTCAGTGCAGGAAGCTAATTTCCGACGATATATATATATATATATATATATATATATATATCCATAGACACTAGTTATTTGTTTGATATTCCATCGATACATTCCGCTTCATGTGAAAATTTACAACAAACGTAAAAACATTTAATTATTTTTTTAATTAGTATGTGTTAATTGTTGTATAATTCATATTGTTTAAATTTCGCAAAAATCACATGAAACTTAATCTTCACAAAGAGCTTATTACGCCCTTGCGTTTAATCGCCATTTTCATCAATATCTATTAAACTAAATGTAACACAAATTACGATTCCTCACGTATGATGGCTCTTTTACAAAAAATATGATGGCAAGTTCATTTTTCATGAGTGAATCTTGCATATATAAATAGTGTAACATGTAAATAAAGATAATTTAACATATATATGACAATATAATATAATAATTATTCAGAAGATATTCAGGATTTAGTCCCAAAATACTTTATTATGATGAAATTGTGTTTCTACTATTCGAAAAGTATTTTTTTCGATGATATACAAAATAGCATAGAAATACTTAGAAGATATTGCTGAGCCTGCTGCAAATAATGTGGGCTCCTTCCACCGTTCTAAACTACAACTCACACTTGATTGTATCCTATGTCTCTACAAAGCTATTATCCGACCATGCATGGTGTATTGTTGTAACATCTGGGCTGGTGCAGCAATCAGTAGTCCCTCCCTCTGAGACAAAGTCTAAAAAAGAGCCTCTAATCTGATAGGACCATCACTATAAACTAAGCTAATGACCTTGCCCCATCCCCATCTCCATCCCTGCAATGTTGCATATTTGTGCTTTTTTTCAAAAGTACATCAGTGGAATGTGTTCCGATGAACTTGCTGTACTCATGCCATATCGATGTAAATACACTCTACTAACCCGACAATAAGCTAAATCCCATGCATTTACTGTGAAGGCCTCCAGATGCCAGATAACCTTCTACTCAAATATATTATTACCTCAAGGTGTCAGCCTTTGAAACTCCCTCCCTGCTCCCTGTTTCCCCGACTGTACAAACATGCAGTGATTTAAAACCAATGTGAACAAACATCTCGCTGTAGAGCTCACAATTTAAGAGAAACACCTATACCTTTACTCTTATTCTCAGTAGCATTTTACGTCTACAGTGTCACCCTACCTTGTTTAGGTGAACTAAGTTTTTTAAAGATAAATGAAACAACATCTATAAAAGTGCGTTATCAATGTGCATTTGCCACAACCAGTGCCTAATAAACGATAGGAATACAACCATATTCATTGAATGTGTATATCCCATTTTTCATTCGCACAAAAGAGAAAGTCTTACTTTAAATTACATTTGTAGTTTAAAGTTCAAAATATATCATAACAATCAAATCTGTTTCATTTTTTCTTTTTCAAAATGCGCATAAAAATGAACACCGATATCAATGGCTCATATGTATCTATGTCTTATCCTTTCCATCTTTTTGTGCTTTTTTATCTTTTTATTCTGCAATCATAAGATACACCTCACTATATTGTTGTCCATTAATCTCCTATGATACAGTTCCGATCATAATATTAATAACCTATGCATAAATCTTACTCATTTATTATTTATTAACTATAATTGTTAAGTATAATTTTTACCAATTACGTAATCAATAATCAGCATAATCTAAAAACTACAAATAAAAGCGTAATAAAAAATGATTTACTTTTTGTAAGCATCACATTATTTATATCCTATAAAATGAGGTAATCCTATTTTATTCACAATTTATTATGTAAATTATTAATTTATATTACTAGTATTGTGTTCATTATTGTTCATAAAAAAGTTGCATGGATTTTTTTCATTTTTAACATCGTGGTTTCTATTAAATAATCTATATCATTAAAGTTATCACTATTTCATGTTGCTTCTCATTATTGTTCTTATTATTTATATTATTATAATCATTAGTATTATTATTATTATCATTAGTATTAACTACTACTATTTTTTTGCCATTATTCTCCCAGTGTATCATAATAATTAGTAGTACTATATAATATTATAATTGACGTTGCTTTTTTGTTAGTGTTTATTATATTTTGTGAATCATTAAAATATATATGTTCGGCATGGGCAGAAAGAATTGTCGTCCATGACGTTTTTTTTATTAGATCTGAAATATTTTCTGAATATTTATTATCATATTTTGTGAACTTACAAGAATTTATATATATTATAATATTGCTAAACTTACAGTTCAGTGTAAGATAGTATTTATATCTTGCTATGTGTGATAATTTACTAAATATATAAAATTGATACCTCATGGTAACTAATAATATATGCAATATAGATATTAATAATGGACATAAATTATCTCCTAATTGCCTTCTCACTGAATTATTCTTTCATCCATTCAGATGTTCTAAATTATTGATTTACTGATGTGGTATTTATTAAATGGTAATTTAAACCGATTACCAACGCGCTTAATGAGTGTTAGACTGCTTTACAGCTCGATCGTATATTGGTCTGGGCTGGAAGGAATTCGTTCAATTTTTTTTAATACTTGGTAAACTTACATTTCCAAATAAATCCCTAGTGGATATTACACTATTAGTATGCATGTTACTTTTCATATAAATACACTTAAAGGTGCTGCCTTTTATAAGTTAGCGAACATTTTGTCCAGACATATCCAATGAATGCTATCCAGATTGCAACTCATTTAATGACTATAAAAAGCCTTATGATGGTTTCAATACGATTAGCTATCGATATAAAGACCCCTTTAATTCATGTTTTCTTTTCTTAGCTTCTGCACAGTGTACACCTGCAAGGGCCCATTTTAAGGCTAACCCCCACACTTGCAATTAATAGAGGATAATATGTGAATATCACGTTGGAATATATAATAACCAAGTATTCTGGTAAGATTTTTTTAAATAATCATGAAATTATATATAACGTAATAAAACTTCTCCAGAAAAAAACATTTTCTATGTAAGATGATGCATATAGTTTTTCGGGAATCTTCCAAGCCTTCTTTCAAAACGCTCCTGCATTGCATAAAGTTACCGTAAGTTTCACGACACAAAAAATATTAGTCTATTACACGACGTTGTTGGGTTTTGGAAATATATTTTGTGAATATCCTAATTGATTTCTTTTTTAAGATTGCTCCTAAAATATTTAAGTTATGCACATATGCACATACATTGACATTAAATATGTTAATATATCAGTTACTTCCGGAGAAAAAAAACAAAATAAAATAATCGCATCAATCTTCGAGGCACAAATATTGAAATTGTAAAACTTATAATGTCAGTCTGTATTTCACCAATGTCCCTAAACTATTTGTTGGCATTCAGTTGCAACCCGCGATGTCTTAGGACAGCATCATGGTTACTGAGTGGCCCATGGCTCAGATATTTCGTGTTCTTTCTTTGGCTAAACCGAAAGTAAGAAATGCCCAAGCAGATCAATCGTAGGGTAACTTAATCTCTAAGAATCTATGTTCATCGCTGACCGCATTATTCTATTGTGTTTCGTCAAAACATCAGAACATTATTTCTCATTTTGATTTGTATTTTTTACTCGAATAATCGAATACAGTGTTTGAGGGTCATTCATGTTGAGAACAAATACCATTACTAATGACAAAGAGTAATGTTTCAAAAGGAGCAATGGTTTTCTTGGAGTAGTGTTTTCTGAGATAAATACTGCCCTTTCTCAGTAAAGTTCCCTTCTATAAGTAATGTTTTTCCTTTAGTGAAATATCGTTCTAAGAGCAATGTATTGTGAGGGCAACGTTTTCTGAAAGCAATGTATTATACTAGCAATATACTCTAGGAAGATAAATAATTATCCTACTTATAGAGTTAAATTTGACAACGTTATTCGGCATTACATCACATGATTGATATGCCGTAAATCAAACCAAACAACACCGAACCTAAACTATTGCATGACATTTATCAGTAATGGAGATATGCTGTTGTAATTTATTCATATTAAGTTCACATTTTAATGTTTAATATATGAAATTATGTAAAAAGCATGAGAATACATACGTGACCATTTGCGAAAGCCATGTACATAACAAATATATTCGAATTAATGTAAACTACAAAGCAATTGTATACAAAACATGTAAAATTTCAGTAAAAAAATGTCCGAACGATGGTTGAATTTCCGCAAAACGTAACAATTTCCAATACCAACAAAAGTACACCCAGTATGAATAGTAAACGGTTTTTACACTAAGGATAACAAATTCAGTTTGCGATATATATATCACTGTGGACGTGGCAAGAGATCGTGCTCAATATTTTCATGTGTGAATCAATCGAATTCATTAATTTTTTCAAGCAATCATTTGTATTATTTTTTCTTAATATACGTATAAATTATCTTATTCATATTGACATTTGAATAACTGCAGCCCCCTTTCCATCCTGAGAATATTAGTATCGCTTCAAATGCATGAATTATTGCACGAATTAGTAGAACAAAACGACCATATATAAATGATAAGGCGCATATCTAAAGTTAGTCATACAACTCTATCAGTGTAATCATTCAGAAAATTCACAATTCCTTCTGTAAAAGTCAAAAATATTTGCTACAAATAACGCTGAGTCTATGTCAGTGTGGCCCACCGCGCTTCATCGGCGTTACATCGTAAGCGTAGTAGGATGAAGGGCTGATAGCGCCTAACTTTAAGCGGTGATTACCTTGTTCACTTCATGAATTATGTGGTGATTGTTTTCATATATATATATGAACGATTTAAATTAGAGGAAACCCAATTCAATAGTATATACACTACAAAAGAGGCAGTCATGAAATACTTCCATATCATTAAACGTCAATAAAATAACGATTGTTGAAAATTAATAACCGAACCCTTAATACGATGTTGGCTTTCATTTAAATATATGTGCACTAAATAGGTGTTTATAACAGAAATACTTGTGAATGTAATTAACGACTCCGTGTGGTGCATAGTTTTAGGTCACTCTAACAAGGCTTCACACGTTGTAAACTTAGTCACTTCACATTTTACCAAGCGCGTCGCATGGTACATTCTTGAAAACAATGGATGCATTCTAAAGAAATTCGGGTCCCTACGATCGGAGGTCCATGAATGTGATATTCGATGAGACATTCGTCACAGACACATCCTATAATGCATAACACTCGCACATTTTCACATTAATCGCTAAGTACGCTCACAAAGTTGCTAAATGAACTACACGATCCTGATCATTCTAAAAACTAGAAGTATCAAATAGAAATAACAACCGCCACAATGGCGATGAATAGATAGTTGGCTATCTTGCCAAATTCTGTCAAAAAATTTCATTTCTACGCACGTGTAATATAAGTGTGTACATTTGTAACAGAAAAAATGTACTCACATCAATCATCAATGCCATAAATGCTGGCATATTGCCTCTCGGATTTCAGATTGACTGGAGACGGTCGTCTCCAAACAAACAAGATGAAAAACAAATATCAACGTTAAAGATATACGAACAAGATAAATAATGAACTATATCATATGTGTTATCTAATCATTTATTACATTTACTACCACTAGTATTTTTTTATTATTATTATCATTATTATTATTATAGAGTTATTGTTATTATTACTATTATTATATACACTTACAATTATTATAATTATACAGTTATCGTTATTATTATGATTATACTTATTATTAGTATTAACAGGTTAAAAGTAATATTGCGTGGGACTGTTACTTTGAATTAGAAAGTTGATACCCACTTTTATCAGTAATGGGTTATTTATTATGCTTTTCATTAATAGATTAACATAGAATTATTTAATAATACTCAGCTTTAGGCGTATATTTCCCCTTTACCCACTACATTTTTAAACTGCCTTACATTATAATACACTCCTATTCATCATGTCTGCATCAGTATTGATGTTTTTATTTCATTAATTCTCAATCTAGTTTCCAGGGAATATTCAATAATCGTTTTATTCTTAAATATTTAACTAACGTAAAGGTTTAAATAAAACAGTTCGTGAGTTTGTATTTCACTAAACTTGTCAAGATGACATATCTGGACTTCATTTTATACTTATATTCTATTGATCTTGATCAACCTCACTAGTCTCCTGGTACTACATGATCACAAACTCTCTCGATATAATGTTTGCTTTACTTTCTTCATGTAGTTTATAAGTCTACAATGAAAAGAGGTATGCAATTGTTTCATATACTTTGTGAGATTGCCAGTCTTTCACTTTATAACCTTTTTATTATTTTAATTTACCACACACATTTCGGAAACAAATACACCCATAGTATTTTATATTTTCGCTTCAACATTAATTCCCACTATATATTAATAGAGTGTCTAATTTATAATCATACATTCGTATAAGTAACATAATACTACGACGTTTATATCTATTGCTGGCATTGTTTTCTCAATTCTTTCTAGAATAAGGAACTGGTAGATGAAACAACATACATGTTGAGAACATCCATAGAGAACCTGGTCAATTGAACCGACGGAATTCGAAGATGGCGCGCACAGGTCATCATCTTACGCGGGATCTACTTAACCACAGTTTTCTCATTAAAACGCAAGTCAAAGTTATATATAGTTCTGTATTCATCCGCTGTAATCTCTTCACATCATAGACCTGATAAAACAAGTCTTGAGTAACACATCACCACAGTTGTGTTTATCTCACACACGAATAGGATCACCTTAATATAATATCTATGTTAGAGATCTTACAGCAAGTAAAAGTTTTTGATTTTTGGCAACAGACAATAATGTGTTTTGTTCTGCTGAATAATAATTTAGCATTTTATTTCTTGTTTAGATGTTAACATTTATTTGTGAGTTTAGTTTTATTTACATATTGAATGTGAATATATTTACACAGTATATGCGGATGATGTACACCGTAGTAACTTATTCAGTAGTAATGTTATGTCGACTGGAGTTTAAACGAGCGTCTTAAATATGATCAATATGACTTTAAATAGCACGACCTTTTGATGCTTTGTCCGGTTTAGTTTTATTTTCATTTGTTCCCATGACGTCCGGAGTGTCCTCGGTGAGTCAGGAAGTTATTCTATCTGTCCTAACATTTCTGTGAGCATGGTAGAACCTGGTAGTGCCACAAGCTGATCCAGATGCTCCTAAATAATCACACATTTAACACTGGTCAGGTTCAACTTTTAATAACTGCGCTGATCTAACGGGAACCGGTGTGGCTACGTGAGTATGCCGTATTTATTGGTTGCAAATATAAATTTAGCAATGTATATACAAGCAAAGAAGGATATTTCAATGGATGTTACTTCCCTGACTTTAAGTATCCTTATTACTGTATCTATATATAGTCAAACTACCTTTTAACCGTTATAGTAACAAATGCATTGATTCTAAATTTTCCTAACGGCAAAATTTATGCAATCTTAGTTATTATGTACTACAATTTCTAGGGAACAATAATTAAAGGCGAAATTGATTTTAAAAGTTCGTTTTCTAGCAATTATTATTTGTTTTCATTTTAAAATATCATAGGATTCCATTAAAATTGTGTATGTAAGAACTGATGAAAATACGTTACAATTGAAAAAAGACAGTCCGGGTTTTTTTTTCTGTTGTGAACTCGATACATTTAAATTGATGTTTTCTTCGATTGTATTTCTTTACCTCCTTAATTTTGAAAGCAAAATAAATAGCTATACTACATGATTGCATGTTTTTCTACAAATGAAATCACTTTCTTCTCAGGAAAATACTAAAAATAATAACGTATGACAAGTTTTCGTAGGTTTATTACTGAAATCTATAATTAATTTCAAATATCTATTTTGAAGAAGTAAGTAAATAATATATATATATATATATATATATATATATATATATATATATATATATATATACACGTATATATATATGTATATATATATATATATACATACATATATATAGAGAGAAAGGAAGGATGAAGGTAATCCGACGTAATGGGAAATGAAAACAGAAAAACCAAAAAGATGTTTTTTTTATGTATTCATCAACGTTTCGTCTTTATTTGTAAGACTTCCCCAGGATAATAAGTTTAAGAAAAATGTCATACATAATGTACTTGTATGACATTTTTTTAAAAAATTATCATCCTGAGGAAGTCTTAACAATAAAAGACGAAACGTTGATGAATACATAACAAAAAACAAAAACCTCTTTTTTGTTTTCCTTTTTTATTTCCCATATATATATATATATATATATATATATATATATATATATATATATATATATATATATATATATATATATATAGTACATTAGTAAAAAAGTAGAAGCAGTTGAATTTCACACTTTGATTTATATCTAGTTGATAGTAAGAGGGGTCTTCCCATATCTTACGTATGTATAAATAGTCATGCAAGTTCAAATTAGCAAGAATTTAATTTTAACTTTACATTTCGTACGTCATTTTTACCAATTTTTTTGGTCATATGTGATCTCACAGGACTATGTGCACTTTTATGTTATTTATATTTAGTGTAAATTACATTTGAGGTTTATTACAGATGAGTTTCTTGTCTAAATTATGACTAATATTCTTCATTTACTTACAAAATATAAAACACTACGGATTATTTAATTTGTTTATGTTAAGTTAATTGTTTTTGATTATGAAATGTTTATAATCTTATTTGTTTTTGCCTTGAATTTTGAAATGTTGCGGAGAGGGGAGTATATTCTGTTAGGATATTATTACATGGCGATTTAGAGTACAATGTAAGAATATATAACAAGAATATAAGTCCGTCGTTAGATTGTATACGTCTGTATGGCAACGTCAGTATTGGCCAGATATTTATATGCGCTGTTATTGTTCATGTTGTATGAAGTATTCTCGAAGTTATGTAATGAACCATTTGATAATTAGAGAAACCAATTCAGTTCATCAGGATGGAATTGTGTATAGTGGTTACTGTAATTGAAGAGCATGTGATCCATCTTTTCAAAAAAGTTTTAATTCCGTCAAGATTGCGACTATGAGCGGATCTAAAGCTTAGAATAGTCAAGGCCAAAGAGAAAATGTACGGTCATTTTCCATTTGAAACTACATTGGCTAACATGTTAGCCTAGTATCGAGTCTCTTAAATAAAAAGTATTAAAGTTATCGCTAAATGTGTGAATTTTATGACCTTGACGTGTAATATTCATATATCCAAATAAAATGAATTGTAACTTCTATATTGACCGATATTTAAAAGATGTTTCGACGCTTATTTGTACACATATGATCAAACAAAGAAACATAATGATAAACACACTCGACCTAAACATAAGCTCTACCTTAAAAGAGGTTATTACGATTAATATATTTATATTATTTATATGTATGTTTTAAAACTGCATGTAACACTTTTTAAATCAATGAAATACAAATTTATATATTTGCTTTTTTCTGAAAATTCTTGTTTAAGTTTGTTTTTACTTCTCCAAAGAAGATTATATTTTCAGCCTAGTTGGTTTTCTATAAATATAAAAGTATAGATTTACTTCATATAGAAGTATATACATGATTCCACTGTACAGAACGCATTAGCATTTTAGCGTCTATAATTAAATGATTCGTAGGCCGAAACCACATATTGAACATTTACTCAATGGGGATGTGACATTCTATGTAACGATTGAATGACATATAGATTCTATTTTATAAATATGTCTAAACAATGTTCTAAGTATGCAATTAATATTAAATATGAAAAATGTGTTTTTCCCCGATAAAATTACAATGAGCGCGTTCCTGTTGCAATACTGATTTCGTAATTGATGAACATCGTTATATGAGAACATGCCTACATCTCAAGAAAAGCTCATTGGATAAATATAGCATATTCATTAACTATTTTAGCACGCTGATTTAACTTGTTTTGAATATTAACTTAAATCATAACAGTTTCTGAATATCAGTAAAAGGTGTGTATTTAATATGTGCGCCCTTAGAGCGCATATTTGTAATTGCATATTCTTATTAATAATTACAAAATTACAAAAATAGTAATAATGAAAAATGAAACTGTATAGACATAAATGGACGGCGGCACCGGGGGGGGGGGGGGAGGAGGTGCTGAATCCCCCTCACTTTTTGACTTGGACCCCTCCTAATTTACGGGCATCAATTATTAAGTTGATATGCATGTGTTTAACCGGGCCCCCTCACTTTTTAGGAGAAGCCCTTCTACTTTCATAACTGTCCCGCCGGCCCTGACATATATGCAATCATAAACACGTCACTCAATAGGTGCTGAGCCTAACATATAAGTGGGGTCCATTGATAGTCTATCCATATATTTTTATTAAGTATTACTCTTATCACCGCTTTCAAACGACACATTAGTTACAAAATATATGCTTATTGTTTTACGTATATAAATTATTTATATTATATATTCTTAAAAATAAAACCTCCCATACTATGAAAACAATAAAAACACTCCCCACATCCACGACCGACCGCACTGTGTCCAAACCGCTCATAATAGCATTTTCTACATTCCTTTATATAGCAGTTCATTAATAGTTTTGCATTATTTGTTAAAGCCTTCATAAAATATGAAGACATTGAACATAAAAGTCCGATATTTCAAAATGAGTCGCAAGTTCATGGACAACTCAAAACACTTGCTCTTAAAAATCAGTTTATTACAAACATAGAATAATATTTTTTCGTTGTTATGCTGACTTGAGTTTAACAATTTTCTTGAAATCCATCAAACTATAAAGGTTGAAGAAGTGATCGTCACTTACAATCTGACATCAGACATAACCTCGCGATGGTTTATAAATCAACTCTTAATTCTACCCTGCCCGCTTCGAAACAGAACACCGAGCAGAGTAAAAGCGTGCCTCGTTTATTGATGCATGTGGTTATATACTACGACTAAACCATTAAATCAATATTTAAACTATTTCTAATACGTAAATCATATGAGTACCTCACGCCCACTTTTTCTCAAATCTTCAAAAATAAGTCAATCTATTTGGCATCAAAAGGTTACGAATATTTTCTTCCAACATTCGTTTTTCTTCTATATTAAAGACCATCAAACATCATTATATATTACTCAGTAACTGTTATCACATTGCCACTTAGGGGTAAGGTTATACGCAACCATGACATAAATAGTATCCAAATAACGGGCAAAAAGAATAAAATGCTGCAAATATGTATAACATTTCTTCACTTCAAATTCTATTTCTCTTAACTCAACTAATATCGCTAATATGAAATAAATTCAAATCAGTAAACATAAGTCTATTCCATCTTATTCACTTCAACTATTTACGCACAGCTCCCACAAAGAATTACCACACATTTAGTCTAGTACAAGGACGCAACTAACTCTTAAAGTGATTCTTATCTGGGTCCTGGCAATCGATCTCCCCATCTTGATTGAGTTTCATCAATTTAAAGTTGAATTTCTATAAATAACCTTATCTAAAATAAGGCAATACCAGATGAAGCCTACCAAAAACCAGGAAGAACCAAGAGAGAGACAAACTAAAACGAAGAAAAGATGAGCGGAAGAAAAATTAATAGTTTTCAAGCAACCATTATATTGTTCTTTCCCGGTAGCATCTCAGTTGTTTTTCTTCTGTTTGGTTTGGGTTGTAGGCTTGCACTATTTTGTCATCTATCTTCGTAAATTGTGGGAATGTGTATATAGCTGTGGTTGCATTCTAAATAGTCGACCCCGGTCTATTGAGCGCCAGCTGTTAACTCTATTGTTTTGGTCTATAACATATAGTATTCTACAAAGTTTATCTGATTGTCAATGAATATTCATGTAAGTGTGTTTTGGCATCTGGTCAATTTTGCAGAGTCGAGATTCACGTGTCACGGCAACAGATGTGCACATACTTCTGTGTGCGTACACTGCTGTATTTCTCTTCTCCGGTGTTGGTGTTCGATTTCGACACTGGTCACAAATCTAATAATGTGGTATATCTCACTGATGTAACGAGGAGATCCTTCAATGCCAACAAAGCAACAACTAACAAGTAACAATATTTCAATTTGAAAGACATTCCAAAGGCCTGTAATTCAAGAAATGCCTGACTTCAAACTGACCACAATACCTTACCTTAGTGATTAAGGGTTTATAGGTTTCTGAGAAGCACACGAACCCAACTGATACCCTATCTGCTCTATTGACTAGAATTTACATATAGAAATCACTTGAACACCACCTGGAAGCCTACTTGAAAAAATCAGCTGTTAATATATGGACATAAAAAAACTGACTGCTTTGTTGTGCTCGTCTCTAGATGAATGTCTATCTTTCAAGTACTTAAAATTGTTGCATCCTTCATCATGAAACCTCGTTTAGAGATGCAATGACTTTTTTCAAGTAGATACATCAAATCTGGGATAGGCAAACTCCAGAATGTATTTCCTATTTCTTTCTATGTCCATTTTCTCTCAGTTTAATATTTATTATATAGAAAATCTTTCATCTGTCAGCAACTATCTTATGCATTAAACATGCAGCATTGCACATGTTTATACTTTTATTAAATTAACATCGGCATCTGAGTGTGCTTGCATCCACAGTTAAGCAAGTACATAGGTTTGACGACAACGCGGAATGATAATGGTGTATACATGTATAATACAACAATAGAAATAGAATACTAGATTAGTGGCTTTACATCTTATTGAGCTATTTGCTACATTCTTAGACAATGGAATAATACAATGTAATTAGCTTAGTTAGTAAGAGGTGTAAATGGTTATGGCAGATTCGTAAAACCAATTAGAGAGAAGAGACGGTAAGCAGACATATATAATATAGACCTTAAAATAAAACATATAGCTTATTCAAATTTCAGTTTCTCTCAAGTTCATTAACATATAAAAGTATACATTAGTATTTTAATGATCTCATTTAACGACACTTGAATTCAACTTGTACGTTCATAAAAACGAACATCATTTGTTTTATTAATATAACATTTAAATCATCCAATCGCTATAGGAAATCCACATAACATACACATTAAGTAACCTTAAAAAATCATGCTGCCAGTCAACAACTAATAGATGCATACACTAGCTAATATGTTAATGCATGACTCAGAACCACCAAATATGAATATTTATCAATATTATATTCATATTCACCCGTGTGCGTGCAATCATTGTTTAAGTTTAGATCGTTCGGTTGCGGTATTCGTCTAAATTTGTTGATTCATTCCGACATCGGTCTAAGTAACTCTTACTCATAAAAAAGTACAGCTTTAATTAAGTTATTACTTATGTCGAATGTGAACCAGTTACCGTGAACTTCGCCTCGACAGTGTTTGGGCATGTTATGTAAACACCCGATAGATTCCGAGGCGAATGGTTGCAGACGATAACTTCGATACGTTGCTGCGTCGTAGTTTTTAGGGTTTTTTTCAAAAAAGATTGCAAATAACAAAATATGAACACAACATAGAGAAATCACTGTTAATAAATATTTTGGCAACATAACACTGCTAAGCAGCTGTTAATACATACATAATTATATTTATTTTGCATTTTTTAATATTCTGGGAACTGGATTAAAAGTTATTTTTTGGGTGTATCTAATCACCGAAAGCAAGTTTTTTTGTGTGTGGTGATTGCAGGAGGGGGTAATAAACCCACAAACACTATTTTATCTGTTTCTGGTGGGCTTTTAAAAACGTTTTTATTTCGTTGGGGGTTTAGTATTTATTGTTGTTTACTATTTCGCACTGGCATTATGCAACTCTTTTTTTAGTAATAGTTTGAGATAATATTTTTGTTTTTAAATTTGTCGCTATGAAGCTGACACCTGCTTAGCTAATCGCTTCGGCATATATCAGGTGTAAACGTAACATGCCCGAACGCTGCCGACGCAAAGTTTACAGAAATGGGTTTATAATCGATCTAAGTACCAACAAGTTATAATAATAATTGTTTTCTTCTACAGAGCGTCATACCTACAACTCAAACCAAACATATCTTCAAAGCGAACACAATCCGTCCAAGAGCTTAAGGTGAATCTCTTTCCCTGAAGCTCACAAAAACGCAATTTACTCCATGTTAGTACGTGCTTAAATTTATATATATATATATATATATATATATATATATATATATATATATATATAGTTGCCAGGCTATATTGCGATATTACTAGAGATGCTAAATGTCCTGCATAGAATTTTTTGTATATACAGTGGGTATTAATTTTCCTTGAAAGCCGATTTGTTTTCTTTCTCAGAATCATAACACATTTTAAGAGGTGATAACATTTTCAAGTGAGGAAATAAGATTTTTGGGGATCCCATGATGAGCCAAATATCTATTCCATCACTGACAATTCGTCTGCAATAATTTGTACACTGAACTGTAATAAACAGGTAGCACTGTGCAGGGTTACGTCAAGTATGGGTTATGTTACCCCAGATACTGTTTATTTCATAAATCAGAAAAATATGGCTAATCCCTTGAACAATCCATATGTCTATAAACAGAGATATGTCTATAAACGGGGAACGAGTAAGAGGATACAATATGCGAGATATATACGGAGATTCGGCACACTTTATATTATTTTGAAACCATCTGGCGACAGAGTACTTAGAAATCTTCAAATATGTTTCTCTGATTAGAAATAATACACAAAAGAAAAAAACTTCTTATTTAATGAAAACAGTAATATGAAAGTTTTTCGACTGATACAAACACAACGAATAAACACATACTTTCATTTTCATAAAAAAACTGTTTTGTGTTGTTTTTCCTCAAAAACACCTGTATATATGAAATTACAATATTTGTTTTAAACCTTTTATATAAATGTTATCATATTGTATTCCCGTGTGTCCACCTGTGCTAGTGATTTGTGTGTGTGAATCTTTGTTTGTAATGATACTATCCTGTGATCAATACAATGGTGTGTTTTATTCAATAAGTTTATTCTCGTATTTATACTTCGTATATTTAATAAGAACTCGCGAGATGCTGCCTACATAAATGTCAACCAGGAAACAGAAGGACAGCTCGAGATAAGACAACTATCTAATTCGTTTTGTTCGTCATTTTTTTAATAAGCTACATAGCTGAACAGACAATACGAAAAGAGTGTACAATTAATCGAATAAGAAGTAATTAAATTTCACTTATCTTCTTTTGACTCTCTGTCATGGTTCAGTTTGCATTAACTTTATCATGAATTTACAATAAACCAGTGCAGGCTTAAACGTGTTACCTTCCTATCATACCTATAGAGTATACTTCTTCTTATTTTGTTTATGACATCGACGGTAGTTCTATGTTCAATAATTGACCTTTTTTAAATAGGCTGGTACTTCCTATATTTTAACACTTACACATGACACGCCTGGTACGCATAATTGACGTAATCGATATCATGGCGGAGATTGAGCTTTACTATTCTGTGTCTAAATCTTATCGAATATGTTGTTTTGTCATGTTTTCTCCAATCGAATGGAAGAATAATCAACCAATATAATATCTCTATGTATTACAACATCAAAAACATATGTTCAGTGAATCGTATACATTTTATTGTTCAGCATATGCATATAGCTTCGGTATTTAATAAGATTTTCCGTAAAACTTACACGCCGATCTCCAAACTGTAGTTTATTCATGCCTGTTTATTTGTACATCCGCCGGTCATATTACATACTGTATGAATCAAAACCAGGAATCGGCTGCAGATTGATAATTGTGTTTAAAGTGTCTTAACGATAAATGTTTCTATAATAAAACCCACAATGTGACTAAAAGTCAATATAATGTAAAGCTCTCTCTCATTTATATATATATATATATATATATATATATATATATATATATATATATAAATTATCAATATTTTTTATCTACCTACGTATACGATTAACCTATTCGGGGATGGTCAGTGTAGACATGATTATTCATACCAGTCTCAAGATTTGAAATCACGGAACACTAGGCATATTATAAGCCAATATATATATATATATATATATATATATATATATATATATATATATATATATATATATATATATATATATTGGTTTATAACATTACTCGTGTCTCGTTCTTTCGAATCTTGTGACCGGCATGACTTTTTATCTTTACACTTACGATTGCCGAAAGGGTGTAATGTATACTATGTAGACAAAAAAAACACATATTTATTACTACTTGTCGCACCAAATCTAGACTGAACATTATAGAGTGTAGTTTTACCACAACCGTCATTGTAGCTTTAATGCAAGTTCCTTCAGTAATTGAACACTCTTGGAGACGGCTGCATGTAACAGGTTAAACACTCTCGTAATTTTTAAGATTGTTAATAGTAGCCGAGTGGGTAAAGACATCGGAATGTTGATTATAACATAACTAGTGTTCCGTGGTTTCGAATCGTGTGACTTGTATGACTAATCATCTCTACACTGACCATTCCCAAAAGGGGTAACCGTATAATTTAAACATAAATTGAGACTTTGTCAACATATAGCATTTTGGGAATTAACGTGCATTCTTTGAACGATTGATTCATTGTAGTTTCTGTAAATTTCGCATATGTAACACAAATAGAGAACCGTGGTTGTGAATGAGAATGATATAGTGCAATAGTAATATGTTGGCATAATGATAACAAAACTATCAAAGCAAAATAACGGGTAGTTGATATATGTGTCCATTGAATGTGTGCGTCGTGAGATGAGAATTTCAACGCTTGTTTTAAACTTAATATCCAAACTTAATGGGAGAGATCAACGGACCGGCATTCTACTTAGAGGAGGCACTCTCTCATATATCTATATAGACACATTGAAAACTCGCTAAGCTAGACTGGCCAACAACAATGCTATTTCAAAGTTAATGATGATGACGCGACGGATTGACGACAGTGTCTAATATAACGAAATGTTGATGCAACTGAAATTCTTTTTTTAGTATACGTGACTGACCGACTTAAATACTATTGCGAACATAATCGTGAGTTGAAGACATAGGGTGGTGCCTGATAAGGTTAACTGTTGGAGTATTGTTGGTTGGATGACAAAGACCAGTTGCTCCTTATCTACACTCGTCTTTTTTGTCGTTTTCGTCTTCTTTTACTTATTTTATTACTTAATAATAGCGGCTATGAAAGCTAATGACAATAACAGCATATAATATTCAGTGTGTCATAATGCTTTATAGGTTCTTCGAATTCGACAGTACAGGTCACGTACACGCTCACTCTTACTCTAAGTTTCAAGAAAAATATTATGTTAGCTCATCTGTTACCAGTCTATGACTATTTCTTCTCTCAGTATTTAAAAGGCTTCCTATTCAAGGTAAAGTGGCACAAGACCTGATAACGGAGTGAATAAACCAGCGCCCTAAAGGTTGTGCACTGTGGCCCCTTTAAAAATTACTCTTAGAAGCCCCGTCGAAATTCCCCGAAGTTCCTCTTCCTAATGATGGAAAGCAAGGCCTTCGAGTGTAGAACTCCTAGAACTATCAAAAACTAATCACAAATCCCGCTAAATAAAAGTTCACCGTAATCGCCCAATATCTCTCTTGGACTAATCGTAGTAGACGGATACTCGAGCGATATATAGCGTAAGAGTAAGTAAGTGTCCCTGTCCATTTCGAAATCCCCTGATACAAAATAAAATCTTTAACTTCTAATCCAATGGTCTACTAATCTTTATAAATAAATTTAATGTGTAAAATTGCGTTTTCAACATTAATTTTATACCTCATCATTTACCGACCGACGAACAGAAAGCTATTTCGAGAGACAAGGACGCATTTAGAATTTGAATAAGAAAATGGAAATATTCCCTTATTCCTGAGAATTTTACTTTCATAGATTCTTATTTTGTTTCCATAAAAATATGATGTAATATGAAAGGCAAACGCTCGACTTCGTGTTCTAAGATATTCAATGAAACGAAGCTAGAAAAAAGCAGTATCCATGATTTGCGTATATATTCTCGTTATCTGTTTTGTAAGTCTTCAGCCTGCAGACATTATTTTTAATCCACTTTGAAAATCATGCGAAACTTTGTAGGTTTTAAAGTGTTTCGCGAATATAAAAGGAGCTGAGGAATATCGGAAGCTATGAACACATACCGAACGAAAGATAGAATAATCAGGTATACTGCACAGAGAACGGAAAAAATGTAACTTACTATAATCAAATAATGTTCGTAAGTTGCCTGCCTGTTGAAGATTATCTTCATTGAAAAACACGCACTCATTCTTAGAGTATCTACTTTGATAATAACTCTCTCGTATAAAAGTACATATTTAGAATAATGTCAAAGATCATATCATTTGAATAACAATACTTCAGTCCACAGATAATATAACATTTTATAGCGGTATGGAATCATGTCGAACTAATTAAAGCTGAGTTGAGCTACATTTTCTGATGGGTTACGATCCTGGTTGTGGAGTATCTCCGTTGAAATTGAAGTTTCTAATAAATATCCATTTACTAAGAACTTAGTAGTCTATAAACATACAGCAATGTATGTTTGTACGAAACTATTATAAGCTAAATTCAGCTTAATATGAATCGCAACAATTTGTTTAAGAGTAGATGATGAATAGTAAAAAAAAGTACATCAATAAGCTTTGCTATCCTGTTTAAATTGGTATAACGTCTCCATTGCAATTTGATTAATTATTAATAACTTATTGTTTCATTAATTACACTAGGACATATATGCTCTTTCCGGTCGCATATATTTGCTAGTTGTTTTATTTAATTGCTCAGTAAAACGAAAATAAAAACTATTACCCTATCCTTCATTTTAATAAATAAAACACTGAAAAAAGAAAAACATATTTTTTTAATGTTTTTACACTTTACGGCGTAAAATGTAAAAGAATATCCACAACTCACTTAAGTTCGTAAAAAGATTATAATATTTGTAGTTTTTTCAAATTGAAAAGAAATGTACCTAAAATGACATGAACAATTTACACATTAACATGAAGTGAACACAATTCCGAATCCAGTTATCAGTAAAATTGGTTTTATTTTTACAAAATACATTAACTTTTAAATCATTTTTTTAATTAAACAATTTGATTTAATGAAGCTGTGCTTTAAAACATAATCTCTAAAAAGACTTTTAAAAAACAAACTAGAAACGTTCTAATAAACCAAAATCAAAGTAAATATATAATTTTTGAACGACTTGTACGATAAATCTCAGAGAATATGTTGTATGCATGTTATTAATCAAATAAGGGTCACCTGTGCTGGGCCATCTCTATCTCTTTCTTTATCTCTCTCTTGTGCTCTCTCTATTTTTCTCTCTCCTTCTCTCTCTTTCTCTCTCTCTAATTTGACGTCATGTTAACACATGTGGATTTCTCGAAATATAACTTCACGTGGGTTCGAAATAAAACATTATACTTAGTAGTTTCAGGGAGGATAACCAAATGTTGGAGTGGACGCCGGTTGTGCCATCATATTTCATTACAATCTAATTGAATGACGTCACTCAATTATATAGATTAAATACATGTATTTAATTAATTATATTTATAATTTTATAAAGTTATTATCAGGGAACTAGTTAAAATACATCTGGAAATAAAAAAAGTAATCATGAGTGTATATTTGCTAATATTCATTTATTACAAGCTTTAAAAAAAATAAATTATGTAAAACTGAAAGACGCATGATGTTAGGGGAAGTTTTGGAAAAGGTACATATAGGAGCTGATCAGTATGTATAAAAAAGAGCGATCCATACCAATAATATAGTTTCGGCTTAAAAGAGACAGACATACATAATCTCCATTATTAATAGATAATATTTTCATCTACAGTTTTTTTCATGAGTAACTTATATGGGGAATCGTTCAGGTTAGGGTCTGTAGTAGACGTTAAACTTTTTGGTTATCTAGAAAATAAAATTAATCACATTACAGAATCTTACATTTTTAAAAAATTATTACTGAATACATATATAAATAAGTTATAATAGTCAAGTAGATAGCGTTTCTAATACATGAACGCTAAAAAAGCTTACAACCTCGAGAAATACTTCAACATAGAGTCGGTTCTTCTACTAATATTTAAAAGAACAATATTTTATTTTAATTGCACAATATATTCAACTGCAACTGCAAAGTTATATTTTTAAAAACTTCTAGGCGTGCAGATCTGTAAGTAAAGATGTCTAACATAGGCGAAGGCGATCAAACAAATCTGTTTTATTAGCTACTAAGTGTGGGCAAGGCGACACTCCTTTTCTAACGTCTACTTACAATTAATCCTCGTCTTATTGTACTAAAAGATTAGCTAAAGGACATAAAGTTACATTCGTTAAGTATTTGGAACGATTCAACCGCGGATTGTATCCGTATCTCCCGGCCTACTAACAAACACTTCACGATCATGGCCAATTACTACATATGTTTCTAGAATGTTTAATTCATCAAGATTATGATCAGCTTCATCTAAGTGGGGTTATCCATTTAGTAGATGAATAATTCTTGTCGATCTAAGTTTAAAATATTAGCGTAAATGTTGATAACTTTATTACTAGTTTTTCACAGTTTGTTTGTATTTAGGTTATGAATAATAAATTCAGAATAAAATAAACTTATAATGGTTTAGTTATGGGTTGTATTTTACAATGAAACAATGCATTTTTGTCTATATATTTTTGTTTATTATATGATTTTTTTACATTGGGTGAATTCAAGTATGATACTCAATGAAGACTATATATCAAATACCATTCATATTTACAACTTCCTACACAGAACAACAAATAGAATGCAGTCAAGTCCGGAATTTCAACGAATGAAACCGAAATAGTAATGTTCTGTTGTTTTATATTCAAAGTTATTCGTCCAGTCAAGTTACTTTTTTTCTAGTTTTCTTATAGCTGCATTTTAGTTTTAAACCATATAATATAGAGGAAACTCTGTCCTGAGTGATTATTCTACCCAAGCACACCCCGCACACACACATATATATATATATATATATATATATATATATATATGTATATATATATATATATATATATATATAAATATATATATATATATATATATATATATATATTTATATATAGTTATATATATATATATATATATATATATAAATATATATATATATATATATATATATATTTATATATATATATATAGAGAGAGAGCAGGAGAGAGATAGAGAGGGATATAATATATATGCATATACATTGCATATATATATACATATATATAGATATACATAAATATATATATATACAAATATACATGCATATATATATATATATGTATATATATATATACAAATACAACTATACATTCATATACATATATATATATATATATATATATATATGTATATATATATATATATATATATATTGAGAAAGAGAGAGGGAGTTAGGGAGAGAGAGACGTAAATGTATATATATGGAAAGATCCATAGTGGTAATAATCCAACGTAATGAAAAATGAAAAAATGGAAAACCAAACATTTTTAAAGCATAAATGGGGAGGGTGTCTTTATTGATAATATGACGACGATATAAACAATGGTATATTTACCCTTTTTCAGTATATATATATATATATATATATATATATATATATATATATATATATATATATATATATATATATATATTATTGTAGAATCCTCGTCGTAAAACGGACATAAGCGATGCATTTATCGATAATTATACATTTTACTGCTTCGTTCTTCCTACGGGCAGTAGTATAGTACTTTTTAAGTGCTATTACCCTTAATTGCATGATTCATTTAAAAATAATGTACCTATACAATGTTTCTTAGTATAGATATTCCATAATTAATAATGATAGCATTGAATTGTTGATAATTTTATCAAGCACATGTATATTATTGACGCTCACGTGTGCTCAGCGTCTGTTGTCTCTATAAATGTTTTGTAATCAAGTTAAAAAAAAATGATGTACACATGTTACTCACCGGGTTGCTACGAATATATATTCCAACATAAATTATAGTCGGTTCCTAAATTAATAATACATTTAAAATAGTCTATATCATGATGTTAGAATTTACAAATAAATATTCTATCCATGCTACTCACTGTATTTTCCGAATATATATTTAACATTTTTATTGATTCAGCCTCAATTGATATATATGCGAACCTTACTTTATTAATGTATATAAGTATATATGTATTTATACATATATATATATATATATATATATTCATATACATATAAATATATATATATATATATATTATATAAATATATATATATACATATATATATACCCTATATTATAGTCTCAAATAGAATTGTGATCCTAGTTTTCTGTTTTCCATCTTTGATTAAAATAGGAGATAGTCGTGATTCTTTCAAACAAAATTAAAAACACAGCAAAACCTTTAAATACTTGTGGGGAGAAACCACATTGTAAACATAACCTAAGCGAAAGGATTCTTAGAAAACTTGATTTTTTCTAAGAACGCAGATCTGACACTCGTAACGTTTGTTATGGATACCAACATTTCTAATTTAAATATTTGGTTCATTACAACTCTTGACACGTAAACATATTGGAAATGCATACCGAATGTGATGCAATATAGTTATTTATTTTCATAACTAAGTTATACGCAAGCATGTTGCCTTCTGCAGCATTGCAAATCCTGCTTCCGTTAGTATATTCTGTAGTGCTATCATTACTTTAACTAGCTTTCTGACAAACGGTTTGATATTTTTTCTGTCTAGCTCAACTTTTGTTTTAAGTAGGGTTAATATCGAGATTTTTAATCCTCTCATAATATTTCACATCAATCAATTATTTAATTATATATCACATTAAACTTAATTATCTTTTTTTTAACTTTGAAAAGTTGTTAGTTATTAATAAAGAAAATAATAATGAATCGGTAAATTGTGCGTATTTCATAAATTGTTACACAAAATAGTTTGTATGGATTGGAATAGTCACATATCTGACCAGCATAGCTTGATTATGTATGTACAAAATGTTCTTGTAATTTTCGAAAAATTGAGATCTGATTTTCGAAAAAGTCATTTTCACATGCGATAGGAATAATTCGTCTTGGATTATAAAATATTAAAATTTGTTACGCAAAAAATGACTGAGTATAAGCGGATAACTACGACAAAATAAATTAAAAAATCAACAAACGGCTGAGTTGTGTTGTTTTATTTACACATAGGTGCCCAATTTTTTCTGTAATTTGGATAAAAACTGTACATAAATTATCATTAGATACTTCAATATCAAATAATATTTTATATACTTTCAAAGATGTACTTGAATTTATTTAGTCTGAAAGATTAACTTGAATGTATAGACTATTTAGAGAATTCATTTACACGATGTATGAAAATAGGTTAGTAATCAAGATTACTTAGTAAACATATATTGATTGAATAAGAGATAACACTAAGTGTATCCTTTCACTCTAGATGTTCAGTGTTGTCAGTACACATTAGACATTAAGTATAATATTTTAGAGGAACATCAATGTTCATGACTAAATACAAATGCTGCTCAAATACGGTTAATTATGTTTCTGGTCCTTAAAAAACATGGTAGCAACGTTGTTTAGTAAGTTATCGTACCGTGGGATTGTCTGGTTTCATTAAGTCATCGTCGTAAGTCGCAGCAATTCGTTAACCAGTAGGATTGCTGATCCTTACTAGCGAAACCTAAAGCAGCAACATCCAACGTGTGTATGGGAAGTCGGGGAAGGTGTGGCTAATTACACACATATAATTTCCACATAAAAAACGTTGCCACTTTCTTTCTCTTTATTTGAGGTTCCTGTATTTGCTCCTATCACGAATATTCAGAGACAATCAAAAAGTAACTAAAAGACAATAACGTATCGACTTCATCTGGGAATGCTATCTGGATTATGGCCGAAATAGCGTTTAGTGACAGACGTATTTTATACCATACGTGTCCTTGACAGGAGCCGATGTCAAAGACAACACAGCTATGATAATATTACTTTGACACCACCCCTACTAAGATAGAAAGTATTGGACTTTAGAGTGTGGGGGTTGCTGTCTCCGCAGATAGGCGTATAGGATGTGCTCGTTTTCTGATGTTATCTTCCGTGTAAAAGTTACTACTTACAAAATTGAAATCAAAACTACTATACATAGTTCAAAAGGAAATGTCATCACTCATTTCAATCGAGAAATATTACGATAGACCGGGAGAAATAAATACGTGTCCAGAGATATGGAATAAACAAATCGACAACCACATGGACACAAAACAATGTACATGACCGCCCCATATTTCAGTAGTTAGATAAACATATTCAACAATCAATGAAAGCTTATTGTTGATGATATTTATCAGTTGTGACCTTGAAGGAATTAAATGAAATAAGATAACAACGATGGATCATCTATTTACTGAAAGTACAGTGCATTAAAGAGCCCCTGTAGTTACGTAAGCGGGTAGATCATTATACTAATTGGTTAAGTCAAGGTCCATGGTATTATTCTCCCTCACGAAACCATTTAAAAGGTTAAATTAAGAATAATGTAATGTGTCTAAACAAATTCGGATATCGAAGATAATACACAGTGAATTTCACAGGTTATGCTTATATTTTCAAATAATGCGGTATTGTTCGCGCCCGCTTTTGTCAGATTAATAAACAACTGACACGGTGTTACATATTACTTAACACATTGTGTTTAGCATAAAGTTTTCGTGATGTTAATTACTATAGTTTTCATAATTTTTTCAGACTAAGATTTGAATGCATATATGAGAATGAGTATGACTGTTTAGATGTCTGTAGAAATGTTTACCAGTTGCTGAAAAATGCTTAGAGCAAACCTTATTTAATTGCCTCTCCACGAAAGCATGGATAGTCACATAGTCAAGTTCTATATGGGGATATCCAGCATTCCTAGGGAAAACGCACTTATATTAAGCAAACATACAAATTGATATACGGTACAATCACGTTGACACACCGGTTCCCGTTAGATCACCGAAGATAAGCGACGTCGAGCCTGGCCAGTATTAAATGGGTGACCATTTGGGAATACCAGGTGCTGTATGTGCTCTCTGTTTATCTCGGCATTGTTTCCAGTCGTCTTGAACTGCTTGCCATTGGAATCAAGCAGTGCCGACTCAGGAGAGGTGTTGTTAGGGATTGCGCAACCCTTGCTTTATAGTTACACGCGCAGCCAGACCCTTATAGGGGTATCCATAGACTGAACGGAGGGCTTACATACAAATTGACCTATAAAGAAAGAATATTCCCATCTCTTACTGGGGAATGAGCAAATACAACACTTTGATCGCATCCCGAATGGCCAGTGATAAATACTTTAGTGCAGTCAAATTAACCTGTTAATTATAATATATGGGGAAACTTGAAAAATATGTGGGTATGGTCAAGCCAGAACACACCTTATATACGAAAATATTTGCTGAATCAATAAAGTATATATTAAAGGTAATTTGTATAAACATGAACTAGAAGCATGTTTACTGGCTCGCATGTTTTTGCTGCATGTGAATAGCAAACTTGCTGCAATTGATTAATATTTAACAAAGAGATAAGTGACCAAACAAAATATTTGAAATACGTATGATCTGGAAGTGTGAGCTACCCTTATTGTATGTGTCTATTTGGGAGAATAATGTATTTAAGATAAGAGGTAATATGCTGTTGTTATGGATCACTCCAGTTTTGTTAACAAGACTAATAGCTACAATACCCTAGAGAATTGTGCCTTTGATGTTCATGGATAAACCTGACTACAGTATGTATTGGTCAGTCTCTGGGTCTTTAAATAAAAATGACTCGCAGAAAGACTGACATCAAAGATTTTCAGTCAAAAGTACATATATTTCAGGCTATGAACAGGGTAGGCCACATACAGCTGGCCCTCTGGGTGTTACACACCTGGTTTAGTTTCTCTTGTCACTGACAGAAAGTGGAGTATGTTAGCCTCTCCAGCTTAGATAGGCCCTTGATGCACTTAGCTAAAATAATTGTGTTTATTTGACTTGTGTTTTGATTTTATGAGGCAAATACTTTTTAGCTAATAGCCGGTTGTTCTACAAAAAGAAACATTTGTGACTTCCAAAAAAAAACATATTTAAATTGTATTTAATCTGGAGTTGTTATTCTATTTTGGTATAGGATCCCTTTGTTGATGCACTGACTGGATCGGACAACAGTTGATACCGGCAGAGTCAGCGGAACGATCACAGTCAATGCAGTGAATGCACTCATGCAAGTTCATATTGGAAGATAACATCAATATTTCTTACTTCAAGTTTCCGGGCGTAATAAATGTATTAAAACTAAGGACTACGCAAACAATTGACATGAATAAAGAGAGACATTGCTATCTGCCACTATACAAGTAATCTATTACATCTTACCGTCTTAATACATCGTATACAATACATTAAAACGACATAGTGTCAAGTCGTTTCGTCTGTGTCAGTATTTGAAATAAAAGTAAGGCTTCACTGACGTCACCGCATAATGAAACCATTGCTACATTATTTCACATTGTATATTCTTGTTAAATTTCATCAATAAATGAATAAAGAAGAGAATATATTATAGCAACGCATATAACTTCAATTCTGAAAATTTATAATAGTTTTTTAGAATAAATCGACAATTGAATTTTACTCTGCACGCGTTTCTAATCTGATCGACTGAGAGATTAATGATATTTCTCAATACATCTTAGCAAGCTAGATGGATCGTCGCTCGTACATATGTGTCAAGATAGCGTGCGTATACTTAAATGGATGCTTACTGATAGAGTTCAAAATCGGATATGGCTCTATGAGTAACACAATAAATGACAGTATTGAGTAAGTTTGCGAGCAAGCATACCTTATTACCCTATACCATCAGTGATAGACTAATATATATATATATATATATATATATATAAAACATATGTGTATATATATAAATATATATATATATGTATATATATGTTTATATGTCGCTAATGTCTTTATGTTTTAGTTTTTGAAAGTTTTTTTTTAACATAGTTCACCCCAAACAAGGCAAGCCGCCACTGTAGACGTAAGGGGCTACTGAGAAAAGAAAAGGGGAGAAGGAAGGGGGGAGGTCAACCTAACTTTGGGTCTGCGCAGCGAGATGTCTGTTTACATTAGTTTTAAACTTCTGCATGTCTGTTCTGTCGGGGAAACAGGGGGCAGGGAGAGAGTTACAGAGGCCAGCAGTACGAGGAAAGAAGCTATTTGAATAGAAGGCTCTACGACATCTGAGGACCTCCACAGTGAATGAATGAGATGTAGTTGATTGTCGAGTTAGTCTAGGGAATTTACGTCGAGGGGGCACCAGAGTAGGCAATTCATCGGAGCATAATCCATTGCATTATTTGTAAAACAAGCACAAGGATGCCACATTGCGGCAATGGGACAGAGGCTAAAACTTGGTTGACAGTGAGGGTCCAATTAGGTTGCGATTCTTTTTTGGACCTTGTCAAAGAAGGAGAGACAAGTAGATGATGCACCAGCCCAGATGTGACAACAATACTCCATGCATGGGCGAATGGTGGCTTTGTAGAGATACAGACTTATGTCAGGTGTGAGGAGGTTACTAGCACGGTAGATGGAGCCAACCTTCTTTGCGGCAGCCTTGGCAATGTCTTCAATGTATTTGTTCCAATTCATGTTACCTGTAAAGTTTAGGCCGAGGAGTTTGAACGATGAACTCTCACATAGGGTGTTATTTGCCATAACAATCGGTGGTTGAATAGGTTTCTTGAAGTTAATGAAGGAAAGGAGTTTTGTCTTTGCGGCATTAAAATTTACCAACCATGTATGACCCCAATCCACTACAGCCTGGAGGTCATTTTCTAAAGATTCAGCCATTGCCTTGGATATGATCGCGTCTGTTTTACCAACATGGCGAGAGTAAAGTGTGGTGTCGTCAGCAAATACACCAATCTCAGACTCTACGTCATCAGGGAGATCGTTTATGAAGATCAGGAACAGTAAAGGTCCAAGGATAGATCCCTGGGGGACACCAGCATTTATGTCATGTTGCTTAGATGAACGGCCATCGAGAACAACCTGGATTTTTCTTTTGTCAAGGAAGGATCTAATTATATTTAGTAATTGCCCAGTTATACCGTATGAGCGTATTTTCAGGAGAAACCCTTTATGCCATACCTTGTCGAACGCCTTGTATATATCAAGCGCTTCTGCCCTAGCTTCACCTGCCTTGTCGAGTGTAGGATACATACGTTCCTAGATGACCGTTATGATGTCTGCAGTAGATCGTGGTTGTCTAAATCCATACTGGCGGTCAGAAATAAGTTTAGCATTAACTAGGTGCCGTACTATCGCCAGATTGATTAAGGATTCAAAGATTTTAGCAAAAGTCGGAAGCAAACTGATTGGGCGATAGTCCTGAGGATCTATTCGCATAACTCTTGTAGACTGGTACCACAATTTTCCAGCTATCGGGGAAGCAAGCTTCAGCTAGACATTTATTGTAGAGTTTGGAGAGGACAGGGGCTAGTTCAGCAGAGCATTTCTTTATTACTATTACAGGTATAAAATCAGGCCCACAAGATCTGGAGGGTTCAGGGTTTTTTATGATGTCTCTGACCTGGGATAAGGTGATGACCAGGTGATCAAGTGTGGATTCGGTCAGCAAAGGGAATTTTGGGAGGGGGGTTATCTGAGTCCAAGGTAGAGTTAGAAGCGAAGCGATGGGCAAGTAGTTCAGCCTTATCAGTGGCCGTGCAAACGACATCATTGTGGTTTCATAGTGGGGAAATCGTTGATTTACCATTATTCACTACACTATTGTAGATTTTCCAGAAATCACGAGTACCTAGTTTCTGTGACTGGATGCGTTTTTTGTTAACTCATTATACCAGCTCTTTGCTTCACCTATCACGGCCTTGCAATTATTTCTTGACTCTAGTAATGTATGTCTATTAGTAGCTGACTTATTGCGGCCGAATTTATGGAATGCTTGTTGTCTCTCAGAAGTGGCAGCTGCACATTCCGAGGTGAACCATTGAGGGGAGTGAGGTTTGCTAAAGAATTTTCGCATGGGGACATAGGCTCTAATGCCTGCTTTGCCCCATTCAGTTAGTTCGTTTGCACACTGGTTGGCGTGCTCCTAGTATCTCGTTGTTTTGAGCAACGGTTCATCAGCTTTTGGACGACTTTTAAGGGTGATATGTACCATTAGCACAATGTGATCAGCATTCCCAAGTGGGCTATGAGCTTTCGTCACACAAGCCTCGGGCATTGAGGTCAAGAAAAGGTCTAGAAGTGAGGCTTGTTTGTCTACTCGATCGGGGATCTGGGTCGGAAATTCGACAGTCTGAGAGAGGGAGTGAGCTAAAGAGAAATTATACGTAGAGTTGCCGGCTGCGTCAGTAATGCTGGAGAATCCCAACCAGTTACGGTGGTGGCATTAAAATCCCCAAATACATGTATCAGGGCATTCGAGTCAATTAAGAGTGCTCTATCTATGCTTACAGAGACAGAGTTTGGCAGAGTACAGTCCTGGGTCGACGGGGAACGGTATAAGAAATATAAGTAGCTGACGCTGTGATGTAAAGTCAATCTAAAGCACATGTAGTCGTGGTCATCCGATTCTAGCATATATTCTCTAGTCAGGGGGAGGGTGTTCCGAACAAAATCTCCTAGCCCATGCATATATCTGTCAAAGTCTTTACGGTATAGTGGGAGGTAGTCAGTCATGTCAAAGTGGTGAGAGGAGATTGAGGATTGAAGATTAGTTTCACTTAAGGCTAGCATATCCGGGGAGTTTGTCAGCAGAAAGGTGTCTACATCGTTGATGTTGGTTCTAAGTCTCCGGATATTTGTGAATGCGAGCGTCAAGGGCGGCGGCGAAAGTTTTTTTTGTTGGGTGTCTGGTTTAGGTTTCTTTTATTTCTTTGTAATAACATGTTTGGTTTGTATTATAGAGTGGGTTGGCCAAGGTGGGTAATTGTTTGGTGCCAATAAGCTCACATAACTGGTCCATTAGTCACGAACTGGTTTATGGGGGTTGTGGCCTCGGGACAGCCCACCGGAGATAATTGCAGGGTCCCTTTCCATGCGCGACATAGCACATACAACTACCCACGGTATTATGCAACTGATGATGGAGCAGCCGTTCCTGGCGCTACCCAAGAGTTTGGACTCCTTGCTTTCAGTCGGAAACAGCAGCCAGACAAGCTGTCTAACCTCTACCCTCAACCTGTCGGAACAGGAGAGACCCAGACTGGTCATGTAAGACTTAGTGACGAGAAGATTTTCCCCAAGTTGCCCAAATAGAGAGAAGGAAAACGGCGTTTATTGTCCTAGTAGGGAAACAAAGCTAGGCACTGAGTGTTTAGAGGGGTCCCTGTGCTGTTACCTCTACGCCTGACTAATAAACAAAGAAGGAGTGCAACGGCCGGCGATAGGCAGAACCTATCTACTCCTTAAGCAAGTGTAGGTTTGCAAACCGGATATTTTGTTCGAGATTCCAACTCTAGGAAGGTTGTCGATCAAGACTAAGGAGGCCTCCCTCCCCAACGGTTTACTGTCACGGTGTAAATAGCTGATAGCAAGGTTTTTTCTCAGAGATTTCCTTCTCTTAGATGGATAAACTAACAAGGTATTACGGGTCCAACCCTCCGAGAAGGGTGTCAATGAAAACTTTTGGCGTATCAGTACCTTTTTCCAGCATGCTAGAGCATTACATACTTTACCACAAATGTAGTAGGTTTGTGCTAGTTTTAATGGGATAACATAATTAAAAGACTACCTACATACGCATCTCTCTTTGTTTCTCTATCTCTCTCTCTTACTCTCTCTCTCTCTCTATATATATATATATATATATACATATATATATATATATATATATATATATATTAAGTTGTGAAAATATATTTAGGGCAATTAAGCTACATAGAGGTTCCACCCTTTAATTACTGGGGGAGATTTTCAGTTTATTTTGCCGGGTGTTTTTATGTGCACGACTCACTAGTTAACTAATCAGAGTTTTTGTGTTTCTCTTAGCCAATTGTTGGGCTTCTCATAAACAAAGATCCGGTTCGTTTTACTTCCTATTTCCTATAATATTGTTCTGTTCTCCATGGAGTTGTCTATCCCTGTTTGTTTTTTTTGCTGTGTAAATATAATCGTTCTTGTACTTCTATTTTAAGTTTCAGTTTTTAAGTTTTTATGTTTTAGTTTAATTGTTTTTACTTGTTTAGTTTTTATTTATCCGTGTATTGCTAGCTTCAGATAACTTTTCTTCTGTGCATGCAGCTGTTTGCTATGTCACTTCTACAGTTTAATAGATGTTGCGGGTTTTTAAAGTTTAGAATTTCAATTTTTATTCATTCAGACATAATCTACACGGGTCCTCTAAATTTCTACATGTAATGGCCTGCCTTTTGTTATATTAAAGTATGGGAGAGCGTCCGTTTTCTCTGAGCTCACAATAACAGTGTTTTAGTGCTGTTTTAATTCGAAATTTTTTGTTCGTGAGCAGCGCAACCCTTGACTAAGAGAACACCGAGGAATATGATTGGTTAACATGCTAATCGTGTATAATAACAGACACGGCAAAACTAACTCCATACATTTTAGACTGAGGATACCCCGCGGATGAAACGAGGGAGTCCTAGTGTAGCGTAATTGCGATAAATATATTTTCGTGCTTTACTACTAAGCTCTAATTACGTATCGAGAACTGTTGAAGTAAATACTAGAAAATTGATACATAAAAGATTATATCTTCTCATAAAATGTTATGTGGATACATGAAATAGTAATATATATATATATATATGTATATATAAATATATATATATATATATATATATATATATACATATATATGTATGTATGTGGGTGTGGCGGTTCACAGGCGTAGAGACACAGAGAGGGTGTGTTCGATCATTGAACGATAAAGTAGGTTATATGAGAATACTTTAGATAAGAGAGCGCACTACAATACAGAGCACATTGCTTACATGTTCGTTAGTTGTTTTCCTAATTGTATATATATATATATATATATATATATATATATATATATATATATATATATTATTCTACGTATCAAAATATGTATTATGAAGAAAATATTTGATATATATACATGATTTGATTCATAATTATATGGGTGCTTACATTGAAAGTCTAACGTAACGTAAGGGATGCACCATCCCTAATAGCATATCTCCTGAACTGGCATAGTTTGAATCCAGTAGAAGAGAGATGTAATATATAACTGGAAGCTATACCTGGATAAGCAGACCATATCTCTTGTTATTTGGGAGTGTCGTGTACTTTACAAAGTAAACCATAGATGCAAAAAGAGATATGAATCCAAACACACCTAAAAGTAGTTTATGCTATATATATATATATATATATATATATATATATATATATATATATATATATAGGAAACTAAAAGTATTATTTTACAGAATTTTACAGAAACATGTTTTTATCGAGTACACCTTGTATTGAACAATGGAAGATAAAATAGATCTATCATCCATACATCTTTATATATCTCTTTTTCAATTGTCTTATATATATATATATATATATATATATATATATATACATACATGTGTGTGTGTGTGTTTGATTAAAAAACAGTAACAATTCCTGTTTATTTCTATTTTTATCAATCTTTTCAAGTGTGCGAACCAACGATCTCATGTTATTTCCAAGTGTGAACAGGAACTCGCCATACTTCAAACGTGTTCGACTCACATGAGTATTTACTTGGCTGAAGAAGCCTCAAGTAAGTCGAACACGTTTGTAGTGTTGGGGAGTTTCTGTTTACACTTTAACATAACCTTACACTGTAAGTTTTCCAATTTTAAAAAGATGGATTAAAAAGAAACAAACAGCAAGTGACACTGTATGTCAATCAAATATGCATAAACTAAGACATGCTGCTTTGAGAGAGAGAGTGAGAGAGAGGGAGAGTGGGAGAGAGAGAATATACAGGATATCGTCATCCTGATAACTTAGTAACAATTGGTATTGATCATGTTTTCTAACTTGTCTAATACAGAGACACATAAATAAAAAGTACCATTTGTTAAACTTACTTCTTAGGTAATGATGTTGGTTTTTATATGAGGTAACGTGTTCACATTGTATGCCAATAATCTCAAAGCCAAGACATAATATATATATATATATATATATATATATATATATATATATATATATATAACTACTAGATCGCTTATTACGACATTTTTATCTTTGTGATATTACTTTCCTTTAAATATTCAACTTCGCACAGTGTTGTTTCACGATTAACTATTAATGAACATATATAGTACTGCACTAATTGTATTTATGAGCTATGTCAGAATAGACTTTTCCTTCTCAATAGACGCTGTAAAACGTAAACGTATGTATATATATATATATATGTATATATATATATATATATTGAAAATTATGAAAATATTATTACAACTAGATGGTAAAAGAAAAAGTAAAAATGAAAATTATTTATATATTCATCAATGTTCCGACTTTATTTCAAGACCTTTTCAAGTACTATAACTAACATATTTGGTGCGCGTTTTACGTGAAAAAGTGTTTGGTGGATATGATAATATTGAATTCTCTTTTTATATCATAGATATGTGTATATATATATATATATATATATATATATATATATATATATATATGTATATACATATTATAAAAACAAAGGTAGTGACAATGTGATATAAAATTGAGGAAAACATGTTGATTTTAGAATATTATAGTTCTTCATCAATGTTTAATTATATATTTTCATGGTATACGTCCTTCTAGAAAATCTGCTTATTTATTCTTTTTACTTTGACTTATTAAATTAGTTTAAACCTACGTGGAGGCTTCAATATCATATCAACTTGTTACTTCCTTCTATAGAAAAAACAATTTCTATACACAATGATCTAAAAATACTCTAGCACACTTTGACACACACACACATATATATATATATATATATATATATATATATATATATATATATATAAATATTTGTTATTGTTTATTTATCTATGGACGTATACGTTTCGTCTCTTTTCAATCAAGACTCATCAGCATAGAAGTATGACTATTCACTACCGGTCACACGATTCGAAACCCTGGACTACAACATTTTTCAACTCTAATCCAACGTCGCTAACCGATAGGCCAATTCTGAACAGCTTACAAACGATGATAATTTAACACATTTTTTTAAAGCGGCGAGACATACAGGTATTCAACTTCTATAAGTGAAGGAATGATGCATATAAAGCAAGTGACGTCACGCTGTGTTAGTACTACCATTTACAGTGCTCTACTTGTTTACGAGAAGCTTCAAATATGAATATTTGTTATTGTTTATTTATCTATGGACGTATACGTTTCGTCTCTTTTCAGTCGAGACTCAGCAGCATAGAAGTATGACTAATGATATAATCTCATAATCAATAACATATAACATTGATTCGATGAATTGATGAAACTCACAATTAATAATATTTTTTTAATATATAATAATCAATAAATTTAATAAAATCTATGATATTTCAAATGAGAGGTTGATTAATTTACTTTATATTAAATAAAAATTAAAATACGAAAATTAAACAACACACATAAAACAATATATATATATATATATATATATATATATATATATATATATATATATATATATATATATATGTGTGTGTGTGTGTGTGTCAGAAACATTGGGGACCTAAGAATCACAGAATCAATTCTTATCTTCAGGCTAAACCCTCACTCAATCAGCTTCACGAGCTCCACTCACTGTTCAGTCTATAATGATCTACCATCTCACCCACTGACCAACCTTTATAATACATTTCCACTATTTCACTCATTACTGACTTCCTATATTAAGTCATCGAACACCCAAACTATAATAATTCACATCATGATCTGCCAGTATTAATAAACTTATATAAATACATATAAAATGTATACAAATAGCATACCAATATAAAAAAATGTAAAAAAGTAAATAAAACATTAATATATAAATAAATAAAATAAATGAAATGAAATAAAATGTAAAAAATAAAGAATAAATAAGTAAATAAATATATGTATATATATATATAAATTAAATACATAAACAAAAAAATGTATAAAAACACTAAATAAAGAAATAAACACAAATGAAAAATAAAGAATAAATACTAATAAACCATAATATATATATATGCATATATACACATGTGTATATATATATATATGTATATGTATATATATATATATATATATATATATATGTAAAATGATATAATCTTTTAATCAATAACATATTACATTGATTCGATGAATTGATGAAACTCACAATTAATAATATTTTTTGAATATATGATGATCAATAAATTTAATAAAATCCATAATATTTAAAATGAGAGGTTTATTAATTTTCTTCATATTAAATTAAAAAATACAAAAATACGAACATTTATCAACACACATGAACAAATAAAAAAATAAAAATAAAAATATATATTATTAAAACTAACAGTTAATCGATCACCATACAATACCTATCATTTTTCCAATATTGCACGCACATTTTTAATACCGCATT
The DNA here is from genome assembly GCA_963556195.1 of Sepiola atlantica. Lineage (NCBI taxonomy): Eukaryota > Metazoa > Mollusca > Cephalopoda > Sepiida > Sepiolidae > Sepiola > Sepiola atlantica. The sequence continues at coordinate 96,773,952 of OY744524.1, forward strand.
TATATAAATAACATAACTTTAAAACTTATTAATTTCTTTTCTCTGCAAGGCTGGTTTGCACCTACGCTGTCTTATGTCTTCTGGCATCAATTTTGTTACATTTTGATAGATTCTCTGCACAGACGAATGTTTCCCCTCGTGTTTATTATTTTTGAGAAATCGACGTTTTTCTTTCCGAAATATTAAATGATTTTTTATAATCATCCGAACAACACACAAACAGCTAACACCACACTTGTTTTTATGTAAGATTTTAAGAAAAAATAAATAGTAAGTCCCATTCTGTATTCGATTTATTACTTTTGATCCTTCTAGCTTACACCCTACCCGGAATCTGCATTGCCCATAGCCTTTTAAAAACATACTACTACTGTTTCCAGTAATGCTTCAAGCAAACTACCATTCTCTATTAATATATACAGACATATATATATAACATATTTATCAATTTAATTGAATACACATGTTCTGTTTAACAACAATTTATCAACATTATAATTTAATTAATAAACATTTTTCTTTAATTATTGGTACATTAATCTATGATATAAAAGTTAGCTGTCTTTCCTTAATATATTTGAACTGCAATACTTCACTCAGTTATATCTCGTTTTGTAAATCTTCGATGACTCAAGATTGATGCTGATTGATAATCTCTCTCATTTACATATGCTTTTGTTTTATATCAGTGGCTCAACGAATGATAGTAAAACAAGAAAAGTGTTAAGGTTTATTAAATTCATAAGAGAATTGCCCACGGGAGTTCATGGTGCAATGGATAAAAGTTTAAGTACCATTATTTTAAACTGACAGTTTTCAAGAAGGTGTATAGTGTAATCGTCAGTATAGGCGATATAAAAGGAACTATAAAAACTTACGTAATTATTTTACCGGATCATGGATTAAGGGATAAGAGCAAACTACACTCGTGAATAAAAATCGTTCGAAATTACGTATAGATTCCCGAGTTCAACATACAGATTCTTCGAGTTCTTCGAGACGCACTTGAAGAATGTCCGACATTACATCGACCAACATGGTGTGAGAATAACATCCAAGATGAGAACTGTAGTTCCAATAATCGAAATAATACAAATTATCAATCGTTATCTCAAAATTCCGAAACATAAAATCAACAGTCTCGGTTAGTATATGATCACATTAGATACCTTTCGATTTGAACTCAGGATAAAAGGATGTCGTACTGCGCGAAGGTACGAATGAGGTCAATCACTCACTCACTTGTACGTGACATATCTATTTGCTATTAATCAGGAATAAAAATCCAATCTGCCAAATGGTCATAGTCATTTTATCTTGTTTGTATCTGATTAATTACCATTGAATTGGGTCGTCGGAATAATTGAGTTTGCCTCGTTTTTTTTTTGTTTTTTGGTGTTATTAATATCATATTATCATTATTGTTTATAGTAGTATTAATTTATTTATTCGCTTTATTTAGACATTGAGATGGCTTCGGTGATCGATGAGAAATTTAAAGCGAATGTGTAATTTCGTTTTAGGCAGGGATAATGAATGGAATTTATTTGCCCACGAAGTTTGTACAAAAGACAGATAGTGATCGAAAGAAATATAAACACAGAGTCAAAGAGAAAGAGATAGAGAGAAAGAAAGAGAGGGGGTGTTGCAAGATAGATGGAGAGAATTAGCGGAAAATCATTGTAAGAGGGGTATAGTAGAATAGTTAGAAAACCAGTGTATTACCTTCTCCAATAATGAATACAGGCTGGAAATACACATGAATTAACCCTTCCTCTATTAAATAACAACAGTTGCTAATTATAATTGTTTTTCGAAAGGTATACAGTTGATAGAATTCGGCTGCACATGCTAGGTTGTTATTAGCGCGCAATAATATTTCCTAAAACGCGGGGATCATTGCCAGAAGCTGGAGATATCAAATGGATTGCTTCACTAAAGCTTTGCTTATGTATTTGCTAACTGCACGAAGCCGACGTAATTTTACTATTAAGTTCTGCTTTGTCACCCTCTTCGAATCTGTTCTGCATCAACTATTACTTCTTGGAGCAGAATATATACTACGTCGATCTGGAAGGCAACTTAACAAACGTGTGACCTAAAATGACCTGGGCGTCGATATGTTATGCAATAATATGATGTTGCTTATAATGCTGTATTTCGATTAACAAAGTTAAGTTTAAGTCGATTTATAGGAATTTACCTTTAGAAATCAAAATCGAAATCTAACCAATAAAATTGCACACATGCTTGATAACATGTAAAAATAACGAGTTGTATGACGAAACCGTGATGTTCAAGTATATATGTTGTGGTGGCAACCACTCATTTGCATATACGAATAACGTTACACTATAAATGGCAAGCCTAGGTTGGCCTTAGAGTGTGTTATCTAAATGCGTTCGTGATTTTCACTTGTTACTGTCTACACATTTACTTTGCGCCGGATTATTGGTTTGTTACGTGTTATTTCTTATTGTTGGACTTCCCGTTATTTTGTTACTTGTTAATATTTGAACTTTCTCGTTATTGTTGAACTTTTTGTTACGTTATTTTTGAAGCACGGAGTTTTTTTTTCTCCCCACTTTTTTTTTGTTTTTTTTTCCCCCACTTTTTTTTTCTCTTTTCTAGCCTCTAGTGCTTACAAACTAAGATGGCTACGGAATCGCCGAACTCAGAAAGTTCTGAGTGGTCTAAACCACCGAAAGTCCATATTGATGTACGACAATTCGTGGAGGATGCCAAAAAATGTTCCCATATGGTCACAGAGACTGGATTGCTGGTCGATTTGCCGAAACTGGAGGAAATCCAGAAAAGAACGGTGACGCTTTTTGTTATGGATAAAAGAATCAAACAATCTATAAGAGCCTCTACGGAATTAATACTCAAACTTCTTAACACGGTCGACTTCAAACCTCAACGACTCATTAAATCTAAGGGATTGAATACATGGTCGGCCCTTTTCCAGGATGAAGACACATGCAACAAACTTTCTTTAACCCCAATAATAACACCAGATTATGTACTAAGAACAGAGTACATGGGAAGAAGGCGTTCTTCCATATCTTTTTTCAATGTGCCCTTCCATGTTAAGGGGGAGCACATAGGCGCTTACTTACTAAAATTTGGCGAAATCACCGACGTAAATCACGAGGAATTCTCGGGAGTATGGAATTTCGAAATCTTTGTAGACAAAAAGTCTTATGATGGAATACCCTATTATCTACTAATAGGAGAAGATAAACTACCAATAATACTCACAGGCCGAAGACCTATTTGTTGGTTTTGTGAAGAGGTGGGACACTTAACAGTGGATTGTCCCAAAAAAAAGGAAGCAACAATTAAGACGACTTCTGCTTCAAATAAAAAATCGAGAGCAGGAGCTCACATCGATGCACCGCCGGTTATTGGACATCAAATAATCTCCGAAAGCGAAGATTCCGACGAAGAATTCCCAGCCCTTCCGACAGCTAAGAAAGGCGAGGATAAAGTAACTGACAAGGAAGGATGGGTCATTGTACCTGGAAAAAAAACCCCGGGACGTCTAACCTTGGAGGAGATAAGGGAAAAGGAAATGTTGAAAAATGACCCCGGAAAAGACTCTTACGTTAAAGCAAAAAAAATACTGAAAAAAGTAAATAACCCTAAGCCCTCTCCTGACTCTGCCCCTAAAAAAACCCTAATCCTCAGACCCCCAAATCAATGCCCCTTCCGATAACTGGACCTATAATCGATAAACCGTACAAATTAATCCCTCTGAGTCCCCAAAAAGTCCCAAAAAATCCCCCAGACCTTCGCCTTTTGTGTCCCCTGCTAATACCCCCAGAAGCTCCCCACCTGCATCCCCCTCAAAGCATCCCTCCCCTGCACCTTCTCCAGCGTCTCCCATAGAGCTTAGCTCCCCCTCCCCTTCCCCCATGGAAGACATGCCCCCTCTTACTCCTAAAAGACATAGGAGTCCTTCCCTAGAGAAAAGGAGATTTAAAAAATCTACTTTTCTCTCGGGAAGAGATATATGTAAAGTTACCCAGGTCCAAATCGACACAGCTAAAAATTTGCGTAGCACCAACCTCATCGGACTATTAAAATTCGATGAGGTTGGTGGCTTATCTATCGAAGAACCCGAAAACTTCCCCAACGCAACAAGAGTGGTTACTGTCATAAGAAAAAGATCTGAAGCAAAGGCTCTATGGGATATGTTGGAGGAGGCGAACTCGGCCTTCAATTTTGCCCCCCCTCTTGCCATTTTCAAATCCAGTGAATTGATGGAGATGAGAAACGATTGTTTTGGAAGGCTACCTATCAAAATTCACCCTTCCCTGTATAGGATAGCTAAACTAACGTATCCTCAGGATATTGGCGGCATCTCCTATGATGGTCTAATTAACGACCAAATGGGTAAACAGTCATTTGGGAGAGCCGTCGGTATCCTGACCTCTTTTATGTTCGTTTCTCAAACTCAACCCTAAGACATCTTTATGGCTCTCTATCTAGCAAGTCTAAATGTGCGGGGCCTGAGGGCAAATGATCGCAAGTTTCGTGTCGCTACTGACCTTCAGCGCCTCGGAGTGGATGTATGTTGCTTGCAAGAGACCCACCTTATTTCAGGGGACCATTTGGGTACGTTGGCTAAGCGTTTTCACGTTTATTCAGCGTACTTTAATTCTTCCGCAAGGGGAGTTTCTTGGCTTAGATGCGTCGTGTGACCCTTGCTACATGGATCCGGAAGGGAGACTATGTGTTTTGGATATTACCATAAAGGGGAAAGCATTTCGACTCGTTGGGGTTCATGCTCCCAATAGCCATTCTGAGCTTCGTTCTTTTTTTTCGGCGAATCGAGCAGTTCTTGAATACTACTCGGACGGTCATTTTCGCGGGAGACTGGAACGCGGTCCTGGATCCCGATTTAGATCGTAATCGGCCTAGGGGTACTAACACTGATCGGGATGCTATAATATTTCGGGACTTTCCTGATAAGTTTGATCTTATCGACAAGTTCCGGAATGAAAAGCCCCGTGATAGGGTATGGACTTGGACAGCTAGACGCGGTTCCGATTTGAGACAACTCTCGAGTTATATCGATCGGTTCTTAATTAGAGGAGTCGATGTAGGGGTAGTTGAATGTCCAAGTCTTCATAACATAGTTTACTCGGACCATAGACTCGTTCGGGTCCGTGTGAACTTAGATAAGCCTAAGCCTAGATTAGATGGTTACTGGAAACTCAACACTTCGTTTTTCGACGTGAAGGGCTTCCAGGACCAGCTTCTACTAACCTTACAGCGGGAATTGACGGGGGCTGTAATTGGGAATAGGAAGTGGGGCCATTTTAAAAAAGTGATTAGGTCCTTTACTGCCGATTTTAGCAGACGGCTCAACCTATCAACTAGGGCAGTTAAAGTGGCACTAGAGTCTAGATTAGATAGGGCGATTGAGGTGGGGGATAGCTCTAGTGTTACTATAATTAAGGCTAAGCTGAATTCTTTGGCTTTCAAAGAACATCAGGCTTTAGTAATTAGGAATAGGTTAAAAAGAATGTCTGCGGAAGCAACAAACATGACCGCTGAACTGCGTGCAGAGGAGTTTCGCCATGCAGCTGATCGTCATATCGCTCGTGTCTTATTACCGGATGGGCGGCTCGTGACTACAAACGAAGGTATTCTGGAGGCTTTTTGCTCTCATTTTCAAGAGCTTTTTACTCGGGAACCTGGTCTGTCTTTAGCACAATTCGACCCCTATTTGGCTGACTTTTCTCGCCTTGAGGCGACCGAAGCAGCTAGGTGCGAAGGTTGCATAACAGAGGATGAAGTTCAGGAAGCGTTAAAGCGGGTCGGACTTAACAAGTCTCCTGGGATTGATGGTCTGCCCTATGAAGTGTATTTGAGGATGTCGCCCATTTTTGTTCCCTTGCTGACAGTTTTGTTTAATTCATGGTTTAGGAACGGGAATATTCCTCAGTACTTGACCATGGGTTTAGTGAAGCTGATACGCAAAAGCAAAAATGGTGGGGATGGGTTAGATAACTTTCGGCCCTTAACAATGCTTAATGCGGAGTTAAAGATTTTGGCCAAGATCTTAGCTAATCGTCTGCAACTTGTTTTGCCTGGTCTTATTAGCCCTAAACAGACTTGTGCTGTAAAGGGTCGGACCATTCAGGATAACTTGCATTCGATACGCTTGATCATTGATGAAGTCGACACTGAAGCCGCGCTGATCAATTTAGATCAGTCCAAAGCATTTGATAGGGTGGATCATCGGTATTTGGAGGATGTTTTGTCGGTGGCCGGCTTTGGTCCTCAGTTCCGCTCTTGGATTCGCCTCTTGTATGCGAACCCCGGTGTTAGGGTAGAAGTGAATGGGGTGAAGTCGGAGGCTTTCAGATTATCCAGATCCATTCGTCAAGGGTGCCCTCTTTCACCGATGCTTTATGTGCTTGTTTTGGAACCCTTTCCTTAACAGGCTAAGGGTGAATCCGGTCCTACGTGGAATTACTTTGCCAGGTGCTTGCACCACGTTGAAGTATTCTGCCTATGCCGACGATGTAACAGTGCTTGTAACGAGCAATGCCGAGATTAGTGTCGTCGGCAGAGAAATCAGAACATATGAAACGGTGACAGGGGCCAAAATCAACTGCGTTAAGTCTGTTGGCTTACACATAGGTGCCTGGAAGGGTGTTTCCTTGCAGGGACCCTTTGGCTGGACAGATGGACCTTGCTAGCTACTCGGCGTCTGGTTTGGTCCTGATCTTCAGCTGGTCTGTGGACCCGTAGAAATCTTTCATTAAAGGGGAGATCGACGTATGTGCTTCTCACATTTACCCGATTATCCTATATCGTCTTTCAGTACTTCCACTCCCGTCGGATACTCTGCTTGAGTTGCAGAGGGCTCTTTTCAATTTTTTATGGATTGGAAGGGCCCATATGGTCCGTCGCGAGATTTGTTACCTTCATCCTTCTGAGGGCGGTTTGGGTATGCCGAGCATCGATATTCGATGTCACACACTTCGGCTCTTTTATCTTATCCGAATGAGTACACAATGTGAGGGAAACGGTGTCTTCTGGAAGGAAGACGCTAAGAAAGCCTTCCCGGCTTTGAGAAGTGTGCACTTGGACGAGGGGGAGGCACATAGGTTACCCCGAGGTGAGTGCTCCTTCTATCGCGAATGTAGACGCGCATTGAAATTTTTTTTAAGAGTGACAGATGGCCTCTCTGACACTCTGCTGTTGTCCCGCAAGGCATTATATCGGGTAATGGTGAGGGGGACCGTTCGTGAAGATAGGATTGAGGGGCTCGATTTGACGAAGAGGGAGCGTCGCTCAATCTGGCCTTGGGCGCCTGGGTTAAGGTGTCTTGATAACGACGAGGCATCGCTGACCTGGCTGACGATTCGAAATGCACTCTGGGTCAGTAAGAGGCTTCATTCAGCGCGCTTGAGTAATTCTCCGACTTGTGTTAGATGCGACGATGAGGACGAGACAGTAAGTCACGCCTTCGTTTATTGTCGCATTGTCGTGCCGCTGATTAGGCTTGTTTCAGGCTTCATGGTTCGTATACTTAATGTGTCGTCTTTTGAACTGGAACCCATTAATGTGTGTAGCAACTGGGCTCCGACAATGGATAGTCAAAAACGTTTAACTTTTTTAAGCTTGCTAGCCGTTATGAGAGTTGCGATTTGGAAGACGAGATGCAAGACTGTCTACGGAGCTGAGACCTACACTCCTCTCGATCTTATTGCGATTTTCAAATATTATCTGAAAGCTCGCATTAGGGCCGAGAGGGTAAGACTCTCTCCGGCAGATTTTGGTGAAAGGTGGGTGACTGGTGCGCGACTGTGTAGAACGGCTGGGGCTAGATTAGAGTGGTACTTAGACGTGCCTTCGGCAGAATATTGGGTTCGAAAAACGAACACATTTCAATTAAGTTAGGATTAAGCTGTATATTTTTATTTATTCATTGTTAGATTTTTTTGTTGAATTTTAAGTTCAACAACTTAGCTAGGGTGTGATTGTTTTCATTACTCCCCCCCCCTTTTATTTTGTCCTCTTCCCAACCCCTTTTTTATTTTCTACCCCTTATCAAATCCCCCTTCCCTTCCCATTTAGGTGACAGATTGTCGATTTGTCGGGATGCGGATCACCCTTCGATATTTTCGAAGGAGGTGTGTATAAATAAAGCGTTGGGGCCCGCATCAAATCTTTATTTTTTCGAGTTTTCGATTTCGACCGGCAAACCGGCACCTCTGCCACATAGTGATAGCGGGGGGCTTTTTACTAACAATTTATTCTTTTCATGTAAATATTCTCATTTTATTTTTGTATATATATATTTTTAGTCCCTCCCCCGTTGCATATTTTCATATGGGTTTTAAGTAGGTTTTCATGGTACGGACTCTTATGGTGATAGCGATGGATGTATAGCATGAATGTGGTATGTTGGTAAATGATGGTCGCGAGTGAAACTAGCTAAGTTGAGACCGTTTTTAAGTTAGAGTTGACCTATCCGTCCCCTCCCCCTTTTTTGGCCTTGTGCCACATTTTATATATTTTTGCGGATGTAAATTTATATAAATAAATATTGTGTTATCTAAATGCCACCGGAAGTGACGCCGAAGAGCGTACATGTCCTCCCACCAAGACTCTCTGACTCGACACCTTCATTTGTACATACTGTAAATATACCTTTTCTTTAATACACTTATTATTGCATTCTCCGTGTTGTTTGCGTCTTCATTGTATTCCTTACTAATTGTGGTTCAACCTTGACACCACAACAGTTGGCGACGAGATATGAAGCGTCAAATATAACAGTTTGACGAAGAACTATTTTAAAAAAAAAAGTACAATGCTAAGTGTTGACGAGCAAACGGATTTTACGCTAAAGAAAAGTTTTCAACTTAAGTGAAAAAAAAAAAAATCGAACGTGGCAAAAACGACAATTTACGCCGTTTTCTGGGAATCCGACTTACAAACGAATGTAAAAGTGAATTTTTGTTTTGTCGCTAAACGACAAATCTGTTTTGTATTACTAAAGGACCAACTTGCAAACAAAAAGCGGATTTTGTTCTGTCGCAAAACGACAGGTCAGACTCGTATTACGAAAAGCAAGGAAGTAACCTACGAAAAAAAAAGAAGTTCACTGGTGGATTCTAATTACTGCTCCCTGTTAGCAAAACAACAACTAAAGGAATCTTTTAATTAATAATTTGTTTGGCGGCGGTACTAAAAGGAAATACCATAGCTAGAAATTAAAGCTCAAGGAAAGGATTTTTTTTTTTTAAAGTTGTCACTGGATAACGGATAATACAGTAAAACGTCACGAGAAAAAAAAAAAAAAAAAAAGAAGTTAAATGGAAGAATTATCAAAAATGTTCATGCAATTTTTGCAGGCACAAGCTGACCGCGAGGAAAGACAAAATCAGGCACAAGCTGACCGCGAGGAAAGACAAATTGAACGTTTAGAAAAAAGCGAGGATAGACAAAATCAGGCACAAGCTGACCGCGAGGAAAGACAAAATGAACGTTTAGAAAAAAGCGAGGAAAGACAAAATGAACGTTTTGCTAAAACACTGGAACTACTAAAGAGTAATCGAGAAAATGTCGACAGTGTTAATTTATCCCATACAACTATCTTTAATAGTATGGACACATTTAATTATGTGCCGGAGGAAGGAAAGACTTTTGAAGCATACTATACAAGATACGAGGATGTCTTTCAACTAGACTGCAAAAATTGGCCAAATAGCCAGAAAGTGAGCCTTTTACTCAGGAAATTGGGTACATCAGAACACAGCAAATTCATAGATTACATATTACCTAAAAAAACTGCGGAATTAGAGTTCATGGAAGCTGTGAAATTACTAAAAAAATTATATAATCCAAATGTATCTCTTTTTCATAAAAGATGGCTGTGCATGAATCTAAGAAAGATGGACAACCAAGATTATTTGACATACGCATCAGTTGTCAATAAAAACTGCGATAATTTTAAGCTTGCGGAACTAACGGTAGAAGATTTTAAATGTCTAATCTTCGCACAAGGGTTAGTTTCCACGAAAAATGCAGAAATACGCAGACGAGTGTTGTCTAAGCTGGAATCTGAGCACGATTTAACCCTCCAGAAACTAGCAGAGGACTGTGAAAGGGCCATTACACTAAAAAAGGATTTAAAAAATATAGAAGAATCCGGAGTGGCATATGTAAGAAAAGTTAGAAAACCATACACACCAACCAAGAACTTTACAAAGAAAAGCAATCAAAATGGAACTGGATATTACAATCCTAATAACCATAAATATAGGACAGAATATAACAAGCCTCTTCCTAGATATAACTGTAAGAGATGTGCAGAAAAGCATTGGGAATCAGATTGTCCTTATAAGAAGAAAAAATGCTACATTTGTAAGAAGGTGGGACACAAAAGCGATTGCTGCAGATATAAAGATTACACCAGAAAGAGAGTACAGCAAACAAAATCAAATACAAAATTAGACAAAGATCGGCGAAAATACGTAAAAGTGGAAATATTTAAAACACCAATAAAGTTACAACTCGACTCCGGCTCCGATATTTCTATTATAAACCTGAATACATGGAAAAAGTTGGGTAAAAAACCAACCATGATGAAAACGAGTAAATCAGCCCGGACGGTAACTGGTGGGGGTATAAAATTTGAAGGAGAAGTGGTTCTTCCGATAAAATTAAAAGGGATTACGAAGAAATTAAAAATATTCGTACTGAAAAATAGTGAAAATCTTTTTGGAATAGATTTAATTGAGAAATTTGGTCTATGGGATAAGCCAATCAATACATTCTGTAAAAAAATAGAATGTTCTTCTCCAACAACAGTAAATATACAAGACGATTTAAAAGAATTATTTCCTGAAGCATTCACGACTAACTTAGGTCGCTGTAATAAATTCAAGGCCTCGTTTGAACTTAAAGAAAACGCCAGCCCAATTTTTAGAAAAAAGCGAAACGTTCCGTTCGCTGGGTTGGAAAAGATTAATAAAGAATTAGATAGATTGGAACAGACAGGAATTCTATCAAAAATAGAACACAGCGAGTGGGCAGCCCCCACCGTATACGTAAAGAAAAAGAATGACGAAGTTAGAGTGTGCGCAGATTTTTCGACCGGGGTCAACTCCCTATTAAAAGATCACCATTACCCTCTACCAAGGGAACACCAACAAAAAAAGCTTTGCAACAATTCTTGCAAGTTTATAGGATTACACCACATCCTAGTACACAATCAAACATATCACCAGCTGATCTAATGTTTGCCAGAAAGGTAAAATCAGCGTTTGATAAACTGTTGCCAAGACAGGCAATTATCCGAAACACTACACACACGAGAAGAAAGAAATATAACTCGGGAGATCGAGTATATTTTAAGTGCTACAAGAATAACACATCTTACTGGGAATGTGGAGTAGTGGATAAACGCATTGGTGATTGTACATATATGATTAAAGGTCCACAGAGTATACATAAAAGGCACCTAAATCAGATAAAAAAACGTCATATCCAAGATGATGATTATACGACAACAGTCGAAGAGGAGGAAACCATAGATGTCATATACGAATCCTTTAATTTGGAACCGCCTCAATATACACCTGAACCCCGGAGATCAGGTAGGAAAAGAAAATTTAATGAACCATTGATGGTAAACCCAAAAAGAAAAAGATATTGAAATCTGTGTGACTTCAAATCTTGGGAGGGGGGTGTTGTGTGGGCAACCACTCATTTGCATATACGAATAACGTTACACTATAAATGGCAAGCCTAGGTTGGCCTTAGAGTGTGTTATCTAAATGCCACCGGAAGTGACGCCGAAGAGCGTACATGTCCTCCCACCAAGACTCTCTGACTCGACACCTTCATTTGTACATACTGTAAATATACATTTTCTTTAATACACTTATTATTGCATTCTCCGTGTTGTTTGCGTCTTCATTGTATTCCTTACTAATTGTGGTGCAACCTTGCAACCACAACAATATACATCCCTAATACTTTTGCCCAAAGTTAAGTGACACATTCCTTATAGTGTGGCAAGGTCCATGCTGGACTACACAGCGAGAAAGTCTGTTCTATTGAACATTGATGAGGACAAATTAAAGCGTACTTTTACTTGCTGAGCGAAAACAGGCGAATATACAGCAAATGCGTTTGGCCGCGATTACCTCTACATAGCGTGGTTCGCGAGTCTTATACTTTCCTATTTATTTGGCATTTTCTTTAACTATGCTAGTCTTTTTTCTTTAAAAAAAATAGAAAATAATTATTATCATTAGTAGTAGTATTAGTAATAGAAGAACCAGCTGTGGTAGTACTAGTATTAAGTATTATTTTGAAAGTTACATATAATTATTGTTGTATATTTGTGTAATTAAACTAATTGTAAAGTTTACAAAAAAAATGATGTGCCAGCATTAATCACTGTGTAACCTGAAATATGTATTTTATAATTGATAATTAACCCAACTCTTTATAAAACTATACCGGATTTAGTTAATTTAATACAGTTTCAATCTTTATTCTTTAATGTATGTTATGTTAAAACTTGTAAAATTTAACATTTAATACATTAAGTTTTGCTAATAATGTTAAAGCTGTGAATTGTTTTCTATTCAACATGTAAAATGCTTCATAATTCGATTCTAATTCATAAGGAACACGGAGTAATTACTGTTTGTGTAAGCTTTTAACAAATGGGCTAACTTGGTTACATCTAAACAGAAATGCATGATAGTAAAATTACATTAGTTATGAAATCAGTTTAATTGGATTTTATGAATGCATTTTATTTTTTGGAAGTATATTCTCCTCATGTTGATTAATAGTAAAAACAAACCAAATAATAATGATGATGATGATGACGATGACGATGACGATGACGATGACGATGACGATGACGATGACGATGATGATGATGATGATGATGTAAGGTAGATGCGAATTACGCAGATACGCAGACAGACGATGAATTGTAACCTTATTTTATTACTATTGCTGATTTAAGTTCTGCTCAATTACACGCAAAACCCAAACTACTTTTTACCAGTCCCGTTTTAGAGAATTATCTAGTATATCTACACAATCTATTTGGTGGGGATAGAACGCTAAAAACCCTCTAAGAGAAAAAAGGGTGATTTCACTTTTGCAACAAATAGAACTAAATGCATTAATTATGAACAACTTCTGCAAATGTGTGAATTTTCCTCCACATCGGAAATCAAATTCAGCATAACCGGGCCGTTTCTTTTCATGCGACTGAGTGAATCAACACATGCCCACTTGGATTGGGTAAATAGCGCCTCGAAATCACTGAACGCAACTCCTCCTTTAATGTTCAGCTATGTATTCGAATCAGTAAACAATAATTCTAACTAATTATCAACTTAACTAATTTTGTATAAATATTAAACAGTTAACTAGCTTGTAATCTGATAATAGGATTAAATTAGCTTTCCTTTGGTAGCACCACCGCGAAGAATCTCAATCTCCACTGTTCACTATAAACCGTTCACTTTTCAACTGACCTTGATTTATCTTCATGAAATTACATTATATTATAAGTCCAGAATGTATATGTGGCGGTAGGTCAAGGTAAGGGGTCGTTAACGGTTCAATGCCCTAAAACTAGTTCCAATCACCACAGTACCACAGTACCACATTTACTCTATGGACTAATCTACTTAAAATATCCGTAGGTGGGTTCATGATTTGTATGTACAAAGATACATGTACAAAGTTGATGATATAAGTTGGAGAAGAAAGAAGCCTAAAAAAATCCCCGCAAAATAAATAAAAATAAAAGGGATGTAAAAATAAAGAACAAAATAAAATACTATTTATTGTAAGTTAGTACGACCCTCCCATCATATCTTAGGTATGAACTGCTCGCTGTCTTCCGGAACAACTGAAAACAAGGAGTTAGTTCCTAAGTGGCAGCGGCCGTTGCCTAGGCAACAACATAAATACAGTGTAATTTTTTTAGGGGATGCGCGGTGTCCTCCAGGATAAATACCATTATTCTGGGCCAGCGATAAAGTAAATCACGGAGATGCCATTCTGGAGGAGTTCTGACATCTAAAATAAAGACAGGTTGACACGCCTCATTTATACTACTAGCGATGGGGACTGCTCCAACACTTGGACATTTATTACAAAATAAACAAAAATCGGTGTGTGCCATGCTTAGGCAGGCAACACGAACTCAATTCTATTCCGTATGAACACGCATGAATTAGCGGTGTGTATCCGCCTACTTTTTAACAGCGAGAAGCTTATCATTTCACATTTAATTTTAATTTTAAGTTAATGCTTAAAATACGTAATCAAATCTAATGAGAAGACGGCGCCCCCCTCCCTATGTCTAAGCGTAAATACCGCACTACGAGTCTAGCTAAAGGCTAACATCGAAAGAACACAATTTGTTTCTCCTTGGGCCTCAATGGGTATATGTTGAAGACAACGGATGCTAAATGCAGGAACGTCACCTGCTCGGGCACGATGCGAGCCATCACTCCATTGACATACGTCCAGTATTCACGAAGCTTGCACCAATTGAACAAATTTCATCGTCTCCGCACCGTGGACAAAAGGGGTTATGTCCAAGCCATTACTGAAGCGTATGCCATTAAGAGGTACTACATTTCAAACTAATCACCAGGTGAGAAAAAAACTCGGTATTGTTAAGATAACTCCGTCATGGCGCCCAATTCCACTGAGAGCGTTCTTCCTCCTTCTACAATTCAGGTTGCCCCCCCTAAGTGGATCCAAAACCGTCCCCACCACTAACTCATGATATAATGTGTTTCTAGACGAGGCGATGACACTGGACCCCAGCAGACCTCTTAGCGCAGTTCGAAATTCGTTGAAGAACAGCGATTGACTCGTTGGCTTACGACGGCATTCAACCAAGTGGTCAGGGATGATCTTGGGAACAGCCTTCTCAACCACAGGGCCTACGGGGACTCCTATTTCAAAGTTCTACATAGGAATGTTCACCTCTCGGCATATAAATGGCTCGCCAAGTCGAGAATTTCCAGGCCCTCAACATCAGGTCGTTGAGTATAGACCTGTCTATAGACTAGCAGCTTTTTTTCTACTACAGAAACAAGAAAAGCGTACGCGTCAAAGTCGCGAAGCAGTCCGCAGGCAGATGGAGTACAGCCAATCGAAAAAGGATAAGACGACAGACCTACGTGACGCACGCCTCAGCTCTACCTTTAAGTTAAAGCTCCTTACGAAGGAAAAACCATTATTGTTCTTACCGTCGGTCAACTGTTTGTAATTTTCATAAAACAACCGATGGTACTCCTCGGGGCTTAGCTTGGACTGGAGTCCCCACTTGTCGTTTGTGGCTGAGAGGGAAGGAGATGGTGATACTGCAGGAAATGCTGATGTTGCAGGCAGCGTCCTCTGCCCGGAAGGGATGGTCCTGTCCTGGCTCGACAAACTTTGAGTATGAGGGAAAGACAGCCACTCTTTAGGAAATTCCAAAAGAGTGGCCATTTTTGGAGTGTCCAACTTCGTCCCAGCTCTGCTTTTTCTGGCTGCACTAACTGCTCTAGATGTTATTACTATTCAAGCGAACCCCTTTAGTCCTCGGTCTGGATTTTTTAATCGGTTTTCAGCCATCATGCTGTTGCTGCTGCTGTGGTGGCTAGTGCTGCTACTGGTGACTTGGGCTTCTAACAGCGCATAGTTCATCTGAACCATTTTTATGTGAGCAGCCTCCAGTTCGCTTGACCTCTGGCGGCTGATCTGGATCGGTGGCTCCTTTTTATTAGAGATCCGTCGACCTGGCTGGACCTAATTTTGCAGACAGGATAGTGGGCAGGCGAGCTGAAGGTTAAAGCCCGTCGACCAACTGGTGTGATGGAGAGTCTCTCCCACGGACCCAGATCACCTCTCCCAGCCAGATTAAGACATTCGCTGCCGAGGTCAGCAGTGTTAAAATTGTTAGCAGAGCTGTCGCATAAGGCGGCTTGCTCTGAACTACTTACAGTGCAAGTAACAACACTGACGGAAATACTGGTCATGTCCGTTAACGCGCCATTCTCGTACATAAAATATTGGCCAACTCTGCCCCGCAAATGTTTTAGGCGTCTGAGAACCAGAGCCCGAGCTAGGCACTAAGTCTACATTAGAATTCGGTCCAATCCTCCCCTTTTCCGTTTTTCCATGTACAACGGCCGAAAAAAGACACAACGCGTATTATAATTTAAAGAAGAAAACATGTAAACCTAGTTCTAAACCCCGCTCAAAACCCGCCGATTTAGAGATGAAAGAACGTTTACTAGATTTTGATTAGCTGTTCAACCAAATCCGACCAGCTGCTTAAGTTGTGCCTCGGCTCAGAATGAACTTGCAAACAAGAAAGAAAACAAAGGAAATCAGTGCCCAAGATGGGCTATACATATCACACAAAAGGGAGGATAACCCTAAATTTATGGGAAGCATAGGGGTTTGCCCAGGAAACAGAAAGAGTCTTCTGTCAAAAAGGGGCACACGAGGCAAAGTAGCGGGTTGTTTCTCCAAAACACAATTGAACCATTATAGTGTTTTGGAAGAAAAAAACCTGATTCTTCAATATCAAAAGATTAGTGTTTTTACTACTAAATCGACTACCTATGAAAATTGCCAACTAAAACTCACCACCTATGCAACTTGACTGCCAGTATAAGTCACTTACGTCCATAGACTGCAAACAGTCAATCTCAAAGGAGAAATGACTCAATTCGCAGATATTGTCACTAAGGCAAATTATCACAGTATCTTAAACAACACTTGTCTTACACATTATTTCAATATATTCGTAATTAAGCTCAAAAGTAAAGATAAAACAATATCCTAATTTAAAAAGCATGTAACAGAAGATAAATGTTATCTACTTATTAATGAATCCTAATATAATCACAAAGACACTTGAATTCTTACGATATTGCGAATAGAAACACTATTGCGAGCAGTTCTATGTTTAGTAAAACCGATCCCAACGAGATTACTGAACCAATGATGCGTGGAGTTGATGAGTGGATAGCGACGCGGACTATCCAACTAGATGCGCCCAGTTTGTATCGAGTTGGTTCAATAGCACCCCTCTTATTTATGGATGTTTGCAACCTTCACGTGATGCAGTTTGTAAATACCGGAAAGATTTGAGGGAAACAATGACACAGACATACAACGTCGTATCACGCTGATTGAAAGGTATTCACTTTCTTTACTTCAAGATTTTATTTTCATATAAACGCAGATTTAATGATATTGAATCAAAACAAAATTAAAATCGAGGCATAATCATAATCCTCAGCTTAAGGAAAATGAATGCAGATAAAAGAATATATTCGCACATCTTGACTGTAGTCGAGCGAATTGCGTGAAACTAGATATTATTGTCATCACAAAACCACTGGGTACATAGAAATTAAAAAGATAATTGGCTGTGATAATTACAATTGTCGCCGTTGTTCGATTTCATTAATTTATTTTCCTTTTTTTCCTTTTTGTTTGGAATATTGCTGACAAGAATGCGTTCACTTTTATTAAAACTTCGAAGTGCGATTTTGAACTGTTTTGTTCGTCCGCTAATTGTAGTGTTGAATCAAATCATTTATCAACCATTATGTGTGCATTAGTACAACGAAGTGGATAACGTTTAAAACGACAAAAAAGCAATCTCTAAACACTATAAGAATGTATCCATAAAAATCAGAGTTTATCATTATGAAACTATATTCTTGATTTTGTTTACAGCTCTCCTGAACAATAAACAATTTGAATTACTACACTAGTAATGGACATGGTATATACGTTTACAAACTATGTATATATTTTCTTTGATTATTCCCCATGCAGTTTACTCTTCGTTCCTTCTTGTGTAGGCGTGTTTCTCTACTTCTTATCTTATTTTCACGCATTTACGAATGGGCGTTTAAGCGGCACTTCTTTAAATTCATATTGCATAATCTACGTCTACACACATATTGTCACAGATTATGCACTATTATTAGGTTGCGCTTCTGTGCAGGTGATATGTCGAACGATTTAGATTATTTACGACAACGGTAATGATATACGCATGTCTTTCATTAAGTAATATAGATAAAAGGAAATTGTAGTTTATATGAATAGTTACATTATAATAATTCAATTATAATATTGAGAGCAATACAATAATATAGCAATATCAACATTTTTTTTAATTTTAACCTATACGGTAATACATGCATAGGGTAAAATGGTAATTACAACTTTGCTGAGAAATACATGTACAATCTGGTCATGTGTTCACCCATTAATGTTATCATGTATCAAACCCTAACCCTAATCACCAAGCCAACCCCAACCCTAACCGTAACGTTCACTCTACACCTAGCCACACTCTTTACCCCTTACTTTACCTTATCGCTTACCACTAACTCTAACCCTAGCCATTAGCTTAACCCTACCCGCAACACTAACCCTAACCGTAACCCTTAACTTATACCTTTACTAATACCCCTAACTATAACTCCCGAATCCCTAACCCCAACTATAACCCTAACCCTAACTCATAACCTTAACTCGAACCCCTACACCTAACCCTAACCCTAACCCTAACCCTAACCCTTACACTAACCCTAAGTAACTAATGTAATCGTGCATCTGGCACAAGCGATATACGTTTTTTTCTGAATTATTAAATTTTGAAGTTATTCATCTACTGTCAATTTTCCAACCTGTTTAGCTACGAATGTTTAAGTAATGAATTCACGAATAGACGTCGTCGCCCTAAACCTCATTTGAAGGAAACGCACACTATTTATCTAAATTTAAAACTAGATTTCTTTTAATCTTAAGAGAGAAGTTTGAACACACATTAACAATAAATGACATTGTTCTCTACAGGGAGCATTAATCAATTCATGCTAAACATGTGAGGCGTAGTATTAAAATAGTTGGACACATGAATTTAAAGACAACGGTGAATGCAGACATACAAAGTAACGATTTGTGATCTCCATGTAAAGAACATTTGCGTGATAACATTTAAGTGATTTAAACTTGAGTGATTAATAATACAATTCAGAATATTTGAACACAAATTAATGAATGTTATTTTAGATATTTTGGATGATATTGTTTTTGTAACAAGTGTGGGTGTGATTGTTTTCGAACACGATACAAAAATAATAATCAATTCATCCGTCAGGTGTATTTGGCAAAAACATACAACAACTAATTGTTTAAACAAGAACTGTTATTCTAATCTAGATCAACAGACGGTGAAAAAGAAGCTCTCTTTTGTTATTATAGTTAAGTAGAAAATGTCCGTGGATTAAGACGGATCTCGTAAGTGTAACGACAAATAACTTATCGGTCAGTTTACTTTAAATATACATTGCAATACTCTTTGATATGTGTGTACTTTTGTGTCTGTATAATTCTACGTTTTATTTAACTTGTCTATAGGTATGTACATATGTTAGTTTTATATTACTTACCATTTGTTTCCTACAATTTCCAGACCTGTTTTTAAATACCGGTCTGGAAATTGTAGGAAACAAATTGTTAGTAATATAATCTCATTTGCTATAAACTAAATTCACTGTTTTACTCGTATACTATATACTAATAGATTATACCGCCTGCATGTTTTCTTGTTCACTACTATTTAACCCAAGAAATATAGGAGAAATTCACATACACGTTATAACTGTCGGCATTATAATTTATGTCGACCTCCTGGTCTCCTCCGAATGCTAACGGAACAGTTGCACATTGGTAATGAGGCAGAAAAAGAAATATTCACCATCCCCACAAAAGCATAGGAAGAGAGAGGGGAATAAAGAAGGGGGAAGAGCAGAAGACTTAAGTTAAAATCGTCAAAAAAAGTGGGTAAATATAATGAGGTAAGGTGATAGTTGTCTCCAGTGTAAATTAGATATAAAATTATTTATTTTTATTAAAATACGTCGATAATTCCCTCGAATTCATATTTGTCATGATATGTTACACGCAGCTACGCTTTAACGCTCCTCTTTCAAACAAGATCCGAACCGAAGACGGACAGCCAGACTCAGTGTTGTAGGAGGGATGACGAAACTAGTTGAAAGATTGGAGCAAAGTCAGAGGTGGGGGGAACAATACAAACAAGGATACCAATGAAGAAATAATATGAACAAGAAATGTCCCGTTAGCAGTCTGAAGAGGCCAAGAAGTCAAAATAAATAATAATGCTGACAGTTACAATGTGTATGTGCTTGTTTTCTTTCTATATTCCATTCATGATCTGTTTTCTACATTGAGTTCTCTTATTAGGATTTCTTACCAAGATTATTCACTTTAACACTATATATATATATATATATATATATATATATATATATATATATATATATATATATATATATATATATATGTATATATATATATATAAGTAGGAATTTCATTTTTAGTTAAAAAATGGAGTTAATTGTAATATCAAGATATATATCGATTTTATTAGTAAAATGTTAATGCATCTAGAATAGGTGTCTCATTGAATATAACATTCATATAGAAAAAAGAAGATTCTGGATAAAGAAAATGCATTACAATAGCATGTACTCTGAAATTCTTGTCACAATGAAACACAAAAATAGTATTCATGCTTTTAAATATATATGCATCTTTATGGTAAATATAATTAACTTTTACATGAACAGATGCATGGTGCACTAGATATTTTACGAGTGGATTATAAAAATGCTAAGATCTATATTTTAATATTTTTTGTTAATGTTTACTCGGAAAGAAAGAAAATTGAAAAACATGCAAATATTCCTAAGCGAGAATCATAAATAAATCGGTGTTACATATTCTCGTCGTCGGGATAACTGACTGTGTTTCGACAAATGTTCAGGGCTGCAGTTTATTTCACCAACCGCAGTGCTATATCTTTAATATCTCTAAGCTCGAAGTTATACCAAGTTCGTCATTTGTCACATACGCCAAGGTTTGCCTTAGCAGCATTCTGGCACCATGAACCGATATGAACAATCATAATAAATTTGCAAGGACGAACTAGTGTTTCTGCGCAGTCCTATTTGGTGTTTTCATTCATAAATTACTTGATTGCTTTGAAGGCGGTTATTTATTTTTATGGAAATCGCGCTAAACAAAGCATGACGTCACTTGATATAAAGAGCTATTAAGAACGAACCATGGTAATCGAAAACACAGGATATGCATATCGCTTTTACTCTTGAAAAGACCTAGGCTATAGGTAGGAGGAAAACAGTCAGCGGGAAGAGAGGTAAACATACATGCAGTTATTGGAAAGAAGCTACTGAAATTAGTAGCTGTATGACAATGAGGTATCAAAACAGCGAATTAATGGAGACCACTAGACCAAAGTTCCAAAAGAGCTGGAACAAAATAAACAGGGAATGTATTGCGAGAAAATGAAAGTATAATAAGTGTAAATCCCAACGTTATAACTAGAAAAGATTTAATTAAAAAAATACTATTTAAACGTCATTTGTATCACGTAAACACACTATGTAGGCAAATCTGAACAATATATATGGTAAACACACGCTATTATGGTTATATGTGGTTTTCAAGAAAATAGTCATTTCTCCCGTTTTAATATCCAACGATTACCATTTAATCGCAGGAAATAACGGTCATTGTATTGTACTCTGATGAAGACCATCATCGGCCAATACACAAATTACATACATACATTAATTGTAATGAAAACGTTATCAATAAGATGTGAAAACTACTTTGTATATAATAAAAGGCTTTCATTAAAACCTTTTAGAATTTAACGATAATTCGAGAGTACAATTCATAGCTAAATTAAAACAAGAATACTTAAAAGAAAAAAAAACAAGATAATTTTCGAAATATTGAAAACATTAAAGAAGAATAATGAAAAGAAAAAATTATATATGATACAGAAAATAACAAAATAATCTGGAAAAAAATTAATGTTGTACATTGTTGAAGCTACAAGTAATTATCCTCGTCCACCATGCATGTAGAATGAGTAACGCTTACGTCCAAGAATCTGATAGTATGTTTCACCGCCCCCATCGCTTTTGAATCTTGTCTGAATCAGTGAAAAGCTCAAAAGACCGCCTCGAATACTAATGAGCAAGGAACTGTCAGTTTCCGCGCCATCTTGTTTCTTTTTTTTCAGAAAATAATCGATAAACACATCGTTCTATTATTTTCTTTAGCCACAGATGTTGGATATTATTTGTTATTTTAACAACTGTTCTAATCCGTCAAACATTTAAATCCCTCTGACTTAACTTGTGTGTTATCACTTGTTAAGGTGGTTAGTAAACATGATAAGATTTATATATATATATATATATATATATATATATATATATATATATATATATACATATATTTGACGATGAAATGCATATATATCATCAAATCAAATATCGTAGAGACAAATGTATTATAAGACAAATACAAACAATACAACATGAGAATATTTTTAATTTCTTCATGCGTTGTATTGTTTCCCTTTGTTTATATATATATATATATATATATATATATATATATATATATATATATATATATATATATATATATATATATATATATATATGTATATATATATACATATATATATTTATATATATATATATTATATATATGTGTCGTTATATACCACGGAGTTTTCTTTCTTGATGATATTTTAGTCAATTTCTCCACTCGGCGAGCGATTCTTCGGGTGTCGGGACATAATTGATGGATCATGGCGTCTAATGTTGTTCCTTGGGCCATTCCTCTAGCGCTTTCGGTCTCGCAACCGTCTTCAGGACGTTGTATGTTGTTGTTGTTTGTAGAGAGCCGTATTTTTTATTTTATTTTTTTTAATTTTTGTCAGATCTAATTTTCATATGTGTATAGACATATATATATATATATATATATATATATATATATATATATATATATATATATATATATTCTTTTTGTACTTATTCTTCTTTATTTTTATTGATCTGTTTTTATTTATTTTGTTTTTTATCTATTATTATTTTTTTAGTTATTATTATCAGTACGAGACATGTCTAATAAACGGCTTGCTGCAAACATATACACACACACACACACACACACACACACATATATATATATATATATATATATATATATATATATATATATATATATATATATATATATATGTATATATATATATTCTACATTACACAATGTTTTCCAATAGACCGATAGTGCAAAGCTGTACTAGAAATTGTTTTATATTATAGAGACGCCATAAAATGTTAAAACAAATTCTCACAAATTCACAAAAAATGCAGTTGTTATTTGCATAATTTCTTACAGCCTACCACCACGATATATGCCATGTTTGAAACGTATGGACATTTTTCTCTAGATTCGGCTGTCGTCAGTGCTCCTAAAAAGAAAGTAACCATCTAGACCGAAAACACTGTGTGCAATTTTGCATTCATTTTTTTAAAAATTATATATAATTCATAAAAAAATAGTTTTTTCAGTGGTTTATTTGCACTCGTACTCACAAATTGTCGTATCTCCGTACCGTATGCTTTAACCGTCTCGCATAATTGCTTTTATCATTTCACTAACGACATATATAACATCAGTGTATTTACTAAGCGTTATTGAATTGGTCATTCGCCTTTCAAAAATGTTCTTCTAGGCTTTAACCTACCGTTCACAATTACGTTATGCACTCTGAAAGATATTTTACTGGAACCCGGTAAGATCCAACAAGAATGACAAAAAAAAACAGAACGTATATGGAAAAAGACTTTGGTTTTCTTTATTTCCCATCATCGGATGGTTTACGCACACGCATATACAAATCTTTTGACATAATTGTGTCTCATGAATGTATTTTTCTTACCCAGGTCACAAACTTGGTTTACGCTAGCAACTCGTTCATCTATACATCCGATTGGAAATCAATTTGCTCTGCATTGTCTACCCAAGCATGAACTGAAGCAATTGTTCCACAAGCACTTCAAATTGTATGTTTGATGAAATACAAGTCAGGGGATTCGTTCACGGTACCTACTTGCTTATAAGTCACATTTTTAGTTAGTGGACACGAAAGCCTTACAGAAAGACGGGCTTGGGTACAATAGGCAATAAAGCTGAGTCAGTACCATAAACATCGGTAAACTCGCATTCTTCCGGTACTTTCTTACTCCGATCACCAAGCGCTCGGCTTTTCGCGGTTCTGAAACCGCCCCCTTTCTAGTGTCGCTTGTACTGCGGACCCTTCTTCTTTTTAACAGTTATAAAATCGCTTTCTTTCTTTCTCTACGTCCCAGCCACAGTGGACTCGTCCACCATTACGTTCATCTTTTTCTGATGTATGTTAAAGAAGTGTTAATACGTATTTGACGCGAAGTATCAACCCATACATTTTTCTGTTTTGATTTCTGATGTTTATTTTGTATTGTCGTAACTGTTATCGTTTGTTTCCATTAAAGTTCAACTACATATATATATATATATATATATATATATATATATATATATATATATATATATATCAAAATATATATATATATATATATATATATATATATATATAGTACGAAAAACTATACTTACGACAATATACTTACACAGAAATACCTGCATGTTATTCATGGAGCAGGTGCCCAGGCTACATGGTTTTGATTCATAAAACACTAACGTTAACCTGTAGTACCATTGCCATAAGTATATCCTTATAATAGCACTTATTTTTACACATGCATGCAATAGTGTAAACAATATTTACACTTAATATATTAGTTTGACTGTTTTTTTTATTCCTCTCTTTTTCTCAAACATTTTGTTGATTTTTGTCACATTTATTACTTTGTTAGATAGTTAAACAAAACGATTGTTAGAAAAATCAAAACAAATAAAGTATGATCTAGCATAGAAATACTGTTATGTTAAAGAATGTTGGCTTACACACACACATACACAGACAACACACACCCACACGGATGGATAAATATATATATATATATATATATATATATATATATATATATATATATATATATAATCACAATAAAGTGACAGAAAACCTTCAGATCAATACAAATACAACATGGTACTAGCATCAAACCATTCTTTATATACAAATTGATAAGAATATATTATTTTACCAATGCAATTTTAATAAACTTTAAATCAGATAAATGACCGATATAAATCTTATCTCATTTTTTATTCTCAAAAGTTTAGAAACAAAATTACAAAAAGCTGAATATTACGCGGAAATGCATGGTTTAACTTAACACAACACAAAATAAAATAAAACATTCGTTAATACATAAGTAAGGTTTTTAACATCTCTGTCATAGTACAAAATAATACACTAATCATTTGAATTATTTATTATGATATTCATTGTTACTAGCATTGAAGATTAGAAACGTGGCGTTGCATAACAATCCGAAGGGAATCACGAAATCAAATAAACCATTTAAATACAGAATTGCTTTTTGAGAACAAAAATTGCCACTTAATTTTCGACTCTTATGACTTTTAATCAGGCACGCGAGGAGTTATGCAAAGTAAAACTTGCGAATTTATTGAGAAACTCGATTAAAACGTTTTATATATATATATATATATATATATATATATATATATATTAAAGCCATTTCAGTATACGTTCTCCTCCCCCTCTCAAAATAGTATTCGTATCTCATGACCCGCCCAACGTAATTGTGATCTCATGAGAAAAGACTCAATACCAGCAGAACTACACATGGTGAAAAGGTAAGTATTCGTCATCCTATCACTAAGGGTTATTCCACAAACTTCTCAAATAAATTCTTTGTGAAAAACATCAAACCGTTGAATGTTCTTCGTATACAAGATGCCATACAAAAGAGTGTCAAGAACAAAATCCCTGTAGACTTGTATCTTGGTGTTAAGCTTTATCCCTGAGCCGAATACGCTAGAAGCTTTTGCTATTCAGTTAACTATTTCATCATCTAAGGTTCCACTCGTATAAAATTTGCTACAAAGATACTGTTTTTTTCACATACGTGAGGTTATGGCTATCAACATTGATTGGCTTTTAAATAAACACATGCACATGTGGATTCTGTTTCACTTATCTTGTTTGATTTGGTGCAGGGGCAGGCTTATAAAGAAATTTTACAGTCTACAGAGAGTATGTCCATCAGTTGTTGAGCTTTTTTAGGGGCGTAGCTACAAGTCTAGCATCGTCAGCAAAGAGTAAGTCAGGCATTATACCAATGCAAGTTAGAGTTTTGGCGTTGAACTTCTGTTAGTTGAAAAAGCCACCACTTGATCTCAATTGAATGTTGACACTAACTCCAGTGTCAGCCAATGCTTCTTTCAGCATTAGTGAAAAATAGAGGGCGAAAAGTACTGGCGCCATACTACATCCTTTCCTAGTGTCATTCCTAACACCGAATCAATCAGAGATTTCTCCACTAGAGACAACATTCGCTTTAATGCCCTCGTGAAATGAAACTATCACTATCAGCATAGCTTCAGGTATAACTACCCACAAAGGAGCCCGGGTCTACACACACCATATACATTTCATGGATTATTTTATGGACTTTCTCGAAACCTGCCTTAACGAGAAAATCATGTCAATGGTGCCCCGTCCTGCACGATAACCGCACTGTGAGTCAGGGTAAATACTATCAACTACATGTTTTATTACCCGGTTAAAAATCAAGCAGTCCGAGATCTTACCAGCTTTAGAGAGAACGGAAATTCCATGGTGGGTGTTATATACTTTTCTATTACCTTTGTTTTTGTACAAATGATTAATTAGTGTATCGTTTAAACGTTGAGAAACCGCCCCTTGTCTCAACATTTGACAAGCCTCGTTCAATCGTACTTGAACATTTTTGGTTGAATTGCATTTTTACCTTGTGCTTTTCCTGACATGATTTGCTTAATAGCTGCCAAAACTTATTGAGAGGTCGGTAAAAATGACATATCTGGAGTTTCCGGACGTTGCAAGATTGAGTGAAGAACAATCTCGTCAGTATAAGAAGTATTGTTTAGGACAGTATCAAAATGCTTCTTCTAATTTTTCAAAATGTCAGCCTTGTCCGCCAGGAGGTCTCCATCTGCCTAATTAATGGGTGACAAGCCATTTTCCTTCGACCAAAAACTTTCTTCATACCTTTGTAAAAGGCTTCTGAGCCTTTCCAATCGAATTCGCCCTGAAGGAAATCAGCCTGTGCAGACCACCATGTCTCTTTCATTGCACGTACGGCTTTTTGAACTTGACTTGTGCGTGTTGCATAAGCCTTCTTTTTGTCAGATGAGTTTTATCTTCAATCCAAGCTTTGTATGAACTGTGCATTTTTTTGAAATTGTACTTACTGATTATTTTCATCGACTCAATCTTGTTACATCCGAATAGGTAACTCAAGCACCTAAAGAGATGCTGAGTGAGTAACATCACGCAAAGCTTTCTAGGACTATCTACTATCACGAGCGATTTCAAATGTGTGCAGTGCTGCAGTCAGCTATTCAGCAAGTTTAGATTGTAAAGGCAATGTATTGATGCGCTTTAGAGCAGAAGATCTTTTCATTCTTCTGTGATCTATACGAATTTGTGATTTACAACGGATCAAAGCGTGATCTAAGATATAACATGGTGTAAAAAGATATTGTTAATTTAAAGTCGTTTCTATCCCGATTTTGTGCTATTTCGTAATCGATCATGTGCCAGTCTTTGGAGCGTGGATGCATCCATATGGTTTTAAAACAGTTTTTCTGTTGGAAAATGTGTTTGTGATTCACATGTAACATTTTCTGCAGATAGAAAGAAGTCTAAGTCAGTTTGAATTTATATGTCCAATACCATGATTATCCTAAACTCCTTCCAACGACTAAAAATCACTGCCAACTCGAGCATTAACATCTGACATGAAAATGTTATAATCCTTGTATCGAATTCCCGAGATGACATTTCGAAGATGATTATATAAATTATCGTTTTCCTGATCAGAGTTACCTAAAGTTGGTGCATAACAACTAACAAGAAAAGCACGAGTTTCGTGCGCTAGCACTTAAGTCAGTGTCATAATCCGGTCAGATATGCAGTCAGGAAGCGATGGAAGAGTACGAGCCAATTAAGACCTGTAGCAAAGCTAACACCTGAATGATGGGGATCAGCTTCACTCCTACCACCCCAAAAAACCATATCCGCATTTCACTTCTGTCAATTGGGATTTGCCCATAAGACGAGTTTCGCTAAGTGACGTTATATAGATGTTATATTTTTTTCAGTTCAAGACATACAAGTGTTGTTTTGCGCTCTGACGACGATTTGTTATCTTGAACTGTGCGCATGTTCCAAGATCCTAGGAGAAATCTGTCGTATTTCGAATTGTTTTGACTGTGTGATTGGATACCCGGACAACCGCAGTTTGCTGCCAAAGTTGAAGTGAGCATGCAATGTTTAGGGATCTTTTTCTCGCCCGGCTAAAAGGGAAAGCAGTGCTGATCTTAAATAATGGTGATGTATCGTTAATAAAGAACACGAACCGCACAATTGCTCTCAGTGTTTTTGCTAGAACGGCCATAAGCCATCGGCGTACCAATGTGCAGTAATCAAATACCCTTTACTTGCCCCCATCGCCTTCACACCATAGTCAATGGACTAGCTTTGCCTGTAAGACTTATAACACACATATAAGTTATTAAAGTCAATTTAGTTGCAAGAAACCTACCCACGCTTTGATTTTAGTTGTGAAGCCGTGTAGCAACATCAATATTTTTTGGAATTGCTGGAAGCAAACAATCAGTGTATAAAGTTTGCCACATACAGCATCAAAAAACATACCTCTGGTTTTACATCAGTTTCCCTATCTCATAGATGCATTCATTAACAAAGACTGAGAGTGTATCCCTCCTAGTGGTGTAACCGCGCCCCCAAACACCAACCTTGGTATCTCTATTCAACGGCACATTTTTGTACATACATACATATATACATACAGCACCACAGTCGTAATCGGTGGAGCTAACCTTTGCCATTCCATAAGGAAACCTACAAGACAGCAGATACATTCATATAGTTTAGCCCGCCAGTTCAGACAGTTCCAATGGTATGACGCTTAGGGTATGCGTGAGGACCAGGTATGACCACCTATCCAGATGCTCTCTGGATATATCTGGTGAGTCTTGATAGGTACTACCTCCACGCACACACCTATACCGTCATATTCATATATATATATATATATATATATATATATATATATATATATATATATATATATATATAAATAGACAGAGAGAGAGAAAGAGAGAGAGATCCTTCGAATTTCCACTTCAAACACATCACGAGCCTTACGATATTATTGGATATTATATATTGTGTAATGATCTCACATAAAAAAATGATTAGCTGTCGAGTAGTTAAGAGTGTCGCATTTAAGCAATTCGGGTTCAGATATGTATATGTATAATAGGTATTTATTTCTGAAAATTAATTATTATAGCTCCGTTTGAGCTGTTTACTTCAGAGAAATATGAAAAGTTTCCAATAAATCACTATTTCGAGTGTCAACCCTCGGTAGACCGAATACTTTCTGACACTAAATTTACTGTAAATAAAACATTATTTATCTCAAATTTAAATTTGCCTGCAACGTTTGCCGAAGTGTTAAGAATGTTTTATTAAATAATAAAAGATCTAGGATTCAAAGTGGCGCACCTCTATAACAAAAGAAAGTACATTAAGAAGTCAAGTAAATGTCAGCCGAAACCTTGTTTGAGAGCAGCCCTGTCATTAGCAAATGAACACATTAAGCAATGGAATGGAATAACAATAAAACTGGTGTGTTGGCTAGCTAGACAAATACTACATGGATATCTAAAACACTAAAGAACACGAATTAACATGGGGGAAAAACGCAGACGCCTCTGTGTAACTTAATTGCATTGCATATATTTTCATTATTACTATCTATATATATAAGTATACACTTATATCTATACATGTAAATATCTGTTTAAATGGGTGTGTATGTTATATACATATATATATATATATATATATATATATATATATATATATATATATATATATACATATGCACATTAACTAATGTATAAAAGTGACTGACGCCATAATTCAAAACCTCTTTCTCTTCAATAACATTAGTAACAGGAGATTCACTTTGCCAGGCGATGTTTCATATGCTGCTCAATTTCTAATATTCCATTTTGTTGTCTTCCTGAAATAAATCTAATTCAATATAATTTATTTGGCTAAATTACGTAGTCGATTTTGTTCGCTACTAATTTCCGGAAAAAGAGCGAGCCAAGTTAATTGATGAAAATATGAAACGGAAAATTTGCGATGATTTCAGGGAAAAATAAAATTAATTCATCAAAGCCGCCAGTAACGAGTTACAGAAGCATTGTATATCGATGTACATGTATATATATATATATATATATATAAATAAATATATATATATATAAATATATATATATATATATATATATATATATATATATATATATATATATATATATATATATTAGTTTTATTAGTTTCAATATTTATAGAGAAGTATGTTAAATATAACTTATAGATCTTATGAAGATATGTGTTCTGAGTAATACGTTTTTGCCTGTATTTCCTCGGGGCATATATATATATATATATATATATATATATATATATATATATATATATATATATATATATATATGTATATATATATATATATATGTATATATATATATATATATATATATATGTATAGATATATATATATATATATATGTATATATAAATGTATATATATACATAAACGAACAGTAAACATTTTGTATATAGAACCTATAGTGAAATGGTGTCAGCTCAATATACGAGATACAGCAATTATAAAGGTAGAAGAAATAAGAGTTATGAACATGTACGAATGTTCAGATTTATTTCAAACTTCGATTGTTCAATGAAAGGTATATTCTGTAATAAACGTATGTTTATTGTTTTTCCTTAAGCCAAGGCTTTTCAAAGATCGAAATCTTATCATCAGAGAAGATATACAGATAGATAAGTTCTAACATTTGAAAAAATATTATTAAAAATCGAGTGAAAAAAAGTTCGTGTAAAAAAGAAATGCGATTTGTCTTGTGGTAATTGTCTGTTACTAAAGTGTCACTTTTTCAGTGTTTATTTTAGCTACTGTGGCGCAGGAAGATTTTAGAATGGCCAGATTTCTTAAATCAATTCCGTTGCAGTGCGCTCCATCTACGATTTAAATTCGACTTCTCACCATTGGAGTTACTTCATTTTGAACACTTTTCCATACTGCCTCTACGAAAAAAATGTTTCTCCTTCTTCAAAGTATCCTTTTCATTGGGCACTTTAGTAACCGACAATTACATCCTTGACAAATCCCATATCTTTTTTACACGAACTTTTTCTCACTCCATTTTAATAATATTTTTTCAAATGTTTGTGCACACGCAACTTATCTATCTGTATATCTCCTCTGATGATAAGATCTTGATATTTGAACAGCCTTGGCTTAAGGAAATAAATATAAACATTAGTTTATTACAGGATATATTCCTTTGCATTGCACAATCGAAGTTTGAAATAAATCCGGACATTTTTACATGTTTATCACTCTTATATTTCCTTCATTTATACATATATATATATATATATATATATATATATATATATATATATATATATATATGTATATGTATATATCTATACATATATATATATGTATATAGGTATACATATATTTATATATGTATATATGTATATATATATGTATACCCATATATATATACATATATATATATATATATATATATATATATATATAAATATATAAATATATATATAAAGAAATATATATACACATATATATATAAATGTATAAATATATATATATATATAAATATAAAATATACATCCATATATATATATGTATACATATGTATTTATGTATATATATATATATATATATATACATATATATATATGTATATATATGTTCATATATATATATATATAAGTATATATATATAAATATGCACATATATATACATTTATATGTATTAATATGTAAATATATATGAAAATATAAATATATATATATATCATATATGTATTATATATAATACGTATAAACATATATATATATATATATATATGTGTGTGTGTGTGTGTTGGTGTGTGTGTATGTGAGAAAGAGAGTGAAATACGTTAAAAGTTTGAATGCGAAACGTGATGAATCTAATTTCCTTGAATTGAGAAATGACAATTAAATAAATAAAATATGAAATCTAGAATTTCACTTACATTTATTGGATTCCTAATAAAGACAAATTATTGCGATATCTCAATCTGTAAAACGTGATTTCGAGGTCTTGTCAAGGTGTGAAATGTAACACTTTTTTCGTGAGATTCTCAATTTCGAAGATTGCGTTTATCGCTACTTTTATTATAACTCGTCACATATATATATATATATATATATATATATATATATATATATATGTATATATATATGTTTGTTTTCTGAATATATAAACATGAACCATCTCATAATACCGGAAGCGGTGTCAGTTTTTACGTTTAAGAAATCGACATTTCATTATAATAGTAAACCGTTAAATTAGCGGATAACAGTTAATGTTTCAGTAGAATGTATGTTTAAAAAAAAAAGGTCGTGTATCTTAGTGTATTTTGTTTGCAATTAAACTCAATCATTTTCCTGATCGTCTCAATAGCATAACATTTAAATGTCAATATCTATTTGAGTGGCATTACTATTTGTGTTATGTGTCTGTCTTTGAAAATATATATAATAAATCAAAGGTTGAAAGATAGGAAATATTTTAATAACATTCTTAAAACGTAGATGAGTGTCAGGAAAACATGTGCTGTTATAATTATTGGGTGTTATCTTGCTAAACTCAATCGGCAGTGATAATTTTCTTATTTTTTTTTTACTGTCATTCATCCCAAACAAGGAATATTGCCACTGAGACGAAATTAACATATGTGATTGGCTGATCAAATTATAAGTAGAATATTAAGTGGTGAGTTGTGCAGTAAGATCTGTGTTCAGATATAGTATATATTTATGCATGCTCGTATAGTAAAGGAAACAATGAGCAGAGGAAGAATTTCTAAAGACAAAACAAAGAAGCTATTAGGGTAGAAGCTTTTGCCGCATTTTGGGTCCTCTATATTCAAGCGGTTTGATTTTGCTGCTAGATTTGCTCAATGCGTATTTTCGTTGGAGATGTAAATGTGCAGTATTTCTTCGGAGCATATTCCATGGATGCACTTGTATTATTGCATTTTGTCTATACATAATTACATGATTATGTTACGTAGTAGGGACGTTTGCCAGTACATCTATATTTTGGTGGTTTTGGAACATAAGATGCTCTAGACAAGAGGTAAAAATATACGCGTGAATTAGAATATAGATTCGTTGAAACGGAACTGTATATAACATAGCTAAATAAGAAAGATATAGGATATATAGAAAAAAGGGAGTGCAAGAGGAATCTCTGGATAACTAGGATAAAAGCAGCCAAAGTTTACGTGTTAAAATAAGTTAACGGAGTTTTATCTAAAAATGTTTTGCATAGAATTATCTCTCGTTTCTTGTCTATGAGATAAAAACTAGATTAACAGGCTGATATGATGAATCACATATAACGTAATTAAGCAACGTGCTGCTCAATAAGTTTATTTTTCTTCTCACATAGTTTTTTTTATTGCGTGCCTTTTGTAGGAACAGGTCTACCCAATTTTTATTTTAAAGTTCGTTTCTACAATAAATTACATTTGTACGCTGCAACGTTGGTCTCAGTCAGGGAGGAGAAAGTGTAACAATCTAATTCGGCCGCTTTATTCGTATAATAGCTAATACCACATGAGTAAAGATAGCACAGAAGAAAAGAAAGCATTAGGGCAGTATAGAGACGAAGAAGAAAGAAAAGAGGTAGACAATCAGCAGTCTGTCAAGCAGGTTTGAGGAAGAAAACATAATAAAATTGTAAGTAGAAAGTACAACTACAAATAATTGAAACTAACAGAAAAGCTGAAGGTTACATGACTTTGAGGAAAAATAGAAATAAAGAAAATAGAAAAAAACAGTTATAAGAAAGAAAGAAAAATATTATTAGGACAATTGTATATTACATTAAGACTCTAAATGAAAGTCATGTTCTTCACATACAGAAGATGCATGTACACTGCGAGCAATGTTATTTTGTTTCTTTTATCATGTAATGATTTTTTTTTTGCTTCAGTAACATTTTATTTATCTTTAAAATTTGGCAAAAAACTGCACACTATAACAATTTTTTTATAAACTTACTAATGCCACAATGCCAAAGTTATATGTGGATTGTAGTAGTGTAGGATGTCGTCATCCTGATCTTTTCTTTAAACTGTTACAGCAGAAAAACATACAACATTCATCTATTAATATCATCCCCAACAGTTTCACTTTTTTTACAAAAAAATGTACAAAATCATAGGTATGGCGTGAGTGGACGTGTGAGGTGAGGTGAGGTGAGGGGGAAGAGAGAGATTGTTACACTTTTGCCCCGGGCAACGGGGCTGATCGGAGGTAGGAAGATGGTATGAGGGCGAGGGATGAGAGGGGCAACCAGGGAACACGAGATTATTACACTTTTTTCTCCGGGCAACGAGAGAGGTGTCTGGGAAAAAAAGCCGACCGGGACGAAGGAAGTCGTTACACTTTTTATGCCCCGAAAAACGCCGGGTAACCCCTGCTTGTATATAATATAAAACAAAGCTGTATGTGTATGTGTGTATCTTTGTAGGTCGAGCTAAAACTTGGGCAATACGCAACAGATATCAACAAAGTTTACCTTTTCGAAATCTGCTATCGTTTGGATGTATAATGTGCAAAAATTGGAAAATATAGGATGGTATTTCTCGTAGAAACGACAGGAAATCTGCCGCGGGGCTAGTCAATTCGCTTCGGTTTTTAGTCGCCATATGTCTTGAGTATGCGCGGTGTGCCACAAAAAACACAAATACTAAAAACATTCAAGTGACATATTTTTCGTCAGAGTTTATGCTCTATTTCTTCGGCGCAATGATTAGCAACATGGAAGGGGGCGGCGATGAGAGGGCGACCTAGAATAGTGGGAGAGGATCAGGCGGGGATAAAAAAACGACCAAGGAGATGATGTCGCGACCGGGGAGAGGAGGCGGTTGGTGGTTGTAACAGGCTAGAGATAAGGGGAAGGGATACGCAGGTGACTCAAAAGACGTTGTGAAGGGGAAGGATTAGGATACAACCGGGGAAGAGCCAACTTTTTGCCCCAGGTAAGTCTGGGTAAACTCTGCGAGTTGAATATATAAAAGGCAAAAGTGTGTATGTATATTAGTATGTGCGTATGTCTGCTTAAAGCTCTTAAAATACTCAACAAACACGAGAAAGTTAATATCTTCTTGACCGGCTTTCTTCTGATTAATTAACATCTAATATTTGCAAAAACATATATTTATTCTTCGAGGGTCAATTTTTTGTTTTGTAAGAAGGGTACGTGTTTCATCTTTTTCAGTGACGTTATTATGTAGTAATTTTGAAATAAATCAATGTAATTAAGTAGTAATGTTGCCGACTCATCTTTGCGCACATGACGCCCAGTGCTAAGAAGGCGGACTGCCGACTCATACTTCCGAACATGACGTTATGTACAATCAAAATTAAACAACGCATATTCATCTTAATTTAAATTTCGAAAAGAAAGTAAAATAACATCCGAGTTTATCCAAGGAACTCTAAGTGCAAGAGAAAATAAATATTGGCGATGAATTATCGTTACGAAGAAATCAAATCAAGTGCGATAACTGTTTAGATTATTATCAAATTACCGTATCAAGGATTTAGAGTTTCTAAATCTTATGAAAATTGATTAAGTCAACAGTAAACTAGTTAAGAAGCAACTACCGATGCAAGTTTCTATATCCGTAAGAACACATTCCAAACTCAGCGAGATTAAAACAGAGAATCTGTGTAAAGGAAGTAATCTAATAATTTGTTTTTATGAATGAATTGCCTAACATTAAATTTATTATTCAACTATACTAACGATTAACCAATAAAACGAAAGTTTATGAAAACTCTAGAAGCGTTTTAAAACTTTGTTAACACTAAGTTTTAAGGCACTTTTAAGCTTTTGCACTGTCAGCCCTTTTAAACATAGTTCTTTTTAAACATGATACTATTTAAACACCTCTCGCTAAGCCCAGTTCTTTTTAAACACAATTTACTTATATTACACATTGTTCGTTAAGCACATTTCTTTTTAAACATCTTCATCGTTAAAACATTGTTACAATTCATCTTTTCAGTTTTTCAAATTAACTTTAAATTAAACATAGTTCACCTTAAACATATTTCTTTTTAAACATCTTCATCGTTAAAACATTGTTACAATTCATCTTTTCAGTTTTTTAAAATTAACTTTAAATTAAACATAGTTCACCTTGAACATATTTCTTTTTAAACATCTTCATCGTTAAAACATTGTTACTATTGATCTTTTCAGTATTTCAAATTAACTTTAAATTAAACATAGTTCACCTTAAACCTATTTCACCTTAAACATCTTCATCGTTAAAACATTGTTACAATTGATCTTTTCAGTTTTTCAAATTAACTTTAAATTAAACATTGTTCACCTTGAACAATTTTCTTTTTAAACATCTTCATCGTTAAAACATTGTTACAATTCATCTTTTCAGTTTTTCAAATTAACTTTAAATTAAACATTGTTCACCTCAAACATATTTCTTTTTAAACATCTTCATCGTTAAAACATTGTTACAATTAATCTTTTCAGTTTTTAAAATGAACTTTAAATTAAACATTGCTCACCTTAAACATATTTCTTTTTAAACATCTTCATCGTTAAAACATTGTTACTATTGATCTTTTCAGTATTTCAAATTAACTTTAAATTAAACATTGTTCACCTTAAACATATTTCTTTTTAAACATCTTCATCGTTAAAACATTGTTACAATTGATCTTTTCAGTTTTTCAAATTAACTTTAAATTAAACATTGTTCACCTTAAACATATTTCTTTTTAAATATCGTACACGTTTTCTTTCCGTTGACCTCTTTCAGTTTATCAGATTAGGACCCAAAAATGTGCAATACAAAAAGTTACCTTACAGTTTATTTCGTCGTCTGGTCGTGTTCGGCATTTGTTCCGGCGGTTTCATTGAGTCTCTGGCCGTGATCGATGCTAGTGGTCTTTCATCAGTGGATACACTTTATAGACAGGCAGGAGACAACGTGGAGACAATTTTTCCGCAGAGAGAGATTTAATTATTTTATTCTGCGACTTATTGGTTGTGGAATCGTTTTTGTATCTATTCAATTCTGCCATGACTCTCATTCATACCTATTGTGGGGTGTGACTATGAACTGAGACCTCTCCCGGATCTCTTTGAAATCCATCCATTATTACGAGCAAGTACATCTTCGACGTTAACGCTATCATATCCAAAAGCGTTCTCATTTCCAAAACTCTCGTTTTTGATCAAAACAAATGACGTAACAAACACTACATCGGGCCGTCCAATAAGACACGACATTTACAATCGAGCTACATCTGATATTTTCTGACCCGAGATTTCCTCTGTCAAAGTCGAATTTATAACTTTGTTATGATCTTACAAAAAACATGATTGACTCATAACGGTTTCCTTCGGTGCATGTAAGCTCGACTTGCACTCATTGTCTTCATTTGACCCCAGCCAATATTTACACTAGCTGATTTAATCGTATCTAAAATATCGGGCTACATCCATAATATAACACACATTCCTCTCTTATCAGAAACACACACTCCAAGATTAAAAAAAAATCCCTGGGGCTGGTCAAAATTAGGAACACAGCAGAGCTAACATGATTTTTATCAAGCCAGAATTTCTTTCCGCCCAATATGACACTGTTACTGGCATGGAAGAAAAATATTACTTCTTACGAAGGATTTCGGCTCAATGGCCATCCCATGTATAAATCAATGATTGTAAACACTCTGTGGTTACCTGGCCTCACATCTGTCTGACAATGTTGCCCCGAATTGTCCGTATGTTATCTCTTGGTGGCCATCTTACTCATACACATATTATTTGTATTATCGGTATCCGACCGATTGTCACTTAAAACGAACTCTCACGCATTATCGGATATAGGGGTACAAAAACAGAAACCTCTTTCATTATCCGTAAACTTAAATGGTCAGCCTCCAGGATCTATGTGAGATACCGTCCTTACATCACTTGCTATAATTGACCATATATTTCGGACATCTCAGTGCCCCCGGCGAGAATGTCCGAGAACAATCACCCGTGTTTCTAATACCTAGCCTTCTCTATTAAACGAGGATGTCCCTATCCCATGGTTCTAACTAGTCGGAACAGCGGCAAGGTTAAATGTCAAATTGAATCATCTCTTCTCCTGCAACACGCCGAGTGACCAAAACTAGGCCTAAAATTTTATAAAATTTTAACTAAATTTAATCAACACCCGACGCACGCACCCGAGTTATACCACACCCCCAGCTTGATTCCAATCCCCACTGGTGTTGAGAACACCACCAATTCTATGCGTTTTCGTCCGGTGGTCATATATATGCAGTAAAGGGGGGGGGGTTCTCAGCATACATGTCGGCAACATTTAAATCCAAAAAGATGGGACCACAATTGCAAAGTTTAATATTTACATAACTTTCACACAATCTATCGGCGCAGTAGGGCACAAACCTAGGTCACAAATAAACAATCTCCATAACTGACCACCGCTGTTTTTCGTGGTCCCTCTGAATGGCCAAACTTCCACCATTCCCTCCTAGTCAGCAACTTCACGCACGCGGAACGAACGTTTAGTTCAATCTGTCCAAGCCAAACTACCGCTCTCTAAATAGAGTCGTGCGACCGAACCAGCTGTCCCACAAGACGACGTCATTCCACCCGGTTCGCAATTTTAACGTATGCAGGCTTTACCAAAAGTCTAGCAACTACACATGGGTACTCTATAAAAGAGATCATACGAACCAACGCCGGGAATCATTCACTGACTTTCCAAGTCTGTACATACTCTGTACACGGGGTTCTTCCCGATTAAAACACACCCCTGCCTAAGGGTTTCCGCGATTTGACCCAAACCAACTCTCACTGTCCCCAACTACCCGAACCTAATCAACTTAATCGACCGGCTTACCCATACTTATATCCATTAAATGATGTGTTTTTGAAATAATCTTTTTCGTATCTCGCTTACTCGACTAAATTCTGAAACAAGAATCATACAAAACAACAACAAAATGAAACCGACAGAAGAGATCGAAAAACCCACCTCTACCATACAAATTATGCAGTAAAAAATTACATCAATTATATAACAAACACTGCTTCTTTTAAACAATCCCAGAAAAAAAGAATTAAGCACACTACAAACAAAAAGAAAAGAAAAAAACAACAAAGAAAACAGCACTCGACATCATAAAGCAGTCGTCAATCTCTAGCTACACGAATGGAGAACAATGGTTGCCTTCTGCTCTCTCTCCTTTCTCTCTCCCTTATCTTTGTGTTCTCTCTCATACTGACTCTCTCACTTTTTTTTTCACTTCAACAGTCATGGACTGTAATAACAACATATACCATGATCAGTTCTCTCTTTCTTCTTTCTCTTTTCTTTCATTCTCTCTCTCTCTCTCTCTCTGTTTATTCCTTTTTTCGCCCGCGTCGTCGTCAACCCCAGCATTTTACAACCATTTAAAAAAAATCAGCAAAACAAATAGTATACAGATGAATGCCCCCCACCGTGTCAAACATATAGGTCAACCAAAACAGATAATTTCTTTTTACAAGTAACAATCAAATAAAATAATTACAATGTGTAAATGTGTGTGTGAGCAAATATTGTGTTATTTTTTCCTTTACGGATTGTTCTGAAACGACACATCAGCCTTTTTTATATCTTACATTGAATGTTGAACTTATTTTTTCTCTACCACAGCCCACATTTAAAGTGTTTTACATTACGTCATATGTGTCTTTCTGAAATACAAGTCTATCGAAGGTCCATTATATATTGTCGGGCAATTGTCCGTGTTCCTTTTCTTTATTTTCTCTTAACTTCCCAACAATTTAAATTTGTAACAGTTCCTTTTTTATTTATCAAACACAAAAATACGATGAGCTCACCGTTTGTTGATGTCACTCTCTCTCTCTCCCTCTCTCTCTCACACCTCTTTGTCTTTCTTTCTTGCTTTTGCCCCCTTTTGTTTTTATTCGGTCCGCACACGTCGTTTCCTGTCTTTTTTTTCGTTGTGATCCCGGCTCGAACGCCCCCCATGTGGGGAAGACACCGGTTTTTTTTCCATAAAACTCATTTTCGATCTAAGTTTCACTCATCAAAATCCCCAGTTATTTACTTTTGTTCAATTCAAAGAAAGTATATTGCATGAATGGTGGATATAGCAACAAGAAGGGAAGATATTTTTTTGGCAGAAAATACATTGAATTTCCTTTACTATTTCGAGGATTACATTTTGTGAAGATACACAATATCATTTAGATTGCATATATACACGCGTTATCAATCGCGTGCTATAATCAGTGTTTTAGGATATATTATAAATTCACAGACAACTTAAATATGAAAATGTGTGTTGGTCTAGAAAAGTAATGTCAGATTAATGCATTGCTCTACCTAAAACGTATGTCTTCATTTACGAAAAAAGAAAATAACAGTTGATTATTTACAGACGTCAAACTGTCCATATCCGACATTGCAATGTCAGGTAATTTTGAAACGTTAGAAATATTGGAAATTCAAATAGATTATAGATAGATACAGACTTTAGTCGATTAAGTTAAATTTAACTAATAGCCTCCAGTTATTTAAAGATGATGAATATAATAGAAAAATTTGCTGCATCAAGACATTTATAAATATCTTAAGGAGTGGACATTATTTTTGGTTTGGTCATAAATATACACACATACTTTTTAAAAAATATCTGTAAATATGTTTGTGTGTGTTTCCCTCTTTCTGTATATGCGTGTATAATTCTTAATTACTTGAGGCAAAATAATCTTGAAAAATAAGCGACACGCCGGAAAATGTTGTTTTCAAAATAGGATTGTTATTTCTCGAAGTTTTCCATAGTATCTATATATCAATGTATCTCTCACTCTCTCTCTCTCGATCGATCTCTCTCTCCCTCTCTTTCTCTCTCTCTCGCTCTCTCGCTCTGTCTCTCTCTCTCTCTCTCTCTCTCTCTCTCTATATATATATATATATATATATATATATATATATATATATATATATGTGGGGGTGTATGTGTGTGTAAATACAGAGTTAGACTAATGTATAGACATATAGCAAAATGTAAGTCATATATATGTAGGTAAATTAATATAGGTATATATAAACATATAAAAAAATACTAGCAGCTATCGGCATAAAAACCTAACCACACTACATGAAAAGCCAGTGGTAACATGTCGATATTGTTCTTTTATGCTATTCAGCGTTGCTGAATTTAAATCGTCAACGACTTTCTGGAACAATGCGAAAAACGTTATACGCGCGTTACTGCGCCGTCGTTTTAAAATCATCTTCTTTCTCCAGGTTGATTGTTCATTTCCTTTTTACACGTGAGGATGATTCGAAGAAGAATCGATAAGGTTTGTTCAACCTGTAGAAACGTATAGAACATTTATTATTATGTTCAATACAAAAAATAAAATCGGAAAAATTGAAAAATATAAAAAAGTATAATTAAACAGAAAAATTCTGTTATTTTTAACAATGTTTGCATAAATAAGAAAATGCTGCTTACATACACACACAATGTATATATATATATATATATATATATATATATATATATATATATATCTTCAGGGATAGCTGCGATACGTCTGGCTATATTGTGAGTCGTGCTTGATGAAACATATGTATATAGAGACTTGAGACTATGAGTTTTTTTTTAATATATTTTTTAAATTTTCTTTTATATAGTTTTAATGGTTGAGAAACTTCCGAGACTATATATATATATATATATATATATATATATATATATATATATATATATATATATATATATATATAGATATACATATACATATATATGTCATTTTTTTAAAGCTTACCGAAGTATTTCGTTCAGGAGTCCACTGAACACCACAAAATAGTTTTTCATTCAAAAAGTATTTATTTGACATTTTTTTCAAATTAAAGAGTTTTTTAACCTACACGTGTTTAACTACCAAGCAGGTCTTTTGTTGGCAGATTTTCAGGGAAATTAAGTTCCTTGAATACGAAATTACAACAACTGGCAATACGCAATGTGGTGTTGCTTTAATTGATGTCACTTAAGAAGGGAAGAAATAATATAAAATAAATTTAAAATAAAATAAAAAGTAAAAAGATAAAAAGGAAAAATAAAAAGGAAAACATAGAGAATATCTTAGAAGAATATCTCGCAAGATTTCGCAACATTTTTGCTACTAGGCGAAACAGCAAACAAAATTGTTTAGTCCTAAAACCAGCAAAAACAACCAAAGAAAATTAGTCACAAATGCACTCAAATGCAACAGTAATAATAAGCGAGAATACACCTTCTTGACGGGCGGCACAACTAAGAAAAGTACCCCCCCCCCCAAATAAAGACCAAACAGTAAAAACTCCGTTACCAAGTTACCATTCCACGCCACTGATAGTGTTGACATTTCAAATCTATTCCATCACAAGGAAATTGTACACACATATCCGTTTTTAATTTATGCGGTCGTGCTAGCCTGATTCCCAGGGATAACTCGCTCCCATTCGAGATTAACACACTACGAGGTAAACGAATAATGTCAATACTATATTTAA
The DNA here is from genome assembly GCA_963556195.1 of Sepiola atlantica. Lineage (NCBI taxonomy): Eukaryota > Metazoa > Mollusca > Cephalopoda > Sepiida > Sepiolidae > Sepiola > Sepiola atlantica. The sequence continues at coordinate 96,816,916 of OY744524.1, forward strand.
TGCTATCTTCGTTAGAGCTTTTACATATTACATTACATTTTTTTCTCATTTATTTCTTTTTCATTTATCTTTTCATTCATAGGATAGAGCAGGTTGTAACCTAAAAGTGCTATAAACATTGCTCAATATCTTAGATAGAGCAGCTGTGTAACTCGAGATGAATAACTTTCATCTCTTGTTCTAGTGTCTTCTTAATATGTTGAAAGGAAAAGGGGAATAGATTAGGAATTGAACGTGCCCATTTGTTCTTCTCAGCGTTGTAAGTTAACAGTATAATATTTGGTAAGATATCTATAGTAAATCTAGTAGGACTTAACAAACGTAATTTACCTCTACATTATTCTGAAATACAGGGCACAAGAAAATAGGAATATACAGATACTATTTATTCACCTCGGCATTATCCAGGATACATTATCACTATCATAATATTGTTCTTATTACTTAGAATTTAAGGGTACGTTTGACAGTTCTGAGAAGGATTTCTAACTAACATCACAGTATACAAAGACAGAGGTAGACAGATAAACAGACAGCTAGAGAGAAAGAGAGAGAAAAGGAGAGAGAGAGGGAAAGAGAAAAATGTTTGTACATAAACATTTTACACATTCTATTTAACTTCTATTGTTTTCATGGTTCATTTAAAATATTATTTACATTGATTTACGTTTCTACTCTTATTTCATCTTTGTATATTATTTAATTATCATTTTCTTGTGATAAACTCATCTTAGTATCAACTCAAGATAAGACGATACATAATTCTCTTTAAAAAAACGTACTTGCATATTTTAAATGCCCTTCTTATTGTTCTGCATCACAACAAAAGTATAGACTTATTGACATTGATTTAATTTTGTGTATCTATGCAAGATACTATTATATTGTTATTATAGATGTCAGAACGGGCTGCGCCGTTAGTCAACTTCTACGTCAGACTTTAGTGAGTTTTGTACGCATTCACTTAAACACTAGTACAGTATTTTTAACAAATTCGCTTTCATGATTTTATGGCGGTATAAATGTCTATATATTTAAGATACATTTACTTCAGGTAATGTTTTTTATCAAAACCTAAACAAATTTTACTTCCGCACTTTCTAACTATAGAAGTAAAATATAAATTCAATTGGCATAGATATCTAAGTATCCCTGCTTCTAAATATATAACATTGTGTGATGTGAACATTCAGGCGACCTTAGGCAAATAAATATACATATTGAAGTACTGCTTTCATTAATAATATATAAAGGTACACATACGATCAAAAAATAAACAAACCGCAAAAGTTACTTCCGTTAAAAAGTTGGGCGAATAAAAAATATCACTCACTCATCATAAGTTTTCGTTATAATCAATTGTTTACCGATAATAACCAATGACACGCCTTCTGCTATTCCCATCTCTCTCTTTCTATTTGGATAACCATTGTAAGTTATGTTCTATCGTAACAGCCGTTTATGAATAATTTATGTCTACCAATAACCGTTGTTTTTCACTTTAAATATTTGTAGGGAATACACTTATCATAGTTTCCAGTATTCTTTTCAACCTTCTAGTAGAATTATTTAAGTGTTCTTAATCTTCCGGCTTCCCATCCTCGTTTAACCTTCATGACCATTTCGTGTGGTACTAAATAATGTTTTTCGATCATATGCGTATATGATTTTTTTCATTGGATTAAGTTTGTGGCGTCTGTAGAAATTTCATTCCGTTAAAGCTGGTAGTTAGTCCTATATGTTTTATATTTTTGATGTCAGATTATATGTGGTAGGTTAGTATGTATTCCTTGAGTTTTATAGTTGCTTAAATCATTCTATGATTCACTTTAAGATTACGACTATTTGCATAATTAACGTTCATTGGATAGTTTTAATTTTAGCTTAAATTCTAATTTTACGTTTTCTATTTTCCAGTTCTTTTCAGAACTTTTCTTCAGGCCTCTCCAATTATTGGGATTATTCTAATTTTCATTATATTTCATATTCATTTTAGTTCCCTGGGAAACTCTATATTTATTTCGCTTTTCCGCTTACTTTATTTTCACCATGTTAACTGCTTGGACGCTGAAATTTACGATCTGGTATGTTCTTCCTACTTTTTTTATTATCATCAGCTCGGCCACTTTGCTTGTTTTAGTTGTAATTCTTGCAACTCAATATTGTTGAATATGTATTAATATTCATTTTCCAATATGGTTCTTGATCTCTTTCTGTAATATGTTCTGCGTGTTTGAATTGCAGACATTTACACATTCCATACCCAATCATGTTATTTTTTTATTTTGTTACCGCTAGTTATCTGAATTCTCTTATTATGTAATTTAGTTTTTATTCTCTTTTGACACAGAGTCTATATTTACTGTATTCTATATTGGCTTTAATATCGTTAGTTTGGATCGTATTGTTATGTGCTTCTGTTTGCACTGAGTTCTTTTCGCTGTTCAAGTATCCTTAACGAAGCAATGACCAGATGTTGCTATGCGTCTATACTGTGGCCAGTTCTTTAAATTGTCCATGTAGCTGCGATTGCCACTTTCCTCTTTTTGTATTTTCTATTTCCAGTGTTGCTGCTTTACATATTTTGAATTTTTACAGCGGCATTTCTTGCAATAATCAGCTATTATGCGTTCTGTATTATGTAATGTTACATTTGTTTTTTTGTCATCCACTGACTATTATTATTCTAGTAGAGGTAATAGTATTAGTAGTAAAAGTTGTAGTATTAGTTATAATAGTAGTAGTAGTAGTATAATAGTAGTATCAGGTGATACAACAATGCTTGCAGATGACAATACACAATGCGATTAGCGATAATAGCTTTCATTTAAAAGAATAAATGTACTCAACAGTTTGTAAAACTAAGTTCAGCAATTGTTTTACGGGAATTATGACACATTATGATAACATAAATTGATTGATTTGCATATTTGATTAATAGTTGGTGCATTCAGTTACGTTTTTTCTCATTTAGGGTTGGACAGAAATAATAGCTTTTTTTACGTCTTAGCAGCAATGCGCCATTTAAACTCACAAGATAAGACGGACAAATAAACTTATAACAAAGAAACCGGCTAAAAAGCAATTTCGTGGCGTAATTGCCCGAAAAATAAGTCACCCTTGTGATTCTGTAAAAAGATTGCTGAAGGACCCTGTCACAAGGAAGAGACGATCAGATGTTGGACTCTCCAAAACTGTCACAAAGAGATATTTGAGGAGTGTTTATAGTTAACACTGTAGACAAGCTAGACAATAAGCAAATCAATTCTCACAACAGCTTAGTGGTTTGACGTACCAACATAAACAAGGAATCCAATTCTTTACGTAATGACTTCTGTGAAAGATTCACTTAGAAAGCGTCGTCTGACAATAATACACACACATTTGAATGGAATAAGCTAAAAAAATATTAAGATGGATATGAATCAGGCTCTATTAATTGAAGAGACCTGGGCAAAATGATGGTGGTATTCCGGAGATGAAAGTTCCCATCTGTTTGAGACGAAACCAAACGAGTGGAAGAGTCATGGTATGGACGGGTATTATTTAATATAGACTTGTCGTAGTTATAAACATGCCTAATGGCGTAAAAAATCTGTATTTTCATGTAGAAAAACGCTCCTTTTAACTCTCATCGTGCCACTAAAGTATTCTTAGTATATTTTCGGCATCAACGGTAAAAAGCAGATGATCTGGATTCCATGGTCCCCAAACTAAAACCCAACAGAACACATTTGATTTATCATCAGATGAGATGTTTATTATAATAGACGTCAATCGTCGTCCGACACAGCCCCATAGAAAGCCATTAATACCGTAGCAAGAGCACTGATTACTACACCTATTCAACAATTTACTAGTTTTGTAAATACAATACTTTTTGAAGTTATAAACGTCCCTGGTTCTTATGTGAGTAGCAGAGGCATTTGTTCATTATATCTATAAAACTATATATTATTATATGTTTAATTATATAAAGAATGTTTGAGTCATTTGAAACAAATAAATAGCATGCTGTTGTAATTCCCTAGGGATAAAAACTGAATTCAACATATCGCAGATTTAGAAATCGTATAAGCTGACTTACCGCTGGAAAATTTACAAATACAGAAGGAGAGGCAAGTATATGACAATGAAAGATGAAAAAGGATTACTCTACATTGTGAAATAGGAAACGATAATCATCAGCTGTTTACAATGTAACTGTTTTGGAGATTCAAAACCAAAACAGTTATTAAGTGCATGACTCTTTAGTGGTGCTGATCAAATTACCACTTATCCAATATCCAAATATAGAAACCATTCAGGTATTATTATACTAATCTCTCTTTCTCTCTCTCTCTCTCTCTCTCTCTCTCTCTCTCTCTCTCTCTCTATATATATATATATATATATATATATATATATATATATATATATATATATATATATATATATATATATATATATATGTGTGTGTGTGTGTATGTATATATATATATATATATATATATATATATATATATATAGTGGTATATTAATCAATAAATACATAATAATAATGATAATGATAATGATAATTATAATAATAATAATAATATTAATAATAATAGTAATAATAATAATAATAATAATGAAATATATTCTTCAAGCTACAATGTGCCATTGTAATTTGCATATCAAATGATAATACTAATTATAACAATAGTTATTACAATAATAATAATATTAAACACGATAATTAAGAACCATTCTACTATATGGTAGTTTGCATATAAAATTATATAGTAATAAAATATGCATTAAAATGAGTAGACGTACGTTTGGTAACAAATAGGAACAATACAACATATTTATATATATATATATATATATACATATATATATATATATATATATATATATATATATATATATATATATATATATATATATATATATATATGAGCGGCGTTCAATCAGTAATGCTCCTGACCGATTTCCCATAGCAGTAGATTAATAGTACTTGGCACAGTTATTAGTAATTCTCTACATAGGAACCACCCAGAGTTATGAATTTCTCTCATCGTTTGATATAGCTCTGTACACCGTTTTTGTAGGACACCCCAGGTTGGTTCTCCAACCACGTCGTAACTTCAGGAATAAAGTCTGCATCATCTGAGGAACGCTTTCCTTTCAAAATAGCTTTACGGCTAGGAAGAGATTAACGTAAGAGAGTTCAAGGTCAGGAGAATAAGGGAGATGTGGCAGGATTTCATAGACACACGACCGTGCTTCTGATCTACCAGCATGTGAGGCATGAACCGGAGCGTCTCCTGCTCGAGGATACCTTTCCTGATCTTGTCCCGCCTCTTGTTTTTGATAGCTTCTCTTAATTTCATCAAAAGTGAAGCGTAATAGGCTCCTGGGATTGTGCTAACCTATTGGCAAGAAAATTTGTCATCACTACTCTGTCCTGGTCCCAATAGACTGTGAGCATGACCTGGCCAGCGGAAGGCTGCATCCTTGTTTCTTTGGAGGTGGTTAGTCGTAGTGCTCTAATTGCATTGACTGACCTTTGGTGTCTGGATCATAGTGATGGACCTAATTATTATCCTGTGTAATCAGTATTTTTAAAAACTTTGACTCCTCTTCTAGGCACATTTTCAAATGCATCCTCGAGCACTCGACGCATTATTGCTTGCATATGGCAGACACCTTATAAATATGCAAATGGTCATTAAGGATAGTTTCCACAAACCCTGTAGCAATCTTGACTTTTTGGGCTATTTGGCGAATAGTAATGCGTCGATCTTCCAAAATGGCAGCCTCAACTTGACGGATAGATGCGTCATCAATGGCAGAAGAGGAGCGACCAGGTTTTGGAGCTGTTTCCACAGATATCCGGCCATGTTTTAATTCACGATACCAGCGTTTTACAGGGGCATATGATGGGGCATCAACACCATGAGTTTCTTTTATTTCATCAAAAGTCTCCTTTGGTGTGCGTTCTTTCAAATACAAAAACCGGATCACTGCGCGACACTAAACTGGCTCCATTTCACACCTGACTCAGTTCAAACACCTGTTAATAAGAAACCACACTTAGTTCAGAGATGTGTTTTGCGACATAACTCATACAGATATAAATCATTACACATGCAAAGTTTCATCTTCATTAGACACCACAGAGATGGTCAGGGGCAGTTCTTATTGAAAGCCCCTCGTACATATATACATATATATATATATATATATATATATATATTATCATCATCAGTATAATTATTTACCCACTAGAAGTTTGCACTCGGCTTAGTATCATATATTTTCTACTAGAAATAATCAGTGATGCATTCTGGAGTCTGAATGGAAACAAGTTAGTCTTACAGAACTTATTACCTATTTCTGTCACAGTTGAACATACATATGCGTTTGTGCAACGGCCGTTTCTTCATTGATTTTCTGCTGATAACGACCAATGATGATCCAACATTTGCCTTACAATAAGCATCCCAAATATTATAATACTCTCCATACAATTCCATAGAAGTTTAGTTGTTTCTCTTCTTCAAACCTTTTTTTCGTGAAGCACTTTCCGTCTATTTGCTCGATTATTGTGGTGGGGAATAAGAATATATGATTTCGAGCCATACCATATATTTCGTATTTATGTAATGTTATTTTCGGTATTTTTGTTTTATTAATAAATTTCCAATTATGTTTGATTAGTCGACGTGTCAAGTTTATGTAGGTTAATTTGTTTCGAATATTTTTTAGGCTTTTCGCTACTGTTCCTAATATTTTTAAAAGAAATTGTATATAAACAAATAATAACAATAAATAATAATTACTGTTGTTATTATTATTATTATTATTATTATTATTATTATTATTGTCGTTGTTTTTGCATAAATTGTTTATTTTATTTTACTGTAGTTGTTGTTTTTACTGTTGATCATGACATTTAAATTACATTTTCCATTAATAACTTGACAATTATAAGACAAAATATTTGGAAAATAACACATGATATAATATTTAACGGTAACATGTCAAACGCTATAAGTGTATTTAAGTTTTTATAGCACTTTGTCTAACATTGTATTAGACTTTTAGCCTAAGTAAATGGTTATAACAGTTAAACAAAGAGTCCAGAAATAGTTTTAATCGTGGCGACGATCGGGGCTGTAAACAGTTGTTTTTATTGCATGAATAATTTTTAAATGAATGCATTCAATAGGTTATAATAGTATTAGTTAAAAGTCATCGTCGCGTCAGAATATTCATGGACTTTACTTATATGGCATATACTGATAAACGTGTTACAAATGATTCCAGTGATTTATTTTTACAAACGAATGTTTGGCCGACCTATCTGATTATATATATATATATATATATATATATATATATATATATATATATATATATATAAATATATATATACATATATATATATATATATATATATATATATATATAGTTATATATATGTATTAGTATTTCATGTATCCACATAACAATTTATAAGGATATATACTTTTTATGTATCAATTTGCAGTATTTACTTTAACAGTGCTCGATACGTAAGTAGAGCTAGGTAGTAAGCCATGAAAATATATTTATGGCAATCAAGCTACACATAGGCTCTCGTGTTTTCATCTCCCGTGTTTCATTACTATATATATATATATATATATATATATATATATATATATATATATATATATATATATATATAATCATGTGAGGAAGTTCGTAGCCTAAAATAACAAAATAAACTATTACAGATTTAGGGTGTCTCTGTGAGCCGCGTTCGCGCCCTGTGACCGTCTGCGATTATTGTTTCCTTGCGCTGATGATGTAAGCTCGAAACAACGTCGTAAATACCTAAATTATTACCAAAACATGATGTTATATTATAAGAGACCCCTTTCGAGTACAATTGAAAGTAGACCACTGTCGAATAAATTAATGCCCCAGTGCAATACTCTTTCTCTGTTGTTGAGTACTATAGTATGGCTAGATATTTATACTTGCAACTCTCAGTGTAAGTATCACATAATTTCCCCCTAATCACGTGATAATCTGTCGTGCCCGAGGGTGTCAATTTGTGTTGGGTTCGCGGCGTGTGGCCGTCTGAGATTGCTGTTTCTCTGCGGTTATGACAGCCATAAGCTATAAACAACGTCGTACGTAAAACTTATAATTTAATATTATATATATATATATATATATATATATATATATATATATATATATATATGTGTGTATGTGTGTGTGTATTTAGGCAGTTTTTTTTGTAATACAAATGCTGTTGAATATCTCATATCAACTTATGTATGTATTTTCTTGTATGTATCCTTTCCATTTGCCGATTCAGTGTCATTGTTTCAGTCAGCAATAGGCTGATTAATCTTCCATAACTGTAGGTGTCCCGGATACATTCAAGCCTAACTTGGTCCATCTTCAGGGGAATCAGGTAAATACTATGGCGTTACTACTCATATCTATATGTAGTTTTTTTCGGAAATATTATTAATAGGAACTAAATTTATATATATATATATATATATATATATATATATATATATATATATATAGAAAAGAGGGTAGTGCAGTATTAGTGCAGTTCCAACGAGAGAAAAGTATATATGTAAAGGAGTAAGGCTACCAACATTTGTAGAATGTTTTTTTCAACATTTATTTATTATTTTGTTGTTTTTTTTCAACATTTATTTATTATTTTACCATTTTATGATTTTATATATAACGCGTTTCAAGCGGTGGTCCGCTTTCATCAGATATGAAAATCCATTTGAAGAAATGTCTTTCGATTCGAGCAAATGTTGTTTTATTTGTTTTTGCGCCTGCGTGGGTTTGCGGGTGTGTGGGTATCTTTGATTTTTATTTTTATTTTTTATTTGTCATTTTTCCTGTTTCTCTTGGTCAAGTGCGTGTTACTCATCCATGATCCATCGGTCATCTTAGCCTTCTAGGGTGCGGGAGATTTTCTTTTGAAATTTGATACTTTTTATTGCTTTTTGTCTCCAAAAGTTGAAGTGGTGTCTGCGTGCGTGTGTGTCCGTATGTGCGGTCTGATCTTGAGTCTTGTGAATAGGTGGGCGATACATACACACACACACACACAAACACGCACACACACACCCATGCGCGCGCACCCACAGGCGTGTGGTTATAGTGACAGAGAGGGGGATAAAGGTTGAATTATATACACATACATACATATACACACACACACACATATATATATATATATATACATATATATATATATATATATATATATATATATATATATATACACATACATACATACATACACACACACACACATACATATACACACATATTTGCAAAAGATAAATTAATGCAAACGGTCCAAATAGATTTGAACTTTGTTTGGCCGATTTCATAGTTCGGTATTTTATGTGCAAATTTAATGTCTATTGTAAATGATTCATTTAACACAAGTTGCTATTTGACTCATAGCTGTGTAGAAGTGCGCAATAAGAAGTTATGTACTAATATTATCTTCCTTGAATAAGAATTTTCCAGTCTATAGATAACTATAAATTGTTATTTATGTTTGTACTTAACTAGAGGTGGATAAAGTGTGATCAAAGTGTGTGTTGTTAGAGTTATGATCTGTTTAATGTTGGATTAAATTTAAGTATGAAGTTTTTTTCTTGTGTTAGTAAGTAAGTGTAGTCTTGGCTTTGGAAAATTGGCATTATTTTGAATTTTCCTCCGCTGCATGAGTGCACATGTTGGGAGACGAATAATTTACGGTTTTCTTTGATTTTAATGTTGCTTTTATGTAAAGATACTCTATTGTTAAATGTTTTCGTCGCACCTATATAAGCTTCATTACATGTTGTACATTCTAGCACATAGACAACGTTCCTGGAGGTGCAGTTAAGGTCTTTTTTTATTGTGAATGTTTGTGTTGGGTTTTTAAATGTGTATGAGTTCCCCTCCATTATTATGTCACAGACCCCACATCTTTCCTTGTTGCATTTTGTGACCCCTTGTATTGTGTGTTGGTTGAGTTTAGATGAGGTTAAAATTTGTTTGAGGTTTTTCGGTTGGCGTTTGCTTTTTATTATTTTTGTTGTTTTTAATATGTCGTTTAGTTTGTTGTTATGGTTGAGTAGGGTTAGGTTTCTTGTTATTTCTGTGAATAATTCTGGATTGTTTTTGTTGTGTGTAGAGATGTATGCCAATATTTGTTCTTTGTTTCGTTTTTTTGGGATTCGTAATTGTTCTAATGGAATGTTTTCTGCTAGTTCTATACCTTTATGTATTATTTGTAGCGGGTATCCTCTTCTTTTTAAAGTTTTCCGTAGTTCCTCCAGTCGGACAATCCGGAGGTCTTTGTCACTGACTATAGTACAGATCCTGCGTGCTAGGGAGTAGGGTATAGATTTTAGGCAGCTTTTGGGTCTGTGTGTCTGTGCTTGTTACAGAAGATCATATAAACATCGGTACCGTCAGTTTTAAATCTATGGTGATGAACACAGACTATCTGACGACAAAGAAAGATACGTGTTATGTTCTAAGCACGTGTTTGGTTTGGTTTATTCAACCAACAAAGACTTCAGATGATAGGTAGTTACTTATTTTACGTCGCTCTCATTCAAAACATAATCTCAAACAGCCGATATATATATATATAATGCGTGTGTTTGTGCGTATCGAAAGAAGAATAATTAATTGTTTTGATCTGAGCCTGAACAATTCATTTGAGTTGCCATAGATAAGAGCTATGATACAGCAATCAATCTGTTTGTTGTATACTATATATTCATATCTGAACACAGTCACTTATCTTAACGATTGTATAGTTTTATGGTAATTGGATTACAAAACCACCTGCAAATGTAGGCGACAAATTCAGCGGATTTACATACATCACACGCTAAACAAAAAATACATCGATTAAAGTTATGCTTTTGTATGGGGGCGTGGCTTTATTGATAGCGTAGGCGCAATCCGAGAATAGGCGTTACGGTTACGGATGAGTCGATGTCGGCCCGAATTCAGACTGTGAGTAAAGGCAGCTGGTTAGCGATTTCAAGAGATCACTTTCCACCATTTCAATGCATTTTCAATATTACTTGCCCCACTTGTTCGCCGCAGTAATGAAATCAATATATAGCATGTGTTCTGATTAAGCATGCCAACATTATATACTAGTTATACAAACATATACGGTATAATTACGTTGACACATTGGTTCTCGTTCGACCCCCGAAATTAAGCCTTATCAAATAAAGTAAATTCGTATTAATCAGAATGGTACAACTTTGTTGTCCGGCTTGATTCAGTTGTCGGCATTCTTGGATGAGCAACCACATAATAGTTGAAAACATCTCTAATTGAAAGCCGTATTATGGAACCGACTGGATTCGAACTTTACACACCCAGGTGGTCAGTCTGCGTTGTTATCCACTTAACCACCGTCACCATTTGGAAATACCAAGCGCTGTATGTGGACACCTAGTTATGGGCAAATAGCGTTGACAAACTGCAGTGCCAAGCTTGGCGACTATGGAAAAAAAACTCTGAATGGGTCACCAATAAGGTATCGGAAACTAGAGAGGGTTCCCTTCCAGAAGTGATCCAAACGCCTGATGATCATATATATATATATATATATATATATATATATATATATATATATATATATATATATATATATGTCTGTGTCTGTGTCGGTGTCTGTGTCTGTTTCTGCGTCTGTGTCTGTACGTCTGTGGGTCTGTGGGTCTGTGTCTGGGTCTGTGTGTCTGTGCTTGTTACAGAAGATCATATAAACATCGGTACCGTCAGTTTTAAATCTATGGTGATGAACACAGACTATCTGACGACAAAGAAAGATACGTGTTATGTTCTAAGCACGTGTTTGGTTTGGTTTATTCAACCAACAAAGACTTCAGATGATAGGTAGTTACTTATTTTACGTCGCTCTCATTCAAAACATAATCTCAAACAGCCGATTGTCGTTTTGTTCAGTGTTGATGAAAGCAAAATTCATATAAAACACAATGTTGCGAATCCTTGACCGGCATGAGTGTCTTGTTAGAATTTATTTTCACCAATCATTTTAGTATGAGATACCCTCAATAGGGACCATGTTGGTTGCCAACCTCTTCACTGACATTATTGTTTAACACGGTACCTCAGTCGTAAGTTCGCAACACTATCCACAACATCCGATCTCGTAAACATAATGAAATTTGCTATTTTTTAAAGCTTCGGGCGGGAACGGATATGATTTCAAATTCCGTTTTATTTCCCAGTCTGGGAGGTTACACGAGAATTGTAGTTTGCAATACAGATTATCTTAGATAGACTGTATTTCCTCTCTCATACACTTATATATATATATATATATATATATATATATATATATATATATATATATATATACTCTAAAATGTACAAAACCAATTACGTTGATCGAGATTGCGGAAGCCGTATGAATTGCATTGTTATTTACCTGTGTGCCCAAGAGTTTTGTTTCCAACATATACAAATATCTGCAGCGAAATCCGCCTGTAAATGGCGTTATACACCCTACACACACACACCCAAACATATATATATATATATATATATATATATATATATATATATATATATATATATATATATGTGTGTGTGTGTGTGTGTGTGTGTATACATATATAGTGTTAGAGTGAAATAAATTTCAAAAGAAATCCGAGTATTAGAGCTCAATGTAATAAACAGAGAAAGAATAAAATAAAGTAACACGGAATAAAGTAATCACCGGTGCTATAATTTATTTCGACACTCCAAGCTTTTCTAAGCACCCGAAATGAGGAACTCACGTGTTTGAAAATTTTTTTTTTTTTTTTTTCAAACATGTGATCTACTCGTCGTTGATGGTTGAAACGGCCGGGTTCGAAATACATTATCGCACCGGTGATTATATGATTCCGTATTATTATATATATATATATATATATATATATATATATATATATATATTTAAACAAAAAAAAATGCCGAGAATAACAATTGTGCAAAATACAACAGTATTTATTGAGCCATCAGTTATTCAAAAAAAATTAGAATGTCTTCCTTAAGCAACGACTTTTCAAAAAATATTATCGTCAGGCGAGACATAAGGTTATAAAGGTTGTACTAAAATGTCTTAATTTGCAAAGATATAAAAATAAAATTATATAAAGTGTAAAATAAAAATGTTGAAAATATAGGCAACAGATCACCGTTGAAGGTATAAGAAGAAGTCGTGGAAGCAGCAATTTTAGTTATCTCTCTTTTACCAACTTACCTTTTCTTTTGAGAAAAATATATTATTCTTTGAAAAACCATGGTTTTAGCACTGAATAATGAAATGTATCTTATTTTAAACGACTTGTTTATTGCCAATTGATTACTTCATCCATGTTGTATTTTGCACAATCTTCGTTTAGATAATTGCTCTATCTTGTATATCAAGCATGAACCTGTTATCATAGGTTTTACTTTAATAGTTACAAATATATCTTTATTCTCATTTACATATATATATATATATATATATATATATATATATATATATATATATATATATATATATATGTGTGTGTGCGTGTGTGTGTGTGCATGTATGCGTTGGTATCCATACGCACATGTTTTTTTTCTTATTTATTTATATATTCATTTATTTACATGTAAGTATATTAAAGTAAACTTTGTCCACCCCCCCCCCCCGTAACATGCACACCCTCATTACACTGACTACCACCAAAGTATCGCAGGCGAAAATTGTGTCCTTCTAAAGAACACTCTTTTTACATAAGAAACAATTGTATAATTGATATTCTTACACGTCAAGTTAATTCATATATTAATAGTTCACAATATTGTTATATATAAATATATATATATATATATATATATATATATATATATATATATATATATATATATTCATGTATGTTTGTGACGAATGTCGTGAATGGATGTTGTAACTATTATATAACTTGCAAATAAATACATATATAATATAATGGCCGTACTAAAATATAAATTGACAGGCTTACAAAGAGTTTCAAACTCAACGCGCTTACGTTTAATATTTTCCTAACAGGCTTATAAAAGAAAACAATATCTAATCTAAAGGTCGTACTATACTTATTTATAAAATTAAAAAAATATATATATCTGTTCCCAGATATGCGTGCACTAATAGTGTTGTATAACAAAACAATAATTGAAAAAACAAAAGCAATTAATAAATTGTTTATAGAAAGCAACAATAAAACAAATGGTAAATTTACCATGAACATAAAAAGTTGCCTATCTTGCTAAAGCACCGATTAATCGGACGATGGTCAACATTTAACAAAGCGTTCTAATTTTCTATTGAAAAAAATGTGCGACATATTTCAAACAGACAATTATTTATAAAATTTCAAATCCATTACATTCATTTTGGAGGTCCCCACGTGGCTTTCTACTCTAATAGCGGCTATATTTTAGAACTCTCTCCCTGCTCCCCGTGTCCATGACTACACTGACATGCAGTAATGTTTGTGTAATGTGAACAAATATATCGCTGCATAACTCTTCACTTAAGATGCATCATTAACTGTTAGTCCCTGATACACAGTAGCCCCTTACGTCTTGTCAGGGGTGAATTCAATTGTTAACAAGTTCTTGATTAAAATCTACTTTTATGGACACGAATTTCTTTTCTTGTTTTGTTTTATTTATTTATGGTGCAGTGACGTAGTTTATATAAACTTCCGATAATATATTTTGATTATTTGTTATAAATGTATCCATAAATATAGATACACACACACACACACACACATATATATATATATATATATATATATATATATATATTTAGAGAGGAAAACTAGCACATATATATCCAGCGTTATTTCATCATATACAAAACTTCTATTTGACTAAAAAAACATGTTATTCATCTAAGAATATTATGTTTGAATGACTTAAATATTAATACAAAAAAACATGTAAGAGTTCTCAGTTAACGTAATTTGCCTTTGTTTTTGGAGATCGTCAGCAATTGACACACACATGGCAATGTCGACTGACAACGAATGTAGGATTTAACATTTGATTAAAATAGTTAATGGACACGAAACACCAACTCTATATAACATATGTTGATTATGCTAAAACAGAGGAAATGGTCACCCTTACTCCATTTTTTCTGGAAGTTCATTGGTTCGAGCATTCGTACAACATTTTATAAATAATCTTACTTTTTTTAAAATTCCCAGCACTGCCTAATCTTATATTCATATAAAGTGCTGATATCTACCCTGATAAATCAAACCTTTCTTTCTTTTTTATTATTTACTTTTACGTGGCGTGGTTTACATGTTTTTAAATATTACTCTCAGTAAAGTTCATATCATAAAATGTGAATTTCCTATTTTTTTATATCACCACCACCACCATCATCATAAGCAGCAGGATTTGTAATCACTTTAGTAATGACTGCCATTGAAGGGGTTTATCCATATTCGCCACGCTATGCATTGCAGACGGCTAAGTGTATATATACAGCGCCAAGTATTACCAAATGGTCATCCATCAAGTATTGACCGGGGTCAGCGTTCCTTTAGTTCGAGGATCTAGCGGGGACTGATGTGTCGACGTGATTATGCCGTATTTATATATATATCAACATATATACATACATGTTGATATGTATACATATATATCGAGAAAGAAAATCAATATATAGACATATATATATATATATATATATACATATATAGATGTATATTTATATATATATATATATATATATATATATATATATATATATATATATATATATATATATATATATATATAAAGTACAAGTATAACTTCAGAAACCAAAACTATTCTAAAAAATCTTAAGAGTTCAAACAATGACACTTTTCTGGTATAAATTACATCTTATGTAGCACACAGGATATATTTAAATACTTCAGATAAAAACTAAGCTCAGTTGTTAACATATTATCTGACACAGAGATTTTGTATTATACTTCCGTACATTTTTACATTTATGCCATAATTAATTTAATTTTGTAATATCATGAACAGGTTCAGATGATACCCACTTAATAATATTAATCAATATGTACACGCACTTCAACAATTATTTTATTATCACTATTACATCAAAGTAAATGGAATGGTACTTACCTTTACAAGCAACATGAACATTGTAGCGTCACTATAAATACCAGGATCACATGCCCTTCGGTGTTGGACCACCCGAACCCGTTCAGTCTTTTCATAACATCGGTTGATTGGGGACTTCAGGATTGGGGTAATACTAGTAAAGGGTTCATTCTTGACAATCATCCGGCAGGATCTCACCATTTGAGTGGCCATGTATCTGTTGGGCTGAGTTATACTGTCCTGGGTTTCCCTAGGAAGTGCACCTTCCCAGACTTTGACTCCCTTCTATGAGGTAAAGTAAGTTCATTGCTTAATGCCTATGGCGCCCTGGCCGAAGAATACCGACGGACTTGCCAATGTCATTTTTGCTAGGGCAGAGTGATCCCCTATATAACTGTCGTTTATCAATGCGTATTCAGCAAGTTGATTCTCGAATACTATTCACTCCTGGTAGATCGAGTTAATTTTCTATGATAATTAGGATACATCACAAACAACAATACGATGCAAGGCTTATGTACATAATCACAATTGTGCTCAATATGATCTCGTCAATCGAAAATACAGATACATAAGATATCAATCGATTTTATCAGGTAGTTTTCACGTGAATATGTACTACTATCTAAAGTGATGTTTTACTCCACTCTTAATAAACGTTTTTATAATTTCGTTTCTCAAGATTACATATATCTCAGAACTTCGCCGGCTACCGTGGAGAATTCTATGTTAAATTATATAGATGGTCAGTTAATTTTCACATAATGGAGCGTATAAGTCACAAGACTTTGCCGAATTGGTTTGAGGAAATATATTATCAATAAACTTCTAAGAAATGCGATGTATTTCTTTACTAGATGCTTTATTTGTGAACTTTTCAAATATATGAGCTGTGAAAATTGGCAGCCGTATATTTGAATACCATTTTTATTATATTTTAGAATACAAGACAATCACTGTTTTTGATTTATGACTTTAAATTATATCACAAAGATGTCAGAGTTATTTAATGAATTCATTGTTTAACTGACTCTTGATTTCTTTAACAGTTTTGACTGATAAGATTTTATTTTGCGATATTTATCATTATATTACACATTTTTCGTTTTTCTAGTTGAGGAAAAGTGGTTTTAGAATACCGTTTCAATATATAGGGTTGGATTATTCGGACAACTATTCTCGTATTTGGGATTATAATCATGAAGTTTCGGGCGATGAAACACTCGAACTACTTCAGATGTGTCTTGTAAAACTCGAGATTCTTTTAGGTCACACTTGTGAATCTGTTAAGCAATTCGAACTGAACGATACAATTCATCCTTGCGGCAGATTATTCTCGTTCCGTCAACAATGACTGTGTAGACGTCTTGAGTAATTCTTACCTATATTATTAGTACCGTCTTTACTGAGGAGAGAAGACTCAACCGTCTAGCAAATAACTGGTCTATCTTCTCTCTATCTCTCACTTTCGCAAAAGCCAAACGTAACTTTCATTAACAAATGTTATATGTATAGAACAAGATAACAAGAATCTACTACTCAACCGACTAAAGCCCCGTCGGTTCAAGTCTAATATAAACAAATACTTATTGAGCTCAACTTTTAGATAATCAATTTCTTCTTAGAAATCTTCTGTTATTTCAACCCATTTTTCTTGTCGTTTCATGGCGGCGATTATCATCTAACTGACGATTTCTGTAACAATTATCCTCGAGTAACGCTTTGGCCTTCATAATTGCTGACCCATGAGTATAAAAAAGATGTCATTTAGAACTGATTATAACTTAGCATTAGATCCGTCACACACTCGGGCATATGTTTATTATTGCTTTGGATTTGTGTGTATGTTATACAGGTATACAATTTCGGCGGTACATTTACTGACTGAAGACAAAACCAATTGTAAAGGATTCATTATTGTGCTCAACTTACGAAAATATCCTTATATAAGAAGGTCGAGTTCATATCTGACATATTCTTATTAATATGTAATAAAAACAAAACAATAAAAGAGTTTAAATGAACGTTGATATGTTTTACTTCGTAATAGATTAATTTGTTTAATCATGCCCCCAATTTTTGATCAACACATGAAATATCTATTATAGTAATGATTGTCCAGTTTGCATTACAATATTTAAACAACACGAACTTACGTTCGAACGAAATCGATGACCATGCTTGTTTTCAAAATGTCTTCATCAAAATGAAGATTGTCAGTAATCGTCTTATTATTAAATTTGAGTTTTCATATTTATTTAATTATAACACACTAGCAGGACTTTCTTCTCCAGTAAACATCTGATTATTGTCAGTCAGATAATCTTTAAAAAAATATAAAATGAATATGATTATGATTTTACTGATTGCTCTTAATTCTTTACTTAATTAACAATTTTAAAATAATAAATATCCTATTTTTATCGTAGAAAATAATATGCCCTTTTAAATAAATGCAAACGAAAGTGTTTAAATATTTACTTAATGTGTTTTACTATTTTAATTCCTTCAAAATAAATAACTTAGTGATTTGTACTGTAAAAGCATACTTTTAAAGAATACAATGGATACTAATTACAAATACATCATTTGCCTTGACATTTCTTCAGATGGGCTATCCCACCGTTTAAAAATCACTGAGATGAGGGATAACGTACGCGCGTACATCAGATTCCATTAACATATAATTATATCTTTATTAAATAGAGCAAGGTTATTTTAAACGATACCAATAGAACGGCGATTTACTTGTTGTTATATGTCGTCCTAATAATATAGTCGGGCTTATAATGTTCACAGTAATACAGTTCTGGCTAGTATTTGTATACACACAAGTATATATATATTTGTGTAGTATGTATTATAAATAATTTCAATATTAGTATTATTATTACTATTAATATTAGTAGTAGTATTATTATTGATTCTAGTGGTAGTAAGATTATTAATATTAGTAGTAGTAGTAGTAGTAGTAGTAGTAGTAGTAGTAGTTGTAGTAGTAGTAGTAGTAGTAGTAGTAGTCCTTGGTATCTGATACAACATTTATCCTTGACAGGTTAAGGCGTCTTCTTCTGAGAGATGTACATTTTTACGAAATACTATATTCTCAAGCGATCCAACGTCACATTCATATTCCGGTCAGGAAGGCCACTGTGGTAAGTGTGTGCAGTATTTTACTTGTTATTAGAAGTATACAGCTTTTGGTATTTTAATATTGTAACACACTTGATACTGACAGGTCTCGACTTTGCTTAACTTCGGTGATCTAACAAATACTGGTTTATCAAGGGATTTATTCTTCATTATTATTAGTAGTATTAAGATGAAAAAATGTCGAAAAGTTGGTTTAATTTGAATAATAGCGTTATTATTGTGAACGCCCTATGATACTATGTTCAAGATTTGTTTGGATGATGATTGATAATTTGCTTTATTTTTATTAGTAAGACTAATGCTTACATGACTCCGTAGAGTAACCTATAAAATACTAAGTAATAGTAAGTTCTAACTGTAGATGTGCTAATCCTTAGTATAGGCGTTATTGAGAATTCTACCCATTCAGGACTGGTGAAACAGTAAAAAATACCCCGCAGATTTAATAAATGGTTCTGTTAGAAATCCCGTACAGATTCCTGAGTTCGATATAGAGATTCCCGAGTTCGACACGTGTACAAGAAGAAAGTTGGCGGATATATTGTCCGAAACGTTTTTAGAATAAGATGCAATATGAGAACAGTTGTAAAAATAATCAAATAATACTCTATAATAGTTATAGTATGGTGACATTTCTGTTAAATATTATTTTAGTAGTAGGTGTAGCTGTGGTAGTAACAGTTTAACCTTACGTGAAATATCCGACATAGAGAATTTACAATTTACAAAGATGAACGTCGCTATAGATATGTATATTTTAATCTTATATTTCACGATAAATAAATAATTCATAAACAATTAAGATACCTCTAAACTTATCAATAGTTACGATAAGTATTTCATTTCTGTGCAAACAGGTCGAAAACAAATAATGTAATACTTAAACTGACAATATCATGAAATTCACGTGAGAAATGTTACGTCATCTCAATAGATCGACACTACATGGTTTTAATTGATTTAGACAAATCACAGGAATGTACAGTCAACTGTTGGTTTAGGTCTTGGGTGCAATAACCTGCTATGACTGCGCCAACGACTCTGTCATTTGTAGAGCAGAGTAGACAACACAACAGAACAGACTTGTAGGCCAGCGCCGACGCAATACTGCACAGTTTAAGAAAGAGATAGATCCCCATGCTAGCAATAAGATGACCGCCACACACCTGCTCAAAACATATACTAAATACCTAATGTTACCAGGCATGCACCAGGATTCGGACTCCGGTCGCAGACAGATAGGGTCGAAGGCAACATAAAAAAACAAACAAACGCAAAGAATTATTTTTAAAAAAACGAACAGACCAAAAAAACATTCCTTGCCTATGACATAAGTAGGTCAAAAGAACATCGCCAGCAAATAATGATATTGTCTATAAAAAAGCGTGGACTAGGTCAGCTGTTGACTTCAGAGGTGAGATCGGATTACGCAAGAAACAAAGTTATTAAACTTTTGCGTAGTGGACTTCAAGTATAGCATCACTCTCAACAAATAATCGAACCTGGATAGACTTGGAGGGGGTTTGTGTATCAACAACTCGATTCAAAAATTCTGTTTGTAAATACATTTTGCTGTCGAATAAAATCATATGTTATAACTCAACAGAAACAAATGTGTTTCTCTTATGTTTTCTGTACTATCAGAGGGAACAACTCCGACAAACCAACGAGTAAATAAATTTATCTAATGTCCTTTTCTTTGATGGTTAGCATTAGCGAGATTGGGACGATCGGCTAATGCATAAGAAACAACAAATGAAAGAAATTATGTCGCTCCTAAACTGTTTACAACAATTATGCAATGTGCGTTTTTTATTTTTTTAACAATTAAATAATTGCGTTAATTAACAGATAATCATAATTGCGAATAAGAAGCTTACCCATCATAATTTATAGCTGAAGAAAATACATCAGATGTCGAGATTGTCTTGTTGAGATATTCTTGATGGATAAATGGTTGTATAGCTCTGGCCGTGAATTGAGTTCAGTTGATATTGTGTTACACAAATATATTGTCTGTATTTTACAATAATTATGAAATACAGAACACTTAAACTATGAGTGTGAGATACTTCCTGCACTACGACACAAGAAACACCACCAATTACACTGTTTTTGTCTTATATGTTTCGTCCGCTTTCGCCCTGTGATGTCTGAGTGATCTATGTCTAAGTCTATTAATTCGCATCTATGTGTTATCTTTCCAACATAAGTAAACAGTTATTTCCGATGTTGTTGATTAAATCGAAGTATGTATTAAAACACACTTACTGAGTATTAATTTCGATAGTCTTATAACTGACGCGCCATATTTCCATAACTTTACGTCGACTACAATCAAGCAGGTCTCACAAGCATCCGAGAGCTGACGAAGTATTAACCAATCAGGTAGCAGCATTCATTTGCCAAGCAGACTATAGCAATCAGTCGACAATATTTGGAAGAAATCAATAATTGGGTTCGATTGCAACAACAATGACTTATTATCATCTGTGTCAGGTTGTCGAATTTCCGGAATGACTAATTCAAAAGCATGACATTTGTATTTATTTCTTTGTTTTATGGTAGAAAAACACATTGACAACCTTGTACCTCCCTACCCCTAACAACACCTTCTTTCACGAACAAATAAAAATATATCTATTTACATATTTGATAGACAATGGTCTATTTGGCCCACCAAAAATTAAAATATATTTATTTACAGTTCTTCAGCTACGGTGTGTTCCTTTTTTCTTCTTTGTATCGATGTAATTTTATTTGAAAGTCTTCCATTAAGCTCTTAGAAAGTTTCAGCCTCGTGTACCTCTAGTCTCGCCAGCCCTCTGGCGTTTCCGCGAGTTGCCCGATCGTTGCCGACACGAAGTCACGGAAATCTGGCGCGGCAGCTATACGAGTACCTTAGTTTCTAACGTGAGATAAGTATATCCGTACGTTTGAACGTAGGTAACTAAAACGAACCTCATATACATAAATGTAACTTTTAGTATAAAAATGCTTGTTTTTATCACAAATTATATGAATATTTTAAAACATAGTTACACTCCAAACCAGTCAAGTTGCCACTGTAAATGCACGGGGCTACTGGGAATTAGGGTGAACTATTTAGGCAGTCATCATTAAGAAAAAGCTGTACAGAGCGATGATTCTTCACATTAGTTTAAAATTTCGGCATATCGGTACAGTCGGGGACACATGGAGCAGGGGTTTAGCTGATTATCTGGTTGGTCGAGTGTATTTACGTCGAAGGAGCACAAGAGCAGCAAGTTCATTGGTACACATTCAATTGAAGTACTTGTAAAACAAACACAGGAATACAGCATTGCGGCGCTTGGACAGTAGCTGTCTCCGTTTTTTGAAGAATTCTCAATGTTATATGTTAGAAGCCGATGTAAGATACCCCACTCGCTTATACGAGGTATGGTAAATCTTATTCAAGTGATGTTACTTCTACTAACATCACTAAGCTGGATACTCCACCAGACTAGATCAATTATTTGCCCTGATATCCGGTAAGACAAAAAGACCAGAAGAAAGATGAAGTATAACATAGTTAACTGTTTCATTAAGCAGAGGACAATTAATGTTTAAACTTCTTTACTTACCCGACGTTTTAGAATTAAAAGAAAACTGTAATTAAATATTCGAATACATGGGTATATCATATAAATATCAAGTGTTAGCCCCAACCAGCATCCATTAATTTCTGAGAACTTCATCTGAAATAAAAAGAGACAAAAGATAATGTTGTGCTCTATTTAAGTCATCAGCCTATCCGATTTTACAGATCCAATTAAAACTTTAGTAACAATTATCTTTCAGCCAAAGAGATGTCACTGATCAGAATAAAAATCTTTCGAGATGATTTCCTTGATTTGCTGAATTAAGACAACGCTATACAAACACAGTGAGTGATGGCAATTATTCTTCCAGCAAGTCCTTGCAATAATGGTGTTCATTAAACGACAATGTTCATGATGTTCATTAATCGTTTCTTTTGTTACAGAAGTGAACAATTTAGAAAAACGAGTTTGACGGGTACACACAATTAAGATAATGATCACCCGTCGACAAGTGGAGTTCATTTCTTTAACCTTCAACTGCAATTGTATTTTAATCAAGTATAAGACTAAGATGTTTATTCATATCTATAAAAATGTTATGCATGACTGTTTGTCGTTATCAAACCAAAAATATTACGTTTAACATGGATGCATTTTTTTATATGACATTACATTATATCTTGACATTACAACAATTATGAGACAACCTCTCGTGCGTGTGTCACGAGCAAACATAAATTTAGTAATTACACAGCGGTGTTGTATTATGTTATCAATCGAATATTGGCAAAAATAAAAAGTGCAATATGCTAAAAAACACCAAGTTTTGAAACCTATTCATTAAATTAAATCCAAGAATTAAATCCGCCAGAATACTTTTTGGTGTATAGAATTGTCTCTACTCATTCGTTTGTATATAAGACCGATAGCAGGCAGCCAGTATCATTACCTCTGCAGTTGTAAAGTACAACCTACTTACTCTCCACATGGGCTTAAATCAATTCTTTGACGAAGAAAACAACCACAATTTTCTCAACTACTATACACCATATAAGGTGACCCTCGCTATAACAGTCGTGAGCCTTCGGTCAAACTCCGTACACCAGTTTTCGACGTCTCGGTAAATGTGTTAACCTTGTTTCAAATAACAGAGATCGCAGGTAACGGGGAAATATATAGTCGACCAACATGCGGTTAACAGGCTATTTAGTAAATGATGCCGTGCACCGACCGACCGGTGGTTCATAATATTGACAGGGCGATTTTGTTATTTAATAGCCTCGCTATTTGCTGTGTCTTCCTTTTCTTCAATCGAAAGGGAATAATAGTTTTGCTAGGGTTTTCACGGAAATCCGACGCATTTAGCCATATCCAACAATGCGCGTTGTAGCCGGTTAAACCAATTAATTTGTGGAATGGAATGAGGAAATCAAAGATATATGTTTTAGACGAGAAGGCCTTGCCTATTCATTATACACCATTAGATTTAAGAGCAGAATTCCCCGATCTGGGATTCCTATATTTTCATCAATGCTGTAAAGAATTAATGCTAAGATGAAACTAACTAACCCCATCGTTCGATCATCGTTTACAAGATATTAGAATCTTAAGGATCTTAGCCACATTGTGTGCTCTAGACCAGGGAAGAGCGCTGCTCTTTAGATGAATGTGCTCATTCTGCACCAGTAGCGTGTGTCGCCGTGACAGCATGACAATATTCTACGATGAGAATCTTCTCTGCAGAACCACACCAGGATACACATCTCGGTCGACGATATTTTCACTCATTCACAAGCTTGTTTATTTATATTGTAAGTATTTTTTCGCTACATTTGTTTGAAAGTGTAGTTTAATTAAGAATTAAATGACACAACACAAATTAATAATTGAATGCACCTTTAAAAATCATATTAAAATAATGAATAAAATAATATTATTTTTTTAAAATTATTTACATGATTACAAAATATAAAATGTTCAAAAGATTTAAATACGGAAGATTAATGTAAATCAACAACCGAACTTTTTTCCCCAATCACATATGAATGGATTGAATTATACTTTAAAAATAGGTATATATACCCTTACAGTAAAGCAATTAAGTGAAAAGACAAAATACATATACAGCAACGTAGAAAATAAAAATAAAGCGAGACGGAGACATCACCGGATATATATATATAAATATATATATATATATATATATATATACATATATATATATATATGTATATGTAAATATTTCACACAATCAGACAACATTGCAGCCCACAGAACCCATGAAACGCACAGACCGAAAGCGATATACTCGAGTTTCGCCGTTCATTTGGTTACTCAGTAGGGCATATCCGACCTCAAGATTCGAGAATACAAGCGACTTGCATGCGAGTCGAGTACTTTTCCACGTTTGCAATCACGCCACATAAAGGAATTCTAATACTAGTTGTAAGACATCGACCTGGGTTCTTTGTAGTTGGATGACTACCCCTCTTGTTGAGAATAGTAAGTATATTCTACAGTCGGCTTTCACCGCGGTTTGCTTGACCGGTGTTAGTTTTCGATATTGTTGTATGTGGTGCGATAGCTAACGTAGCAGCGTACTTGCTTCGCATGAGTTCAGATGTGTCCTATTAACGAGCACAAAGGCTTTCGAAACTTGATCTAATACTTTAGGTGTGTGTATTTCATGGCGTATTTCACGGCAGCGTTGTCTGATTATGGTAGTAATTATATTTCATTTTAAATTAAATATAGTATATATATATATATATATATACATATATATATATATATATATATATATATATATATATATATATATATATATATATATATATATATATATATATATAAGCTCCCTTACTTAGGCAGAGTTTTTCGGAAAGAAAATCGCGTACAACCACTAGCTTTAAGGCATGGATAATTGATTAAAACCAATTCAGGCTCTCGGAACTTGACAATGATTACATTGATATTCCCAGAACATTCAGCGAGTGTCGTGTTATAGACTAGGGGTAGAAGCGTTGACTGTCATCTCGGTAGTCGAGTTTCGATCCCACATTGAGGCACTAGCTGGACTAGACGTACTGTAGATCTATGATACATCGAAACAGTTCGTACGTGTGTGACTATATATATATATATATATATATATATATATGTAATTGATTGAGTGCTTGGCAGATAATTAGATGAATTAAGTACTTGGATTAATAGTGTTTCTTTATATTTTTAAAACATTTTTCTCTTTATTTATTTTTTATTTTTTTTATTCGGTCCTCTTCGTAAGTGCCCTCAATTGGGGCAACACCACATTGTCTATTATATATCGACACAAATAAATGATGTAAGAACATTATGTACCACTAGAAATTATTTTTTAAATATATATATATATATATATATATATATATTAAAAATAATTTCTAGTGGTACACAATGTTCTTGCAACATTTATTTGTGTCGATAAATTGAAAAGTGTAAAAACGAGATGAAAAAAAATAATACATGAATATACTAACCCGGCTTCCGTCCACACTTATCAGAGTAAATACGTGAAAATAATTCAAGCATTACGACTAAAAACTTTTAAAAAGTAGAATGAAAACCAGTGACATGTTGAAAGAAAATAAAAAAGCGAGGAAGATCAGAAGTTGATCACATTGAGTCCTAGAAGGCACTCCCTTTGTTTACAGAGGACGCGTTAAATGACTTAATATATATTGCTTCCAGGACTTAAACGTGGAATAACGAATTTGATCTACTTATGACAGAAAACCAGTCACTAGTGTATGCCGACGCACATTCGGCACTATTTATAAGATGGTCAGCAATAGCTGACCCGGATGTGTTGAAGAAATTATTTAATGTATTTAGTCGGCCCTTGCGTATTGCAGAGGGGATTATCTTGTTTTATTTAGAGTCATACATTTGCACTTTTCTTCCAACGTATACGGCATCGCACCGACATTTAAATTGATAAATAATATTACCGATATAGTTGGGTTAAAGAACATCCTTATGAACGGATTTTAACAAAGGTCGAG
Organism: Sepiola atlantica; assembly: GCA_963556195.1. Classification (NCBI taxonomy): domain Eukaryota; kingdom Metazoa; phylum Mollusca; class Cephalopoda; order Sepiida; family Sepiolidae; genus Sepiola; species Sepiola atlantica. Next base: position 96,843,854 of record OY744524.1, read on the forward strand.
CAGAAAACACAATTCTAAGGTTAGATGCCTGATAAGACCGAGACACAGCTACAGAAATTTGGTTAACAAATGTTATGCTAATATTACCTAACCACCGTAATCTGAGGTACGCTGGAGATTTTGGAGGAGTAAAAAGTTTAGGCTCATAACAGTGGGCGATCTTGGTAACAATACTAGAATTAATAATATAATGAGGGTAACCATTTTCAGCGAGCACTTCTTAGATGAATGTAATCTCCGAATCAATCAACGATTCAGAGCACATCTTTAATGCACGATGAACCAAACATTTAATCAGATTTATTTTTCTTTGTCTGGACAAAAAGAGTCCCAGTGACAATATAAACCAGTAAATGTAGGTTTCCGGTAAACAGATGTAAGAAACAATGAATAAGATTCATGCCATAGTACATCCAGGAAAAGAAAGAGTGGAAGTGGGTTCCCTCTCACAGGTGAACTGTAAGGCTGGGGGTAATTGATTGAGTGCTTGGCAGATAATTAGATGAATTAAGTACTTGGATTAATAGTGTTTTTTATATTTTCAAAATTTTTTTCTCTTCATTTATTTTTTATTTTTTTTATTCGGTCCTCTTCGTAAGTGACCTCAATTGGGGCAACCCCACATTGTCTATTATCAGCTGCTGAAACTATTAATACAAATACTTAATTTCTCTGATGATCTGCCAAGCAAGGACCTGCTTGGTAGTGAAAGACGTGTAGGAAAAAACATCTCTAGTTTAATGTATATCGTAAATAAATAATACTTTAGAATAAACAGTATATTGTAGTGATGTATAACCGCCTGAACAGAATGCTTCGGTAAACTTTCAATAAATCACACACACACACACACACATATATATATATATATATATATATATATATATATATATATATATATATATATATACATGCTAAAAGATGTATCGCCTCAATATGGTTACAATTCTGTCCTAAAACAGCACAGTTAAGCAGATATTTTATGTCAGTTACGAATGTGAAATTCAAAATATAATGATACTTATGTCGAGAACACTTAGTCTAATGCTGATACAAATACATTACACGTTTTTCATTCTAGTGTATGCCTTAAATTTTAGGCTTAAGCATACATGTTATCAGGCCGAAATTTCAATTTAGAGAATCTTACAAAACTGATGTCTACATTTTATGTAAATCTGACATTTTGAAAACTTTAAATGCGAGGTTGTGCTCATATAATTTTCCAACGAACTATTTAGAATACAATAAAGCAACTGACATTTGAGGATATTTATTAATTGATGTCGAACACCTATGGATAAGATGTTGCGGAAATGAGAGATTTTTTTCATTTTCACGAAGGCTTTGCCTCTCTTTGTTCCTCGTGGAACAAAATTAAATTAAATTATATATAAAACATATTCGAACTTCCGAAATTTAGCAGACATTCATGACACTCTATTTATTTGTTTAGTGTATGTATCATGTACACAAATATATAAATATATGAACACACCTTACCTATTTATATACATATATGTATATGCATGTTTGTCTAAAGTTAATGTTTTCAATATATTTGAACGTGTGTAAGTATATATATATATATATATATATATATATATATATATATATATATATATATATATATGTGTGTGTGTGTGTGTGTGTCTGTGTGTGTGTATGTGTATGTGTGTGCGTGTTAAATAAAACGAGGGAAGCGAACAACAATGTATTTCTTTATCAACGTTTCGTCTTTATTGAACGACCTTCTCTGGATGAAGAAAGCAATGAAGAAAAATAATACATATAGAACAATCGAAGATAAAATAGATGTGTCATCCGCACATCTTTATATATATATATATATATATATATATATATATATATATATATATATACATATATATATATATATATGAACATTCGAAGATACAATAAATATGTCACTCGCACATCTTTATATCTCTTCCTGAATGTATTTTTATATATATATATATATATATATATATATATATATATATATATATATGAATTCATATCTATTTGAGCTGTTTTGTGCATATCTTTAATATCTTCAAATAAGAATTTATATGAAATTCGTTTATTTTATTACCTTGTAAACAAAGAAGCATGATTATTATTACTGTTAAAACATTTTATCATTATTTTAGGCATGTGAGTAGGTGTGTTAGTCAGCCATTCTTCTGCCACTTTCAATCAAATATTAATGAATTTGTTTTAGATGAACTGAATCCAACCTGACAGCTCGACTCAACCATCTGAACCATTACTAAATATGACCGTCTAAATATGCATTAAGAACACGCCATTATTTGCAGACGTCAACTAGGAAGAAGTCACGTTCAAATAGAGATGCATAAACGGAGCGACGGGAATTAAAATAAGCGTGAGAGACTAATGTACTCAGGACGGAGAAGCTGTCTCTTATGGCGGGACAAAGTTAATCGTCATTCTAAACTAGCTTTAGTTGTTGTCCGGGTCATAAAGATAATATTAAAGCGTACTCTTACTTAATGGGTTCAGCTTGCTACACTAAAGAAACTATATAGTAATAATTTTCCGTTACTTATATATGTGTGATAATTTCGTATTACATACATTTACTGACAACTAAAGTAATGCACTAAATAGCAGAACAAAATCGTGTAAAGATTATTCGATATTTAAGTTTCATTTCATTGTTTATGCTAACATTCCTCTCACCTCATACTGCACACCCTCTAACTACGTCCGTTGTTATCCTAAAAAACATATTACGCCTCCTTGCCCTTTACTTTGAACTTATAAAAATCTTATTTTTAATACATTTACTTTTAACATAAAACCACCATTATTTATCTTATTTACTTACATATTTTCCCAAATCTAAAGCTATCAAATCAACACCGCTTTAATTTCGACCAACAAATCAAACTCGCGAACGACTATTTTGCTTTACGTACTAATTTAACATTTAATATTTGTAGACCGATCGCTTTAGAAATAAAAAACAATGCCATGAACAGTTTTTTTTACAAGAATGCCTTCTACGTAGAACACGTTACCGCGGGAATGTTACCGTACTAACTAAAACCTGATTGTTCTCAAGCTAAATGTTAGCAAATATATCTCGATTTGTCCTGTGTATTAATTATTTTCTCAATATTTTCATAATACTCTTCCATCATATAACTGAAATCATCGATAAGCTGTTGGCTTCGTAAGTGGTTTTCCATTAGTATTAAATTACTCTTTCAACATGCGATCCATCATTGAATAATAATGCTCATTGTTACACTTATAAAGAAGATACATGATACTACCGTGAAAATCAAGTTACTACTTTTATCAGGTGTTTAATCAGTCCAGTAATTGTGATTTCAAACTTCCCTTACGTTCCCGAACAAGTAACCCGATTCTGTAACTCGGCCAAAATAAGTAGTCCACTTTTGACTTACTGCCATCTTTTCACATTCCGTCGTCTTTAACTGTTGATGTTCTTGATGTTGAAAGATTGTTAGTTTACTTCCAGTGTTTCACTCCTACCTGCTGTCGTACGTTATTTTGGTTATGAAGACGGCAAACACTCAACCTAACCTGACTCAGAAATTTATGTTCGGATGAGTAACTCATCTCAAAATAAGATGGATGTTTCTCGCCTCACTGAAATTAAACTTCATCTTTCGGTCAAACAATCTTTATCAACAATTAAATAAATGCATTAAAGTGGGTTGTGCCTCTGTTTCGAGGATGGTGTATGAGAACCTATTGACAAATAATATTGTAGTTATTATTTTGAACTGGTATCCATAAACATCAAATACAAAAAATTGCTTAATTTGATTTAAAATTGAGAATTGAAAATGATAAAACTTAAACAATACGAATAGCTATGTAACTATTGTGTTAAGTCCTCGGGAAATAACTATATACTAGTCCTTAATCTGAGGGTAGAAATTAGTAAGTTTTATGAATGTTTTATTCTTATATTTCCAAGCTTTTGAAGTAGCAATATTGCACTTCGTAATAATCAGCAAATGCAAACATGCACTCAGTCATTGTTTTCCGGACAGCAAGATATGTCCTTGTTATCCTCCACGAAAGGGAAAACACTCTTACCTGCTTACAACCTTGACTTCACCTATTTGTTAATGGGGTCCAAAGTAATTGTCTTGTCATGCAGATGTTCTACATCTTTACATCATGCCTGTAGTCTCGAGAAATTAAGCTATTCTTATTGATACAATTTCTGTAGGCCTTACGCTTTCTAGTTCGCTGAACCTCTTCCATTGGGCGCAATTGTATTTCGTGTCTTTCAATTATAGTATAATTATATGTGTAAGGCCTTTTTCTTTAGTATGGTTCAAGGCATTCATAAAAAAGGAAGCTCAAACTTGTCCTTGTGATGCTCGTGAAAATTTTGAGGTATCCTTTTATTATTTTATAAATTATCTTATCTCAACAAACGTAGAGTGCATATTTGATTTTTTATTTCCTGTGTGTTATACCTTTTCTCAAAAAGTATCAACCTTTCCTCTCTGTACTTTATTCTCTTAAGACAGCGATGTTATTTTTAATAATCTCTCTTTAAAATGCGAAATAAATATTTTAAGAAAGGTTTTAGTGATTTATTTTATATTTAAATTAAATGTCTTATCGGCAAAATTAGTGCATATATTTAAGTAATACAGGGTGGGCAAAAATAAGGGTCCTATTTTTAAAAATTCATAACTTTTTTATTTATTGATTTTTTTAAATTTTTTTTTTTAGAATAAGTAAAAGACCCCTTCCGAAGCAAGCATGAGCCGTATTAGCTCTAAGGAACGTACCCTCATTTAGAAAACATTATTTTTGCTTAAAAAACTCAAAACAGTGTAAAAAACAATACTTTAGTTTTTGTAAGTTTTAAGAAGTGTTTTTCGGCTAAAATTTGTTTTGTTTATTTCAAAAAATCTCGGAAGGGTCAGTTTACACACACATAAAGTTTGGTGAGTTTAACTTTTATTTTGTGGAAGTTATTCAAATTCAAGTTATTCAAATTTAAAGATAGGACCCTTATTTTGGCCCACCCTGTATAAGACTATACATTACAAAATATTATCATCAAACATTAATGTATTATACACTGTTTAAAAATAGTTATGCAGAGTAAGCATCGAAGCAAGTGTCGTTGGAGCTTTTGCATCTACCCTATATATGGTATTTCAAATTGTTATGTTGTGTTTTTGATGGAAATAACAGTTACCCGTTTTAATAAAAATGAAGGATTAATAAATGAACAGTAAAACATACGCATTTATTTATATAGATTTATGCGTAATAGGATAAGGTTTTAACATATTGTAGACGCTAGAGTTCTATAACACCTGTTAACCAATGATTTCAATTTGACTTTAATTATTCACGCGCCTATCATAATCTTCAGTAGCGTCATACAAGTATCATGTGAACATCTTTTAAAGAGGTTCACACCTCTTAGAAGATTAACTTCCGTCTTATGGCACGTATGGTGCGTCGCTACAGCCATCAATAGCATGGTAGTGAGAGTGGTGGGCATTGTATACAATGTGCGATCCACGTATAACAAAGTAACGTGCGGAGACCATCAAGTAATTCCGATGACCATTCTCCACAACTTATTCCATCAGCGAGTACCGTTTTATTAACCAATTGTTTTGAACCTATTCAACTAGAATTATTTGCCATGCACGAATGTAGGAGGCCAGAGTTGTTCCAGTGCTGTCTTACGTATCGCTAATGATGTACATTGAGAGAATAAGAATGTCGAAAGCCTTCAGGCTGAACACAGACTTATTATTACAAAACACGAACTGCATTAAGGTTGAAAAAGCGCCACCATACTTACAGGTATCAATATTTCATTAAGAAAACCTATAATACTCTGAAAAAGGTAATAAAACAAATATTACTACCCATTTTTATTTTCAGCTATACATTCTTATGGATAGATTCTTAACTACTTAGTTCTTCAAGAAAAACTAATGGTCATATTGTTGCACAACTTTTGGAAGCTAAACTTTGACTTTTACAAATCTAAGATATTTAACATTTGACCAGATTCTGAATGAACTATATAATTCTTCGACTTTTATTTTTAAGTTCGAGTTATCTTATCAGCAGAAGGTTACCCTCATTAAAATGTCACGAGAGATTAAGTAGCTCTAGAGATAAACTTCAGGCAGATTCACATATCAAATAACTTATTTCATTTATCTGGAAACAGAAAATTATCAGTGTGCACAAGCATGACATAATTAAATAGACTCACTGATTATAAATCATTACAAAGACTGCTCTCGGATTGTGCTTATAAACATATACGAGATAATAGTGTGTTCTTCCTACTACAAGATAATCTTGACAATAGTTCGGTTTGCATGGGTAAGTTCCATGCCAAGGTTTATGCCATATAATGCTGATTAACCTTAGATTGCTTTGTAATTTAGTTCCGCACAAACTTTGACAATGATAATACTACTTTGGCACATGGCTTAAATGCTAATATATGATCGACATATGCTGATATCCGAATGAAAGAAAATATGAAATTGCTATAAATATTAAGATTCTAAACTTTTACAATTGCTTGTACGGTTCCGATTTAAAGACGTTGGTGAGGGAAGCAGAACAAAGACTATCGGTTATGGAGACAATATATATATATATATATATATATATATATATATATATATATATATATATATATATATATATATATATACGAAGTTAGACAGAATGATATGAGCTGATAGAGCGCCGTTATGCAAATAAAAGATAACACTAGCACGACAATTAAATTTGTCTTTGAACATGTGTGGTTCATAAAGAATTACATTTTTCACGCCACTTCGTGAGATAAATACACTAGAACATGACGGTTCTCGTTTAATACTTTAGACGTGTACAAATTATTGTTGTTAAATCTGTCATCTCTCCCATTGTCTGTCTGTATGTCTCTCTCTCTTCAACCCCCTCTCTCTCTCTCTCTAAATATAAATATATATATATATATATATATATATATATATATATATATATATATATATATACATGTGTGTGTGTATCCTAATTGATTAGGTTCTTGCATCGTAAGTTTCCTCTGAATCTATGAACTGTGTTCGAACCCGCCCGACCGCCTGAAACCACCACTTACTGCACTGATGAGAAGGTAAGTCCGAAACAACGTTTTTTGTAGGTTAATACACTTTAATATTTAAACACTAATATTCATAGTAATGATAAATAAATCTTAACTGTGGAGCATTGTCTAAAATTATAAAAATCTGAGGAGGTTAAGCTACGCAAGCAAAGCTTACACGCTCGCGTTCTTAAGCACTATTTGACCTCCCGTGCGAGCACCGCCGCTGGCTGTAAGTTTATCTGTATGTGGTGATTTCTGTTGGCCTAATGATTAGGGTGTATGATTGTGATTCTCTTTGACTCTACGCACTGCGCTTGATCCCGTATGACTGCCTGTAACAACCACTTTTTGCACTGATGAGTTCGAAACAACGTTGTCTGTAGGTAAATACATGTTTATATTTCATAAAAAAAGATTATAATCATAATATATATATATATATATATATATATATATATATATAGAGAGAGAGAGAGAGAGAGAGAGAGAGAGAGAGAGAGAGAGAAGAAAAAAGGGTGATAAAAATGCGACGATTGTACAAATTTATTTCAAATTTCAATTGTTCAATGCAAGGTGTATTCAGTAATAAACTAGTGTTTATTATTCTTTCCTTAAGCCAAGGCTTTTCAAAGATCGAGATCTTATCACCAGAGGAGAAATACAGATAAATAAGTTGGCTTTCGAAAAAAAACAAAGTTCCAATATTTGAAAAATATGAAAATTATTATTATTATTTTTTTTTTTTTAATCATTATTAAAAAAAACGCAGTGAATGAAAAAAGAAGTTCCGTAAAAAAGATATGCGGTTTTTTCCGGGTGGTAAATTTCCGTTGAAAGGAAGTTCTATGAATTGTAGAACGTGAAAAAAACTCTTTGCGTAGGAGCAGTGTGGAGAAGGTGCTCAAAATTACAAGTAAATCCAAACGCACTTAAAAGGGATTGAAAAGAGAAAGACTGGTCATAATTGATATACTTCCTGGACCAAAAAAGGCAGATTACATCACGTTCAACTTTTAAATCCAAATGAAACAAAACTAAACGGTTAAAATTTGGTGTTAGGGGGAGGGAGAGTTTAAAGCGCGAGGGGTCATGAGGTTCGGAATTGTTTAAATAGCCGCTGTATGAGTTGGGAAGAAATAAAAAAGAATGTAAAGAAAAAAGAGAAAAAGGGTTGGATATGGGGATGAAGTTAAAGTGACAGGGTGGTTGAGGGTGTGGGCGGGCGATATAGTCAAGGTTAGGATATTAATTCTCCTGAATTCTACTCATATGTGTGTCTTGTTTTATACTAATGGTAAACCAATTTCCAAGGCCAAAGTCCACTCTAGAGTAAGAGTTAGTGTTATTTTCATCTCGATTAGGGAGTAATATTATGAATGCATTGAGGTCTATGATTAACTCAGAAGACGACATGGCATATATTTGTTGTCAGTGGACATTAACACAACACTGTTGTATAGTGAAATGAAACATTTATGCGGTAATACGTTCTTCAAATGCAATGCTGGTTATTCTAATATAAAAGTGTTATATATATTTACAATTTCATAAATTGTTAAGCCGTTAGTGTACTAGTGCATCTAATAGTAATCCATCAAATACATTAACGCCATCATAAAATAATTACATTATTAATGATACGCTATTAGGTTATTTGCCTTTGCATATACACTAATTATTATCTTTATATGATGTCAGATATATTTCGTCGTTATTATATATACTTTTTCCATGTGTTACTGACAGTCAATTAATGACTGACCGCAAGTCTCTTTGCTCGTTGAACTCTTTTTAATCTTCTTCCGAACACTTGACGAAATGCATAATAGTTTAAAGTTATAATCAGTTCTAAAAAACAAACTTTCTAGATGTTACAGGCTTAATATTCAGTAGGGCGATACTACGAATACAATCACTAATTACTGAAGATTCTTACTCGGCCATGTCTAACAAAACAAGAACAAGGTATATTTGTCGATTACATAAATGATTTTATTCAAAATGTCGTCCAGATTCACGAGTTTGACATAAAAATGTCCTAGTTTTACAAGACGAACCTTAAAAAGGCCAAACGTTGAACAGAATTAGAACAGTAGTCTGAATCATCCAAATAGTAAAACATTTTCACGTTACTGATTTAAACGCCGGTAACTAAATATGTACAGAGTTTTGCTTAAAGCTCTCTGATAACATAACACAGATAAAGAAAATATTAATGGGAGTATCTGTCTTGTAGCAAGTTAAAATGACAACAAACGGCTAAAGATATTCGTGTTGAAAATGTATAGAATCCCTTGCATGAGTTTTGGTTAAAACTTCTCCACAAGTACTGATGATTATTTGAGAGAAACAATTGTATTACCTCTTTTTAATACCGTATTTCTCCAGAAGGTGAACGGTTGCAAACACATTCTAAATAAGGAAAATAAGCATTTCCCAAAACATCTTTGATTATTTTCATTAGTATTAGTTAAAGATCCACCTCTAATTCTAATTTATAATCAGTTTAATAAACACTTAAACTAAGGACACTCTTGTTTTTTCCATAATTATATGATTACAATGAACCTAAAATCGCCACGAAAATACTAAGTTAGAACATTTATCACACAAATAAACAAATCCACCATTTCTCCGAGAATCGTGTATTTCTGCCACAAATAGCCTTGTGCACGAACTATAAGTATCAGACTCTTTCATAGCAGGAAAAATAGACCCAAATTAATAGGTCCCGCACTGTTTCCCGAACTTAACCCCCTATCTTATCGCTGCGGTGTTGTATCCCTGTGATTGTTTTAAAAGTACGCCCACGTAATGTTTTTCATCGAACACACTGTCGTTGCCCCCATCAACATAAATACTCCAAACAATCCGACTAACAGCAACATCTAAAGCCTTTATCAAGAGGCCCCCGGATGCTGGAAAACTTTCTTTCTCGAACCGCTTGTCTTTTTAATTCCCTACGGGTTCCCTTTTCCGCTGACTATATTTACATGCAGAAATCTACATGTAATAGAAATAAACATCTGGCGGTACAACTGCATATTTATTATCACGCTATAAATATGTCGTAACACTAATGTATGGCAATATACCTTGTTTAGAGTAAATAACATTAAAAAAAAATGCAATTACTCGGAATAATCTAAATGCATTTTCTTTGTTTTCCCGTAAAATCAACACATGGTTATTTATCTAGGTGAAATACTTCTGGTATGAGTTAGATCAGACATGCTTTGTTGGTTGTTGTGTATGGAAGCTTAGTGTACATCATTCTGAGGCATTCTTTTACATTTCAGATTTACATTATTTTGATTTCAGTCGAATGTATCTCATATGAAATAAACGAATTATGATCTCGCTTCTTTTGTATACTTTTTTTTCTAAAAAAAAAGTATGCGATATTTCGTCTTTCGAAATATTTAAGATGACGATTGAGAATATGTAGTATTAAGATTCTCTGGTTACTTTTCCCATCTGAGATGTAATTTTCACAACTTTTCGGCCGATGTACCGTCGGACATTCTTCAAGTTCTTCTTGGCAAAAAATTCCCGAGTTCGTGATGAGTTTAACAACACGCATTCAAAAAGAAGGTGGTTACATTTACCGAAACGTTGTAAGAATAACATCCAATATGATAACAATAACCCTACGAATCCAAATAATACAGAACATTTAGAATGTCAACATTATTTCTGTTCGTATATAATCTCATATTTAAATTATGTTCGGTTGATGTATGAGTGACGGGTATTGAGATGTTAGCTTTTCCATTAAATAAGTTATAAAGATGTGGAAAATGTCAATTAGTCCGAAGAACACTGTTTGCCCTGCAGGCAGAAATCTTGACAATCGGACAAACATAGTTAAGAGCCGCGTTACTTTGAGGAATAATTATTTACTTTAAAGGTCAGATCTGAAATAATGTAATGCCATACCTTTAACAGACAATCGCAGACCTTTTGCTGGATTTCAATTCTATTTCGATAAAACTTAAAATTGACAGCAAGTCGTATGTCATTGGTATTTTAAATATGACGTGCCGTTGGGTAAATCCGCTGTGCCTTTCTGCAATATTTTCTACTAGCTAAAGATTTCGTACACGTCGGGTATTAGCTTTTTCAATTGCTTTTTGATAAAAGCTTTCACAGAAATACATCTCGTTGTTTTAATAAAAATTGCTTCAGAAAAAGCATGAATGAACTTGATGTAAAAAAGCTAAACAAATACTACTTCAAGGTTAAAAAAACAAGCCAACAATAAATGGTTGATTGATAGACTCCGTCCAAGAAAACAGTAAGGATTTCTCTTTTTTCAGAACCATCGCCCATGGAATGTCAAGTGTAAAAGACAAAATAAGTGAAGCTAGAATTACATGACTGAGGGAAGTAAACCCATTGCCCACTTTCTACTCTCTTATTCTTTGCTTCGTAATCATTTAATACTAATAACTGACCATTTACAACTACTAGAAGTCACTTGCAAAAAATGGTGAATGAGATGAACTATTAGATTAAGAATAATACTATGAGAGGATACACCATAATTGGTGGAAATTGCAGAATGTGATTACTTAATAAGACGACCCGACTACATCTGTTAACAGTTCATATGAAAAGTACTGTGTCATAGTCAGCACCTATTATTGCCGAAACCTTATGCTTAAACACTTTATTCTAAATTCCTAAACAAGAAAATAGAGAAAGCTGGAGAAATAGCCTGCTTATGAATTTCCCAACGGTATTACTTCGGAAATGGCAAAAGTAGATCAGTCTAAGATCTGTGTTTAATGGTAACGTCATAATTTTGGTAGTGTAGCATTTATGATGCTACAATAGATCTGATAGAATTCTTAAACTCGTCTTAGATAAGTCCACACGTCGCGACGGTATTTGTTAGAAACTTTTAGTTGTACTCAATTACATAAAATAGCTGAAATCTAATAAATGCTGTAGCTTTTTTGTTATATATATTAATGTTTTTCACCGAATGTTATTGTTGTTATTAATAGATAACATTCCCTTTATAATGTATGTATCGACCAGACTCTCACTAACACTTAATGCTTAGTCAACTCCTCCAGTTACGTCCACCGATGTTGGTTCTCGTTGTTTATTTTAAGGACTAAATTTCAAAGAACATCTTTTCTCAAACAATAACAATAACTTGTTCATTATTTCAATATATTGATATATTGACGTAACAGACACAGAATATATATATATATATATATATATATATATATAGTATTCATACAAATAGTATTGTTTACATAAACAAAAGTATTATACTAAAACAGCTCAACTTGTTATCATGAACTTTTTATAAACACTCAAGTTTCATTTGATTATCATCTAATAAACAACAATCATGAATGTACTATATATATATATATATATATATATATATATATATATATATATATATATATATATATATATATATATACATATCTAGGCAGCATTTTTTCATTAATGCATGTTGTTGAAAACGACAGAACTCTTCTGTTTATTAATCTCTTTTTTATTTTTTCTATTCGTCGAATAATCTTTTTAACGTTGAAATGGAATAATATATATATATATATATATATATATATATATATATATATATTGAGCATTTAGAAAATGATCTTCCGTAAATAAATTGAATACTATTCAATTATGAGTATCCTTAAAAAAAGTATAAAGACATTAATACTATAATGTATAATGTTATACTATTTATCCTACTGACACTGGGAGGTGTATCCGATTTTGAATATTACGTAGTATAGCCGCACTGATGAATCGTAAATACAACGAAATAAATAACAGTGGATAACAATATTATATATATATATATATATATGTGTGTGTGTGTGTGTGTGTGTGTGTGTGTGTGTGTGTGTGTGTGTGTGTGTGTGTGTGCGGGTGGGTGTTTAGTAATGAATAATGACTGTACCTTACCTTCAAAGTTTACTTCCATTGTGGTTTGTATTTCGTTATTAAAAATGTTTAAATTTTCTAACTTGTATGTTTATTGTTTATACACATTCAAACTGAGATTCTTTACACATGCAAATATTGTCATGTTTTCAGAATGTGATTTTAATGATTTAGATTAAACTGCACTAAACCGTTAAAATTAGCACGGATAGTTTCATTCTGGTATGATACTCTATATGAACGGATACACTCATCGGTGGGTGTACACTTTCTGCAATCTGGATTCGGATGCCCCTTATATGCGAAGTTTATTATCATGCACCACACGTAATTGAATTAAATATAATAATAAGTGATTATCTTTATGCACTACCGCCTAATGCAGTTAATTACTGCTATTTACTTTTTAGGAATTTTGGCTATTAAAGCAGGTGATCGCAATGGCAAATGCATACATCCATTATTTACCTTTTGTACTATCGCCCTCCGACTGCGGATTAATTATGAGAAAAGCTATGGAGTCTTTATTAATCGTACAAGAACTCCATCATCGATAATTAATCGAACAGAAGAGTAATTTCCGTGTATCTGTTTTATTAGTCGAATAATATAACGTAACGTCTAATTACGAGCATTGCATTAAGGCTTCTATAAACGTACTTTTCTTACTCTAGGTAAGTAGTTAGATCTAGAGTTTGAGAGATAGAACGATGTGATATTGATAGACATATATATATATATATATATATATATATATATATATATATATATATATATATATATATATATATATTTAGTCTGTTACAGAAAAATAAGTACAACCTCTGTACTATCGGTTTCAAGCACAGAAGGACTTAGCCATCTGGCTTTCTTCAGCTTCTGTTGTATATATATACAGGGTGCGTCAGGTATATGAGGACATATTTTCCATTTTATTAAATGATAAAAAAAATCAAACAAAAATATTCTTAATCAAAAACAATTATATAAACATGTAAGCTAAGGTATTGTTTAATAATTTCATTCAATGAAATTCCCCTCTACTTCAATGACAGCTTCGATTCGAGACCTAAACCGACTGCAAGCGCGCTTGAGATGGTCCTCATCTATGTTGTCCATCACTCTGACAATGGATGCTTTTAGAGAATATTTAGTGTTGTGGGGGTGTTTATTAACATCTCTCTCCACGACGCCCCACACATAATAATCCAATGGATTCAGGTCTGGAGAGTTTGGAGGCCACAAGTTTGGAGTGATGTGATCATAAAAATGATCCGCCAACCATTCCTGAGTGTTTTGAGCCTTATGTGCTGGTGCAGAGTCTTGTTGAAAGATGTAGGGCCTTCCATTTGTTACTCTATCGATCCAGGGCTTAACAACAGTATCCAAGACTTCAATGTAAGCAGCAGAAGTGACTCTTAGTCCTTGCCGAAAGAAGTGTGGTGGCATCACATGTCCTTCGTTGCTAACAACCCCCAAAACCATAACAGTTGCAGGAAATTTTGTATGCATGACTGTTGGAACTTCGGAAGGGTCATTACACAGCCATCTGTCATTCCTTCTGTTTACCTTTTGATCTTGATCAAAGTTTTTCTCATCTGAGAAAAACCAAAGCATGCCTTGCTCAACAGGATGTTTCAGTTTGTTTAACAGCCTCTTGGACCTTATCAAACGATTCTATTTGGTGGTGTCGGACATAAACTGGCCTCTCCTCATCACATAAGACTTGTAACGAAGATTTTCATGAACAGTCCTTCGAATTGTGGCTTCTGAAACATTCAGGTCTTTTGCGATGGACCTCATTGACTTTTGGGGGCTCTCATCAATAATATTCTGAACTTGATGAATAAATTCAGGTGTTCTAATCGTGTCTGACCGTTGGTCGTGCTTTTTACGTTTAGCAACCTGCTTACAATCACCATCATTTTTTTCTAACTCCCTACGAACTTTATAAACAAAAGAACGGGCGACTTTAAGAAATTGTGCGATTTGTAAATCGCTATGATATGTCTTTATTGCGACAATTACAGCCTGTCTTTTCATTTGTTCCGTTACATTATTATCTGCCATTTTTCATTATCTGCAAAAAAGAATAAAAATAATTAATATAACGTAACAATAACGACATTACGCGATGTTCTCATATACCTGATGCACCCTGTATATATATATATATATATATATATATATATATATATATATATATATATACGTCAGTTATTATTATATTCCAATAACCATCGTTTTATTTTATTATTTTTAATTTTTTCTCATTTCCAAAAAAACATAACATTTCTGTGAGATATATTTTTACGGTCCGTTTCATTCATCTTGTACCAAACACCATTTGTATGTCAATATCGTTTTTGTAACACTACAAAATCACCAGAAAAAAATCACAAAGAGTAAAAAGTTATTGTATTAAAGTGTCTTGAAAAAACTTACAGTATACAGTGGTTAATCTTTTGGGTGAAAACAAACAAAGACAAAGAAAAAAGAGCAAACTCACACGTGGGGGAATCCACTAATACGCCATTTTGAATTTTTCGTTCAAAGCTAGTACATCCTAAAAGATTGTGCTGATATTTGTGAATTTCAATTCAGTAATATTTTTTAAATGATTTATAAGTTCTACAATTTTTTCATAAAAATTATAATTCACTTATATTTGCACTGTTTTCACTAATTGATAATCATCGAGCAGAATCTTTTAAGGAGACTGCAAAGTAAAAGGATCTGATAGTAAATGCTGATACATATATCTATATATTAATACGATAGCGTGTGTGTTCGTGTGTCACGCTTCCGGCAAAAGCTCTGCGCATGCGTGCCGCACCTAGATTTTGAAAAACATTCAACTCGCCTAATTTTCGAAACATTTTCAAGTATTTCACTTTGGCACAATGGTTAGCGACGCAGTATTTTTTTTACTTCGGCCCGACTGGTTTATAGTTCGATCCCAACCAACCTCTGAGATTTTTTTCTACATTTCGAGGGGAAGGGGAAGAGAGGTAGGGAGGGGACGACCGGGAAGACACATATTAATACAATAGCATGTGTGATTTTGTGTGTTATGCTTACATCAAAAGCAACGACCTTCCGAATCTTTGTATGCTACTCATGAATTGGCTTGGCCTTTTGGCTAAGATCAAAGTGTAGTATCTGTTCCGATGGATACTGCACTCCATAGACTGGTATTGTCTTGGCCTTCGAGGCTTGATTTACGTCGGTCTATGGGTCTGTCCTGTGCAGTTCTAGGAGGTCCACCCTCCCAGGCTTTGGGGAGGAGTCAGTTTATTGCTTACTGCCTGGGGCGCCCCTACCGGGGAATGCCAACGGGGCTGCCCAGGTAATTTTTAATGGCAGAGTGCTCACCTTCTCGAGCGCTGGCTTTTCAAACCCCACTTTCCCGACCCGACCTTGGGTCACATCTTACTTGTGGGAGTAAGATAAATCTGGCCTTGTGCCTAACTCCTTGAGAGGAGTAAATAAATATTCATGAATTAGAGCAAAATTTAATTTAATCGAAAACATTTACAAAGTAAGGTTTAGTCGTCGAAATATTACCTTCACTAGAAATATTGTATATAAAGAAGTTTTGTAAATTGTTTCATGTATTGTTCATTTTTAAAAAATAAATATACAAGTCCAAATCTTATCATATTTTATTCAAACATGTATAGGTTAGGAACAAGATAATTAGTATTAAAAACATCATTTCGTGTAATTTACACGGGTTCCGCTAGTTGTCATTAATAATATATATATATATATATATATATATATATATATATATATATATATATATATATAAGTGTGTGTGTATGTATATAGAAATTATTTATTGAAAACTACATTTTAGAAGCATTCTGTATTAAGAAAGTACAGAGTCAATAGGTGTGAACTGTATGTTTATATGGGTCTCACTCGTAATCATAGTTTATTTAGAATAATTTAATTGTTTATAACCGATTTTGTATATTTCACTGCTTGAATTATGTTATTATGTGTAGGCTTAATTGTGTGGTGTACTTTATTGTACGATGAATGGGTTTATCCTGGGTGGGATTTATGTTAGTTATTAGGGGTTACAGTCTTATATTGAGTAACCAATAAACGTCTAATTGAACATTAGTTATGCTTGTGTGTATTTATTGGCTTAATTGTGTTGGTAAAGATTACCTGATTAAGCATTTTATAAAATACCGTCACTAGTCTTATGAAGAGATGTTTCGAAATCAGCAGAAACAATTGTTACTATTAGAATGCTTTTTGAATAAGATTAAGAACGTTTACTAAATACTTAGTATAGTATATTTTGAACTCACGTGGGGTATACACTATGAACCTACTACACCAAAACTTGTTTGAAATCAAAATAATATTTAAAGGAACTGTTTATGTTGTCTATTCTCCAGGTGTAGGTATTTGGAGTACAGTACAGTGCCTAACTCTTACACTGAGACATAGACATAGTCAGATGAATGTAACTCTTGTTGAGAATGTAGGTTTCATACACAACTGGTCAGTTACCGTAGTTTTCGCACGGCATGATATGTCTATTTACTTCCTTGCGTGCGGCACGATATATTTTTATTGGTAGAGTTGTTTTCTCACATACAAGGTTTCAACTCAGGTTTCGGATGTGGCATACTAAAGAACACATATGAAAGAGTAACACCAGTCAAGGGGTTCCAGTTTATGGTTGATGTGGTTTGTTGTGGGCTTCGTTGTTTGTCTGATTGTTGAAATAAATAAAAAAAAACATATATATATATATATATATATATATATGTTTGTATATATATATTTATATATATATTCATATATATATATATATATATATATATATATATATATATATATATAGATTTTAGATAAAATATGAAAATAAAAGTATATTTTTAGTAGAACCTATAGTAAAATGGTTTAAGCTCAATATACGAGATAGAGCAATTATAAAGACTAGCAAATATATCATCCCTCCGGTCGCATATTTTTGCTAGTCTGCCGCGTCAGAAATAAACGCTTACGTGTAAACTGATGGAGCCTCAGTCATATTTCTTGGATGGTTAGACGTTATTTATGACTCAGAATATTTGTAGATGTAAATAAATAAATAAAAATTCCGACCGCACCCCGATTTTCGTATTACCCTTCCCCATAAATAAGAATATTTTTAGTTTAAAAAATAAAGAACAACAACATTTGTTGCCCCACTCCCTCATTTTTTTATTCACCCTCACCGATACATAGGAATATTTTTAGTTAAGAAAAGAAAAAAATAATTATTTGACCCCCAACACAATTTTTTTATCCTCCTCCATACATATAAATATTATTAATGTAAAATTAAAAAACAAAAATATAAATAGTAAAAAAATCAAATACAGCGAACACGATTAGTTAGTTAAATGCTCTCGAGATGAAGTTTACGTAAATTAAATTCATTACAATGTCTGTGTGAATTTTTAAGTGTAATTTTTAAATCAATTTTTATTTTAATTAAACAATTTGATTACATAAAATTGTTAAAATCATCAATTTAAAAAACTAAATACAGCGAACAGAATTTTTCGAATCGGAAGAAAAGTGTACATAAAATAAAACAATAAAAAAATCCGTACTCTTTTACTGTAGGACCTGTGCTGACTTTGACCGAAACCCAAACCCTAACCCTAACCCTAACTTTTACCCTGACCCTAACCCTAACGACGG
Organism: Sepiola atlantica; assembly: GCA_963556195.1. Lineage (NCBI taxonomy): Eukaryota > Metazoa > Mollusca > Cephalopoda > Sepiida > Sepiolidae > Sepiola > Sepiola atlantica. Next base: position 96,862,647 of record OY744524.1, read on the forward strand.
AGTAAAAGTTAGCGCGGGTCCTATAGTGTAAAAGCACCAACAAATCGAATACAGTGAACACGATTAGTTATGTAAATGGTCTCGGAAAAAAAGTGTATGTAAATTAAATTCGTTAGAATGTGTGTGTGTGTATGTGTGTGTGTTTTTAAGTAGTAATTTTTAAATGAATTTTTATTTTAATTAAACAATTTGATTTAATAAAATTGTTAAAATCAACAATTTAAATAACTAAATACAGCGAACTATTTTTCGAATCGGAAGAAAGGTGTACATAAGATAAAACAATAAAAAAATCTTTTACTGTAACACCTGTGATGAATTTTACCATGACTTAAACCCTAACCCTTACCCCGATATTGACCCTGACCCTAACCCTAACGACAGAGCTAAAGGTAGCGCGGGGCCTATAGTGTAAAATCACCAAAAAATATAAAATACAGTGAACACAATTAG
>OY744524.1:96870599-96980599 GCA_963556195.1 Sepiola atlantica
ATAAAATCTATCTACGTCATACAAATTAAAAACATATTCAGGAAAGATATCCAAAAGGTTGACTGAAGATAGATCCAGGTATTGAGTGACAGTCCAAAATCGAAAACGTTGAAAGAACTGAAAAAACGAAAAAAATTATCAAGTTGGGAAATACGTCCGCACTCGATGCAGTAAATTACAATAAAAAATGCACCCAATGTTTGTGTTAATTAATACAATGATAAATGAACCGAATCAAAATAAAAAGTTCAATAAACTCACTTTGTGTTGAAATCATGATGCTCAGAATTCAGGGTTCAAATGATTTGATCAGAGCAGCACAAACCAAAATTCGATGGTTAAATGGAAAATCCGTTAAATCCGATTTGAATAAAATTAAATAAAACTGAGTCAATATATTCGGCCATTTCTTATTCCGGGTCCGATAAAAATAAAGTTAAATTTGAAAGTAATCACTCTTCCGCAAGCTAAGTAAACAGAACCCTTTATTGTCGATCAGAAGGCAATACTAAAGTCGCAGACTGTCTTCTTGTTCAAACGACGTTATCCGACCGGATGTTATATGTCGATGTTAACAAAGTCAAAAACGTCATCACACACCGACAGATATATAAAATCAATTAAACAATACCGGATGTAACTTGTCTGGGTCAAATAATAAGTCTATGTCAAAACAGGAAGGGGTCCTTAAAGTTAGGTCAAAGTCTCTACTTGCCCTCCCATTCCACTCACCAACCCCATTGTCTGGCCCTAGCATAAAACAACCAATTTCACAGATCTTGCCCTATCAAATACTTTAGAAGATTCATGAAATTAATAATTACGACGTTATTAAGATAATTAGAATTTAATAATTTAATAGATTAATTTAAGATTTAATTTTATAAAATTAAGAAGTTTAAAGAATTTAATTTAAGATTTAATTTTTCCTAATTAAGAAGTTATTACAGTAATTAGAATTTAATAATTTAATAGTGTGTAAAATGTGTAACCAGAAAATGCTGTATATTCGACATTTTCTTTTTACATTTACATTCACGAAGTACTTAATTTTTTTCAATAATCAGTTGCAAATATATTTATTTTTACAAATGCGAACTTTTATTTTCTGTAATTGATTCTCCCAAAATATATATATATATATATACTTGAATCGCACAGTTCCGAAAAATAGACATGCCGTTATTTATATACAAGACTGTCACCTCGTCAGATAGTTATTTGTTAGTACCCATAAGTTTGCGTTATTACTAAAAAAATTTTCATCCGAACTAGTTGTTTCATGAAAATAAGTGGTAATATTTATATTTAAAATCTCTCTGTGTTTTGATAAGTATTGTTCTACGTAGAGCTGCGTTTGTTATAGAAGGAATGGTCATAGACAGAGTTTCAAAAAATTGACAGATCACACGATATTTCTAAGGACGACGACAGCTGTCGAGTAAATGTCGTCTCTTTCCTGACGCACATCTTTCGTATATCTCTGATCTGATCTAATCTAAATCATGCATGTATTTTCTCATTTCTTAATAGTCACATGTCACCTGTCCATTTCCACAAGGGATTTAGTTTGATTACTCATCCAACAGGTTAACACGTTTTGTCTAGCGAAATATTATTAAAAATAAAGCCTATGACTATACCCTTGTTCATAACCTTTTTATGTGAGTGTAAATGCCTGTATTTATATATATATATATATATATATATATATATATATATATATATTTATAGTAATTGTATTGTTGTTGTTTCGAGTGTTTATAAAATAGTGCTCAATGACAAGTAGAGTTGTATTTTAATACAAAGTCTTTTAATTATACAGATTTTACTGGCTACATATCTGGATACATGTTTCGGTTGCGATCTCATTTATATCCAAGCTCATCCTCTTACAACTTTAATTATATCTTTCTCTTTATATATATATATATATATATATATATATATATATATATATATATATATATATATATATATATATATATCAAATAGGGAAGTATTGTTTACCCACAGACGACGTCGTATCGGGCTCTCTTACCCACATCAGTCTAGGAGTAGTCGTTTGTAAATTCAGTCTAGAATAACTGGACAAAAACAATATATATATATATATATATAGCTCTGATTGTGGAAATAATTATATATATCATCTCACATTCAAGAAATCTAATATTTATTTGCTCGCTTGGTTAGCTTGTTGGATGACATCGTCCTAGCGAGTATAAAATCCTACTTGTGAGACATCGGCCTGGGTTCATAGTAGTTGGATGACTACACCCCTTGTTGAAAAGAGTAGGTAAATTCCACAGTCGGTCATCGCCGCGGTTCGCTTAATCTGTGTAAATTAATAGACATTCTTGTATGTGGCGAGGTAGCTCAGTGGCAGAGTACTCGCTTACCATGCAAGTGACTCGGGTTTCGAATCCTGAGTTCGGATGTGTTCTACTGATGAGCCCACAGGAGGGCGAAACTCGAGTCTAGGACTTCCGGTTTGTTTCTTTTCATATGTTGTGGGCTGCGGCGTTGTCTGATTGTGGAAATAATTATATATATCATCTCACATTCAAGAAATCTAATATTTATTTGCTCGCTTGGTTAGCTTGTTGGATGACATCGTCCTAGCGAGTATAAAATCCTACTTGTGAGACATCGGCCTGGGTTCATAGTAGTTGGATGACTACACCCCTTGTTGAAAAGAGTAGGTAAATTCCACAGTCGGTCATCGCCGCGGTTCGCTTAATCTGTGCAAATTAATAGACATTCTTGTATGTGGCGAGGTAGCTCAGTGGCAGAGTACTCGCTTACCATGCAAGTGACTCGGGTTTCGAATCCTGAGTTCGGATGTGTTCTACTGATGAGCCCACAGGAGGGCGAAACTCGAGTCTAGGACTTCCGGTTTGTTTCTTTTCATATGTTGTGGGCTGCGGCGTTGTCTGATTGTGGAAATAATTATATATATCATCTCACATTCAAGAAATCTAATATTTATTTGCTCGCTTGGTTAGCTTGTTGGATGACATCGTCCTAGCGAGTATAAAATCCTACTTGTGAGACATCGGCCTGGGTTCATAGTAGTTGGATGACTACACCCCTTGTTGAAAAGAGTAGGTAAATTCCACAGTCGGTCATCGCCGCGGTTCGCTTAATCTGTGTAAATTAATAGACATTCTTGTATGTGGCGAGGTAGCTCAGTGGCAGAGTACTCGCTTACCATGCAAGTGACTCGGGTTTCGAATCCTGAGTTCGGATGTGTTCTACTGATGAGCCCAAAGGAGGGCGAAACTCGAGTCTAGGACTTCCGGTTTGTTTCTTTTCATATGTTGTGGGCTGCGGCGTTGTCTGATTGTGGAAATAATTATATATATATATATATATATATATATATATATATATATTTAACTGCGTTTACACTTATATAACTATTAATGTTGTCGGTATGAAAGCTCTTTGAGCAGTATAAACATTTTAGTGTATTTGTCTTCCTTAACACTTTAACAGAAGACGGTATAGCTTGCTGATTGTAACCTGTTGTCTTCAATATATGCACATTGATTAGTTGGGTTGTGTATGGGTGAATAAAAGTGGCTGGCTAAAGGTTCCTGGTGTTCCACTAATGTATCTAATGCGTGTAATTTAAAAGTGTGTCGTGGACGTTTTGGATCTATTTTTAGCTTCTGATGGATTTTAATCTATTTCTCTGTATAGCTAAGCAAAATAAAAAGAACTTACCACTCTACGATGCGCCATGGATGAATATGTAACGTTTGATGTGAGGGCATTTTATTTTTACAGGAGTTATTATATAAGTATATGTATATATATATATATATATATATATATATATATATATATATATATATATATATAAATATTAATATCTATAAATATATATAGATATATATTATTATTTTTGTGTAAAGAAAAGTGCTGATATATATATATATATATATATATATATACATATAAATATATATAAATGTGTATTATTACACTTGTTGAAATAAAAGTTTCCTGATATATATATATATATATATATATATATGCATTATTACATGCACTACACACATATATACACACACATATATATATATGTATGTATATATATATCAAGAAAAATAAAACAGTCAAAACACAGTTCCCAAGTGTGTTCATCGTTGTACCGCCCGACGAGCAGGTGTATTCTTGCACATTGTTCCTGTTTCTTTGAATGCATTTGGGACTAATTCTTTGCTGTTTTGCTTAGTAGCAACAACACTGCGAAAATCTTACGAGCTACTTTTTAAGACGTTTTTGTGTTTTATTTTGTATTTTTCTTCTGTCCTCTTCTTAAGTGACCTCAATTAAGGCAACACCACATTGTGTATTTTCAGGTGTTGAAACACTTACTCCATGTGCTTAATTCCCCTGATGATCTGGCAAGCAAGGACCTGCTTGGTAGTGAAATACGTGTAGGAAAACACTCTTTAATTTGGATATACATGATAAATAAATAAACTTTGAAAGAAAAAGTCTTTGGTGGTGATGAATGCACTCCTTAACGGAATGTTTTGGTAAACCTTAAAAAAATCACACACACACACACACACACACACACACATATATATATATATATATATATATATATATATATATATATATATATATATATATATATATATATATATACAGGGTGTTTCAAAAGTCTTGGGAACATAACGATTTTTAATAACTCAAAAACTATTAGGAGTTGAAAAATGAAATTGGTACCGTTGGAAAGGTTAAAGTTTCAAGTCTTGTGGGGAATCTTCAAAGTTGCTCAATATGAGCACCATTCGTCACACGGCAGACATCTAGTCGATAGTCCATTTCCTGCCAAACCCGTTCCAGCATCTTGACGTCAATGGTTCCCACAACTGCCGTTACTCGAGCCTTTAGTTCGTCAATATCTCTTGGAAGGGGCGGCACATAGACTTGTTGCTCGACAAAGCCCCAAAGGAAAAAGTCACACGGGGTAAGATCTGGAGACCTAGGAGGCCAGGGCATGAGAACGTCATCACCTCGCCCAGATCTCCCAATCCATGTACCAGGCAGCCTTGTGTTAAGAAACTGCCTTACTCTAAGACTCCAGTGTGGTGGTGCACCATCTTGTTGAAAAATGAAGTCATCAGATTCTGCTTGTTCCAACTGAACCATTAACCAGTCTTCCAGCATGTTGAGATAAGATTCACCAGTGATAGTTGCCTCTTCAAAGAAGAACGGTCCATAGACACCTTTCTTGGAAATTGCACAAAACACGTTCACTTTTGGTGAATCTCGCTCGTGCTCAAGAAGTTCATGAGGATTCTCAGTACCCCATATGCGAGTGTTATGCCATTCAGATGGAAGGTCGCCTCATCGCTAAAAACAAGCCGGTCATCAAAGCCGTTATCTTCCAACTTCTCTTGCATTGCAATGCAAAAGTCACGGCGAAGTGGCTTATCAGTGTCCTTCAACTTTTGGACCAACTTGAGCTTGTAAAGTACCATTTGCAGTCGTTTCCTTAAGACACGCCAGACAGTTGCTGGAGCAAGCTGAAGTTCCCTGTTGAGCAAGTTCGGACAGCTTTTCAGCGGAGCCCCCTTAAATCAGTGAGAAGAGCTTCTCACTGATTTACGGGGGCTCCGCTGAAAGGCTGTCCGAACTTGCTCAACTGCATCTTCTGAAGTTGAAGGGCGACCTGTTCGCTTACTTGGGCACAAACACCCATCTTTCACAAATTTAGCATGCCATCTGACAATGGATTTCTTTTTAGGAGCTTCTTTTTTAAATTTCCTGCGAAATGCACGCTGAACACATGTCCACGATTCAGTCTTTGAAAATTGGAGGACGCAAAATGCCTTTTCTGTTTTAGAGAACGCCATTACTGCACCTGGAAAGATAACACGAAAATCATTAGTATGACCAAAAACTTGATTAAGCAAGCTTTAACATGGCACCAGTTTAATTTTTCTACCTGGAATAGTTCATGAGATATACGCATTTGTAATGTTCCAAAGACTTTTGAAACACCCTGTATATATTCTGATAAATTACTCTACAATTGGAGATTTTCTACTCCCTAGCCCTCCCACATTTTGCAGATCAATTATGCACTTGTAGATGTGCAACTATTTAGAAATATTTATATTTGTGGATAATGTAGTATTGTTCATTATGATCTATTGCAGTTATTTTTTGTATTGGTATTACATTTAACTGTGGATCATCAAAGAGAGAACAACAGCAAGTGATAGAAGAGAGGTTGCAAGTACATACTATAAAAATAAAATAGAATGATAGGCACATACACTAAATAGTAGTTGGTGATTTGGTGTTTAATCAGAATAAATAAATAAAATTCCAATGCAAAGGAATATTTTTCATACCAAATTCTATCATTAAAATATACAGGAAACAGTTTCGAAAACGAATTTGGATAAAGTAAGCTTTAATATATGTGTGTTCAAAATAAAAATCAAATGTTAAGACTGACTTTGTGTCTTTTATGCGTTCCCCTTTTAATCTGTCATATTCTCATCGATAGATCTTCCTTTGTGGAGAAAATGACTGAAACTTTTCAGTCTTTCTCTCTTATAAAATCGTTATGGTGGTCATACCTTAGACAGATGTCTCTTCTTTCTGCGTCTCGTAAAGTCGGTTCCATCTATCGTTATAAACACTTTCTCACACTTGAGGCTATTCTCGATATCAACAAATTTTACATTAGACCATGTATGGAGTAGTACTGTCCTATTTGGGCTGCTGAATTACTGTCCCATTCGAAGGTACTTTAAAAAGTGCAGAAACATATCTGTAATCTGATTCGCTAAATCATTTCTTCTTCTCTATACCCTCTCCCTCACAAACATGATATTGCTAGTCTAATTATTTTCTATAAATACTGTTATGACATGTGTTTTTCAGAAGTTTGTGAGCTATTCCCTTCTTTTGTTCAAGCTCGTTAATCTAGTTTGTCTAGTTATCTCCATCGAGTCGCTGTGTAATAACTCATTATAATGCAACTTCCTATTCAAAAGCTTCTTTTCAAGAACTACATGCTTGTGGAACTCTCATCCTGCTGACTGTGTTCTCCTACTTTTAACCTTGGTATTTTCAAGACTAAGACCAACATACATCTTATTTCCTTGTGATAATCATATGTCGTATTTGTAAGCTCCTAATGAGATGTTGTTTCAGGGTTTATCTAGAGCGATATATATATATATATATATATATATATATATATATATTTATATATATATATATATATATATATATATATATATATATATATATATATATGCACGTGCACACACCGACACATTTATTATTTTACTATAAGGGAGTAAAAAAGGCAAAAAATGTTTTTATGGTTTAGATTGTCCGCGGTTAATATACACATTTCAATTTCAACTTCTGAAAAACTACTCTTATTCTCGGTCCACGGAAGTATTTTAAAATGTCCCAAATTCGCAAAATTTATTCCGAATAGGTGCATTCCACCTACGATTGAACTAATCATTTTTCTATTGGGTTTACATTTTAAAAAAAATTCAACGCTGCCTTGGTGAAACCCCTTCTTTTTCATCTTTAAATATCCTTTCACTGGACACCTTATCAACGACATTTACAAACTTAACAGGCCCCATATTTTTTACACGCCACCTCTCACTCTCCATGACTTAATCTTTTTTCAAATTTTGAATTTTAGCTTTGACACTGCCAACTTATCCATCTATGTAATTACTCTGATGATAAGATGTTAATCTTTGACAAGCCTTGGATTAAGGAGAAAAATAAACATGTTTTCCCGAGTACACCTTGCATTGAACAATCGAAGTTTAAATAAATATGTGATTTGTACATGTTTATCCCTCTTTTATTTATCTTTATAATTGCACTACCTCATATATTGTGCTTAAACCATTTCACTATAGATTATATCTACTAACAGTATAATTTTAGTTTCATATTTTTATATATATATATATATATATATATATATATATATGCAAATATTCATGATTATATATATATATATATATGTGTATATATATATATATATATATATATATATATATTGAGTGACGTATGAGCATAAAAAAGAGTATATTATTTAATTAAACTAAAACCTGTCTTCCATATTCAAAGTTCAGTGTACGTATATACATACCCACACTTATATGGAAAAATGAGAAAATTACTGCTCTGATAGTTTGGAAATATGCTGAAAGCCTATAACGACAGTATTGAGAAATCGCTCTTGAATTAGATGTCGCTACGAAGCAACCGAGAGGAAAGCCGATGATGAAATGAATCGACGCTATACATAATAATATATGTTACACAGAACGAAGACTGTAATCGTTCAAAGTTGAGACAAACATCCATTATTGAATATTCCATAGTAGCTACGGACTAGCGCAAAGTAAAATAAAAGAATATATATATATATATATATATATATATATATATATATATATATATACATATATATCGTGTATTTCAAGAAGTACTTGCAAAAGGCCAATTGTTCGCAATACATACTTATCTTCGAACAAACCAATTTCATTTCTTATTGCATAGGAATATTGTGTTTATATATATATATATATATATATATATATATATATATATATATATATATGTGTGTGGGGGTGGATATGTATGTGTGGCTGTGTCTATGCGCTGTCTATTTCGAGAACAATTCAGCATCTTCGGATAAAGTATGCCTGTTTTTCTTTCATGAATAATCTGTGTCGAGCCGATGCAATTCAAATAAGATTATCGATATTCGATAACTTAACATTACTAGGATCGTCGAAAAGCTCAGCGTTGGGTATTTTTTTCTCCGTCAGCTATTCTCAAATAATAGATTGAACAGTGTATAACACCCAGTTGCTATTGTAGCAAGCATGGAGAGGGATATTCCAATATCATACATAATAAGTTGTGCATGGGGACCCGTGTTTGTCATATATTTTATCATCGTTTTCAATTATCTCGAAGAAGATTGGCGAAAACACAATTGATGTGTAGTCAATAAAATAACGCGCACATTAATAGCACAGAAAACAAACGCTAGTTGTTTACATAATTTACCAAAAATGAGATGCTTTATATTTCGGAAATTCGTGTTATCATGAAGAAAATTTATATTGTTTTAATGCATGATTGGGTACGTTACTTGACACAATACAAGAAATGCACAATGCAAATAAATCCGATTATAAGTTGTTAATTTTCATGTACTTTGAGACTGGCAGTTATCGTCTCGATAATGAACATCTGGTTGTCATATCAACGTTGTAAAAATGGAAAATGAACGACACTTTGTATTATTAAAATTATTGTAACTACTGTTCTCATCTTGGATTATATTTGCACACTATGTAGACCGATGCCATCTTTAGTACAAGCGATACTAACCATAAGATTACAAAATACTGACGACTTTTACATGCCTATGGCTGACGAAAAAATAGCAAGCCGCCCTTATTGATTAAATACAGTGTTCTATTATACATTTTGTAAACATTCCCGAGTTTTACATAAAGATTGATGTGTTCGACAAGCCCCACCTTAAAAAGACTGAACATTACACCCCCCGAAACGTTGTGAAAATAACATCTCAGATGAGAAAAGTAATTTGAATGATACAAGTAATCAAACTTATGAATTCGCATCTAAAAAATTGCGAAACAAATGGAAGTTATCTAGATATGTTACATCACGTAGATACAGCTGACGGGGCAAATGTAAGTTATAGTATATCATAAACCTGCGATTTCGTGATGTTTTCATTCAAAATAAGTCTTTCACATGCGACGAGTCGCTTGATTTTTTTTATTTGAAGGATCAGGAAATATATTTTGGACATCCGTTCCAGAAATTTAGCCTATAAAAAATAAGTTTGCTTGGCTTTACTTTGGGCAGCATCGTAACCCTAACTCACTTTTTTATCGTGTAGTCCTGATATTCCATGACATTTTTTTTCTGAAAAACGTTAAAGAATTCATGTTTACTGAGTCTGTTTTTTATTTGTGGGTGCTAGGTTGATATGTAATATCCTCTCATAGTTTTCAGCATCGTTCTACTAGTAGTTAATTCTTATCACAATTATTGCTATCATCAGGTATAGTATTTTTGCCAAGTGGTGACTAATAATTGAAAAATAACCAATGATTATAGGTTAGACCAAAGAAAGATGAAGCACTACTTTATGGGCGAGCAAACGACCATATTAAAAGTATTCGTTCGTCTCAAGCAAAAAGAAACCGCTGGAATTATACGAATAATACCATTAACACATGCATTAGTGTTGGGGAGATCGACGATAGTTGAAATAGTGGAGTTGTAAATTATTATTTTAGCTGAACTGGATACATTGATTTGAACTTAATCCCCTTGTTGTTATATCTTGTGTTGTTATAGTTATCGCATGTATTTAACCAGTAAATACGTTTGATTACATGTATTCTCAACGCATTGAAATATATGTTGACCTATGCCTCATTCCCAGGAGTGTTGCATCGTCATTGTCTTGTACAGAATTCATTGAAAACAAACATAAATAATCTATATTTTCCTGTTACATTTCAATGGAATGCTCGACACTTTTACAGAGAGGCTTGTTAAAACGTGTAACAAAATACTAACATGAGATTCCAGCTATTATTAAATAAGTATAGCATTTGCATGTGTGATGCATAAAGAACCAACGAATTCAACTTCTAAAAAATGTGTATTCACATTCAGCAAAGTGTATTGTCACTTATGCGTAAGAGAGAATAGTGACAAGGAACATTTTCATAGATGTTCAACTTGGATTGGGTGTTCGGCAGGAAGATGTTGGTTTCAATTGCCTTTCAAATTTGTGCTAGTTAATACCGTCTGAGAAATAAATTTACAAGACCTGAATTGCAAAGGCAAGAAGTCCGAGGTGCTAACGTCGTCAAACCGTTAACATTGAAGGCTAAATGGTTGCTTACAATATGTCAATTAGATTTTAATAGAGTGTTACGTGATAAGGGATTGTAGTGATATTTAATCGTCGATGTGTTAAAAACGGAACTGATCACATTAGATCACATTAGATCAAGTTAGATTATATAAAGGTAATACTTTTTGCTTTTCCAAGTTCGACGGAAAGATGACGTTCCGAGGAAACTTCGTCATGCAACAAGTTTACGTCGCAAAAGAGCGAATTCATTTTGTCGCTTATATGTTCAACGTCGAAGCGAACGGATGTCATTTGTATTTTTTCTGCAAGAGCTGATAGGATATTCTCTTAGAATGTCGTACTCTATAATCATCTAGATAAACTCAATTAAAAAAAAAATAAATTGATTAACAAGATATTAATAAGAAAGCTTAGAACAAATAATGAAGTTGTTGCTGTCATTTTTATCACATCAATTAGTACAGCTACAAAGAAAAGACGGCAAAATGTACGAATAAGACAGAAAACTATCGACACACTATGGTAGACAAGATGACGACAACTAGTGCTAAACAATTGTTTATTTATTCTTCTATAATATAAGGTCAAAAAAGTATCGGTTTGGGTTAGAAATATCAGCAGGTATTTGAGAGAAGGGGCATAATGAATTGGGAATATAATTTAGTAAATAGAAAAAAGGTGCATTCGCCCGTCTGTGTTGAGGGTTTTGCTTCATGGCTGGCTAGCAAAAAAATAACAATAAAAGGGCAGTGCAAATTATGTAGCAACACACAAACTGTCCGGTTATAGCGATCTTTATTAAATTCATACTATAAACTTAACATCCAACTATTACCGTGTGCCAGATTTTTTTTAGATGAGCAGTAAATATTCTGATAATTAGAAGTAATGCTACATTACTTCAAACACTTATACTGAAATAGTCCATATTGAACAATTACGTAGAATTTCAAGAGTTTGGATAATCATCAGCTCGATGCGAAAGTACTTTTCAGCTTGAAGATTCATTTTTACTGTAAGTGATAATAACTAAGAATAACACATGGATCCAGTCCGAATAGTACTATCTTCCGAATGGACATAGCCTTTCCAAAATACATTGCAGCTGGCGTTGATCCAGTTTCGACTACGCGTCTATTTTTGAACCAGAGGGGGGTATATTGATTTTCTAATTGCATGAAATGCAATATACTTATCAAGACTTCATAATTCTGCAAGCTGCCTATATATGCAGTTTATTTCTGCACGACTTCAAATGAAAACAAGTAAATTCGACCGGAAGAGATCAGTGATAGATCTGAGCAACAGGAAATCATAATCACTAAAATGTTGATGTAGAAGCACATTATATTTCCGCTTTTTTTTTTGCAATTTTCTTATCTTTTTGCTGTTGTTAGGTATGCGGCATCAAACCAGATGACAGACATTCAACCGCCATTTAAAAGACTCCGACAGAAAGATAGTGGAGATTTTCCTAAGGTGCCAGTTTCTTTTCATGCCGTACATAAGCCCTTGGTATTTAGTTATCTTTTCTTTCTCAGATATGTTTAAGCCAACTCCATTAGTGACACTGACTTCAATCAAGGTTACTATTTACCTTCTTGTCCGATATTACTACGTCAGGTTTAATAGCCGCATTTTTAGTAGTGTAGTGTTGAATATGTCCTTTACGATTTAAGAAAGGTATATTCACAGGATACTCAAAATAGCCATAATTTAAAAATAACATTATTGTCTTTCAGATGAACCAAATAGCTTAATACTTACAGACGCCCCTAGCTTGTATAAGCCTTTATAAATGATCTTCACTGCATACGTAAAATGCCAGCTTTATAGGCAATTTCTTCCAATGAACGCTATGTGAACTACAAACTCTGCGATATATCAAATCGTAAGAAAGATAATTCTATAATTTCTTTATTTACTTTGAGTCATATGTTTTATTTGATATTTAGAACAGTATTTGTTATACGTTGATAGCATTTGAAATGTGTCGAGTCCAATACAAATTTTACAAATATCAGAATGTGAAAATGATACTTCATAAGTTTTATTAACATTCTTAATAAAAAATGTAATTAAAAAAAACGTGAACTAACGTAAGTTTGTAACGTTGATAAATATAATAACATAATGAAATAGTAAAAAAATATTACGCGAAAATATGTATTCGTTTACATTAACAGAAAGCTAGATAGTAGCATATATTACCTACTGCTAAGTTGTATTTAAACATAATGTATATATATATATATTATTAATTCATTTTTTTCTAAATTGATTTTTACGTACATAAAAAGAACACATGAACACGTTATCCTGTCTATGAGCCGTCATCAGCAGAACTACCCGAGCAGGGATCGAACCCTCAATGTACATTTTCATAGTCTAAAGTTTTTCTACAATACAAGAGCACCCTGCCACATTTTATGCACGAGATCTTATCGACTATGACGTTACGTATATTTGTTTGTTTTTATAATTGTTATCACTAGTGATAGGACACCGGTGTGTTTACCGGTGCGTTTACTATTTTTCACTCCCTGAGCTGTTTATGAATATGAAGAGGAATGCTTTAATTCGTTGTTAATCTGACGTGCCATGATATATATATATATATATATATATATATATATATATATATATATATATATATATATATATATATATATATATATATTAAAAATATAATAAACGGAGTCATAGCGAACGTGGCACTATTACGAGAAAAAAAGGAGAGGAAATATTAAATATTATTTAATCGTCGATTTAAAAAAAATAAAAGGATCGACTAAAATTGACAGAATAAAAGCTAAGTCCCTAGGTACCTTTCGGCCGACACATTGTCAAGAGAAAACGTCGGGAAATATCGTTTAAAAACGGGGGAAAGAATAACGTGGGGAGAAAAATAAACTTCAGGAGTAGGTAAACAAAGGTTGTTCGAAATAACTTAAACGAACTGGTCCGAATTAAGGGCAAGATTACATCGTTGAGAGCCAGAATGGAGTTTCTCACATCTTGCTTGGAGTATTATGTCGCCCCTGGCTGCATTTCTAGGCGCATCTCTCAACTTAGAACGGGCTTTCATCAATGATTTCGCTCGTATCCTTGATTTAATTGTTGTTAAATACAACCGTGTATGGTCTGCTGCATGGACCAGTCTCTTTTTTTGATAGATTAAGATTTTCAAAATATTTATCGGGTGGTGACAATTTGCGCAGCAAAAAGGTCCGTTCCAAGAACCAGCTTTACCTTGACGCGCTCATTCGGGCGAGGCTGTGTACGGGGATTGATGTTGATCAACATGTGTTCAACTTCTCCGACGCCACTCTCTCTCACACGGAGAAAACTGTACTTGCCAGAGGTTTGGATGTGGGTATTCCCCCTCTTGGGATTGATAAAGAAAGTGTATTTGCCGAATCTCAAATATTACTGCTTCAACTAAATCATCATGAGCCGAGGTCCAGCGATGATCTTCTTTATGTGAAGACAAGATTAGCTGAACTAGCACATAACTTCGCTAATTCTCCTATCAATTCCCGAGAGTTTGCCTCGAGTAAGATCTACATTACCAAACCGGATAAGGGTGCCGGTGTGGTCATTCTTAATACTAATGACTACACCGATAAAATGTTGAGCATTTTAAGTGATACAAGAAAATTTAAAAACTTGGTGACGTGTCAATTGATAATACTTTAAGTACTGAAGTAAAGCTTCAAAAACGTTTTCTTCAGTTACATAGAAAGAAGTTTATTGATAAGGATACCTATGACAGGATCTGCCCTGTGGGTTCCCAACGACCCAGAATGTACGAGCTACCTAAGATTCATAAGAGGGAGTTCCATTGAGACCCATCTTGTCTATGATTTGTTCTCCTCAGCATGAGCTGGCCAAATGGCTTGCTGATATCCTTGATCCTGTCTTACAGAGGTGTTCAGTTAATTGTATTGTCTGATTCCTTTCGTGTCGCTTCATTTATTCGCGATTTGGAATGCGAGCCGCATACAAACTTCTATGTTCATTTGACGTTACCAGCTTGTTCACTAATGTACCCCTGAATGAAACCATTGAAATATGTGTAGACATGCTTTATCGTAGCACATTAACCCCTCCCGCCTTTCCAGAAACCATTTTTCTAGAACTCATGGGGCTGGGAACTAAGTTGGTCAGTTACAGTTTTGGTAAAATAATGTATCAGCAGATTGATAGGGTGGCGATGGGCAGTCCTTTGGGTGCTATCCTAGCGAATATTTTTCTTAGGTTTTGAGGAATCCTTGTTGTTTTCTCGGGTTGCCAGACCCTTTCGTTATTGGCGTTATGTGGACGACACTTTTACCATTTTTGATTCCCGTAACGAGGCAAGTGATGTTTTTCTGAAATTAAATACGCTCCACCCAGCATTACAGTTCACTGTGGAAGATGAGCAGAATGGCTCTTTACCATTTCTGGACGTTTTAGTGGAAAGGACGGGGAACAAATTCACTACAACTATATATAGGAAACCGACGTTTACGGGGCTGTATATCAGTTCGGATTTATTTATTCCCATGAGTAGAAAGATCCGTTTGGTCAAAACACTTGTTCACCGCGCATTGATGAGTTGCACTGCTAGCAAACTCGCGACTGAACTTAGAAAGATAACTGACATTCTTATTAAAAATGGTTTCCCAGAGGGTCTAATTTCCAAGTGTATTGATCGAAAACTTGCGAAATTTAATGCCAACATTTTCTTTGGTCCACCAAAATGTCCTGTTTATCTGAAACTTTCTTTTTATTGGTTAATCAGTAAGGGTTTTTCGGATAAAATTTCATCGGTTGTATCTCGCTGTTTTTATGCAGTACAGCTCCGTGTAGTGTTTGGCACCAGAACTGCCTTTCCAGCCTTTCGGAAAAATGTACTTCCAACCCTACAGAAAAGTTTGATTATATATACATTTAAATGTCAATGGGAAGCTGACTATGTTGGTCGTACTCTTCCGCGCTTGGAAGTCAGAGTGGCCCAGCATATCCCTGCATGTTTTCGCAGATCACGTGTTGTAAAGACGAGTACAGCGACGGACACATCCGGGTCTTTACAAAGAACCTCCGGACGTATGCAGAGCACACCCGGGCGCTCACAAGTCCACGAGTCATCCATTAGACAGCACCTGCATGACAATAAAAAGTGCGGTAAGGCGTACTCCGATGGATGTGTTCGCATTGTACACAAGGCCCGTTCCAAACAGCATCTCAAGGTGTTGGAGGCAGTTAGTGTTACAATGCGAAAACCATCGCTCTGTAGGCAGAAAGAGTTGTCTAACAAATTAGATCTATTTAGAGACTTCTAAAAATATATATATATTTTGCCTATTATGTCCATTTATTCTTTGCAGTTTAATGGCATTATTCAATCTCCCTTTTTTTGGTTTGTTTTTCATTCCCACGTTATTCTTTCCCCCGTTTTTAAACGATATTTGCCGACGTTTTCTTTTGACAATATGTCGGCCGAAAGGTACCTAGGGACTTAGCTTTTATTCTGTCAATTTTAGTCGATCCTTTTATTCATTTTACATCGACGATTAAATATTATTTAATATTTCCTCTCCTTTTTTTGTTGCAATAGTTCCTCGTTCGCTATGACTCTGTGTATTATATTTAAAACCATTATAAAATGTTGTACCACAAAAATGTGTTCATATATATATATATATATATATGTATATATATATATATATATATATATATATAATTATAACGCTTGAAAAATGCTTGAATGATTCAAACGTTCGAGGAGGAATATAAGTTTCTATACACTCCTATGCCTGTATAAGATATATATACGTCCTAAGTACTGCTAACATTTTAGAGAAGAGTTTCTCAGAACACTATTTGTTGCCTTTACATAGCACAACATCGACTTCGTTATCTACTTGGTGATAAACTACTCTCTTCGTTTCACCCAGTTTCGAACAGAATAGACGTTAAAAGTCGTGATATTCTATATCTTTATTTCTATCAAAAGGTGTCGACTGGGAAGCAATCTCTAGTTTATCTGTTCACATCATTCAGACAGTTTAACTCGTTTAGCTACAACCCCTGCTAAATGTTCTCCTTTTATCTTCTGGTAACTTTAAACAAAACCTAATTTCCATGAACAGAGTTTCTTAAAAAGAACTACCAATCTGTGAGACTCGTTCCCTGCACACTACAACATGGTCGTCTTTAATTTTTATTTCAACATTTTCTTTCGAGCCATATTATTTAATAGTTAATATTTTTCATTGCATTTATCGTTTTCAATCCGCTCGTAGCATGAATCGTCATCCGATAGGCGATTTTAGTTAACCATTTCTTTATATGACATTGGCAAATGATGAATTATTCGTTAAAAACAAAACAAAATAAAAATATAGCTTGTATTAAATATCCGGTTGAATTCCACGAACATACCTTGCACTCTGTCTTTTATTCAGTTGTAATGTTTAACAATGACTAATTTAATGTCGCCGTGTATGTAAAGAAGAATACATTCGATTTAATAGTCAAAGTAAAATTTAAAAAGTTAAAAGAAGAATTACAATATTCAAAGTATTTCTATTACAACTTTAACAACAATAAGTTATGAAGTACTGAATAAATGAAACAAGCGATTCAGCATACTAATTTTAATAAATCGCATTTCGATATTTCAGAGATCTTTAAGGAAACATCACAATCACAGAATTAAAAAAACATCCCTTATTTGCTGATGAATATATCCTACGAATAGTTCATAGTTTCACACCCGTCCACCCTTACTTTGTGTCACTTGCTCGCAACTGACATCTCCCAGACCGCCAACGCTCCCAACACACACAGAGAACAACAGGTAACACAATCAAAAACAATAATTTAAAAAACCCTAGAAAAAAAAAAGTAACAAAAAGTTTTCTTTTGTCAGTCTTTCTCGTTTTTTTCTTTCCTCTTCTCTTTCTTTTTCCAGTCTATTAAAACATCAGGACCATGTATGTATGGGTGTGTGTGTGTGTATGCATTTTGGGGTTCTTGTGTTGGGAGGTGGGTAGGTGACAAATGAATTAGTATGCATGCAATTAAAAGTTTGTCAATATAAATGGGAGCTCGCAACGCCCCTTACAAATTACGTCACCATCACCCTCTCCTCGGAATCAATCTCTACTACTTCACTGGTCATCCACCTGCATTTCCGACAGAGGCAGCGATTCCTGTCTCTGCTCGTGATCTGGGTACAGTGTACTCAAGGTAACCCTCCCTCGCTCATGCACTCGGCTGTCAGTGTACTCGCGCCGTCCAATTTCTCCCTATGTCTTTCTCACGCCCTTTGTCTTTTCTGCAAAAGCTAACCCTATTATTTATGTGCACAATTCTCACTAACATCGGCCAAGCCCTATCGTGCCCGTGTCTAGTTCTACCTTTTAACGTGAAGTTTCCCTTCCTGCCGGGGTTAATAGAACTTCAATCTTTTTAAAGCTAATAGCTTGTTACCTTCTGGTTATGCAACGCATTTTAACACCTTATAATACTTTCATAACTGTACGATGGGGTCGACCGGTAATCTCAAACGATTTGCTAATTCGGCCTGTATCTGTAACAGAACCTCCCTTAATCTGCCGAAGTGATTATATTCGGCGACAAGTGTCTTTAGCGATAGCGTATCCAACTGTGCACATAGTGCACTCTCTCGTCAGTGTCAACAACTGAAATTCTCTTGGTACGGACCTGTCTGGTTCGCATACCGTCACTATCATTGTGTCGGCCACCTCGGGCAGTTTCTCTTCGTTCCCTTCTCTGGGAAAACAATTCTCTCAGACTAACACCTTGGCTCACTTCGGCACGGTGACATTCGATATCGATGCGCCTTCTCTGACTGCATGTGAGAGTCACCCTTTTGGTTCTTCCTTATAACTTCCAATTTCTTCATGATCATTCTCTCATCGCTTACCGACACTGTCCCTAATTACACATCGAGTGCCTCTCCTAGCAACGGGGGCCACTGATTTATTCTGCTTCGTCTGTATCAACACTATCTATCTTAGATAGGATCTCATATCCTTCTCTTCGCTTATCATTACTTCTGTGCCCTTTCGTAAGGCGCACCACAATCTGTCATATTCACGGTGGTTCGAACATCTGTCGATTACTTGAACTTTCTTTTGTTTTTAAAACTCACTATATATCTGCCTGGTCGTTCGGCAACAGCCCATCCAGCTGCAGGTATATTACTACTTGTGATCGATCATTTGGATCTAACCACAACGACCCTCAATCGGTCCCAGTTATGCATTTCTTTCTATCCTTATCTGTCCGTTTATCTCGGTGGGGGGGGGGGGTCCAAGACAACTGTCCGTGCCACAACCATCAGCACCACACACGCATGGGGGCCCTCCCTGCGTGCGGTGGAGCCAACAAATGCGACACAGCACAACCATCGGCCTCACCCCCAGGTCCCTGACTATCTTTGGCTTGGCTTTCCTACTATTTTGTGGTGGGGCGTTCTGCTTCCCTCTACTGTAACTTCATAGGTAATTCCTCTACCTTTTTGGCTAACAGATTTTCTCTCAGTCTCTTCTGGAGCTGTGTAGGAGGGTATTTTACCGCTCTCCTCCCACTCGCTGGACTCGTCAATCGACGTAGCAGTCGGGTTTAATTCAATCTCTCTCTACGGGGGGGGGGGGTTCATTGCTTCTTGCGGTTTCTCATAAACCGGCGAACAAAACCCAAGCCCGGCCTTTTTCTATTTAATTTCACTATCCTTCACTAAACTTATCATTCTGGGGGCAACCCTACTTTTTATACTCTGTGGGGTGGCCTCTGGGCGCTTCCCTGGTTCTTTGCCCTAGCGTCAGGTGGCACACTAAGGTTCGGAATCCTAATTCCTCACCTCCGATATATGCTGCTGTGCACCACTGACTCTCATGTCCGAACTGACTACACCTTGTGAAGTTCGGTCTAAACGTGCTGCGCGGGCGCCCATAATTTGTGGGACACTCTGCTGCTTTATGCCCCTTACCCCGCAGGTCCAGCAGACTGATACCTGTCTGGCCGGTGTGGGCCTATCGTACTCTTTTTGAAGGTCCCATGCCTTCCTTCTAGGATCGGAGTCTGCCTCCCAATCCTCTACGCCCACTCTCTCCATAACAGACCCCGGACTCGCCCTGCTCCCCACCGTTTTCCTTCTCCCAGGCCTTTCCTCGCCATTGCTTCTATCTACACGTTCCCCTAGTCTTATACTGTCTTTCGCTAATCTCTGGGCCTCCGCTAGTGTGAGCGGGTGACCCCTTAGTACCTCCCTCTGGGTCTCTCTAGCACCTAACCCGTCTACCAGGGCATCCACCATGATTTCCTGGATGGGACCCGTATTTCGGATCGTCCCATCTGGGAAGGCCCGAACTGCCAATCCCTGGATTCGTTCGACTAACTCGTCGAGTCCCTCGCCGTTGTTGTACCTTAGCCGGGTCAACTTCGTACGGCCTCAATCGCAGTTCGCTCGCTGGCATATCGTTTCACCAGCAGCTCCCGGAGCTCCGTCCAAGTGATCCCCGGGTTCTCTACATACCTCCCCTCAATTAATCTCGACACTGAGCCCCTCGCTCCCTCTAGAGCGAGCAACACCATCTCGTGATTTTCTAAGCCGTAAATAAAACTTTTCTTTTCGATTACCGCCAACCATTCTTTTAGATTCGCGGAATCCCCTCTGAAAGGAGGGATACGTATTCCTCCGATCGGTCTCTCTAATTTTCTGGTCTCTTCTCCCCCCAAATATGTAATACTATTTACCAGGTCTTCCTCCGAACCCATTGCCTTTGCGTTCTAGTTTACCACCCCCACAACAGAACTACTCACTGCATGCAAATTTGAACAACAATCGATACACCGACAAAACCGAGCAAACGAACAAGGGAAATCAAAGAGTCACTTACCCCTCTTCTTTTGCGTCTTCCGTTGTTTGGGGGTGGTGCTTTATTCTTTCCTTGTTTTTTTTCTTTTTTCGATCTCGTCTAGGCCTTTCAATTAGTTGACTAAAAGTTCGCGATCCCAGACAGATCTCAAAGTCTTAAAAACGTTTTTTCTTTCAGTCTATCTCTTTTTCTATTTTTCTATTTTTCTTTTCTTTTTTTTCAAACACGGGTGTCGATGTCCGTTAAACCCTTTCTCTCTTTTCTTTTTCTTTTTCTATTCTTTTTTTCTATTTTTCTTTTTTTTCAAACACGGGTGTCGATGTCCGTTAAACCCTTTCTCTCTTTTCTTTTCCTTTTTCTTTTCTCTTTTTCAAACACGGGTGTACATGCCCGTTAAACTGTTTCTCTCATTTCTCTTCCTTTTTCTATTTTTCTTTTTTTTCAAACACGGGTGTCGATGTCCGTCAAACATCAAAGTATTCTCTGCCGGTAAAAAAATCGTTTGATGTGCCGCGGATCTGTTTGTCTGTCTGTCTATTTTTTTTTCAAACTGTTCTGCCGGTAAACAAAAAATTGTTTGTTGTGCCGTGGGTTTTTGGTGTCTGCCTGTCTATTTTTTTCCCGAGGTTACCAGGCACTCTTCAAAGTACCCTGATCCTAAGTCGCGGCACCAAATGTAACGCGGGACCCCACACACTCCTTCCTTGCGACGGCATCAAATGTAATGAGAACCGTCCTCGGCGCAGGAATCCTTCCAGACTGTGAACACCCTCTCTGGCTATGATCGTCTTAGTGGCCAAATAAAAAAAGAAGATGTGTCGAACTCCTCCGGTCGGATGAATGACGATCTCGAGATTCTGTGAAGGCAAGGCTACTCAACAACAAACTGACAACATGAATAAGTCAACAAACTCGGTTAGGTCTTTTCGTAAGCAATAATTATTTAACAAGATAAACAATTGGTTTTAAACTTTAACTCAAAGTCTGTTTTTCGATAATGGCTTCGTTTACTAACTATCTTGTCCTTCTGTGTATGAACCTTTATTTACGATTTCCCAGTTGTTAAATAAGTTGTAACTTAATCTATGTTTGGAGAAACGGTGGTTGGGAATACCACGGGCAACGTCACTACAACGAGGGGCCTTTCGCGCGACCCCTCGCCTGGTTGCCACGTCCGTCTTGGGCGAATTCCAATTTCTAACTGACTCGTGACGTCTTCTCGTTTCAACAACAAAGGTCCTCTCGCTACTCTCTGAAAAGGGCATATCATTACATCCTTTCTTACTCCAGCCAATTTCTCCATTCCTTCTCATTCTCTCGGGGCCAGGGTGGGGCATACTGACTTGCTCTCCCTCTCTCTCTCCCCTCTCTCTTTCTCTCTCTCGTTGGGTGGTACGACAATCGACATTCATCGCCTAGGTTTTCTTTAGATCTTATCTACACTAAAGAAAACCATTATCCTCTCTCTCGGGGCCAGGGGGGGGGGCATGCTGACCTACTCTCTTTCTCTATTGGACCCCACCTCTTATCATGACAAAGCCCCTATTCGCTTTCTTCTCTTGTCTATGTCCACACCATTAGTGATTAAGACCCCAGCGACATTCCAATCCTGCGTATGGTAAACAACTGGCCCTGTGCGTGGTTAATTGCTTCTGACACGTAACACGCTTTTCGGCGCCGTTTCTCGGCTAATGTTTGGACAGTCAAAACATGTACTAGTTCTTAGATCTCCACTTGTTTCTACGTAGGGCCTGATTTCCCTGATGCATATTGGTGCGCCCTAAAAGGGGCAGATTGCGTCGGCTACAATCACTGTTTCACATATTGAAAAAAGAGTGAATGCAAAAAGGGGTATGAAACAGGTAAACGTTAACAGATATAATATACGAATAATCTAAGAATAATACCGATATAGATGAGAAAATAGTGCAGTGTCGATGTACATATATAAAGCAAAAGGGAAAACGATTACATTAAATAGTAGGAAAATATAAATATAATAGAGAAAATGTAGCTGAGTGACACATACTTGGGTTAAAAATATATTAACAGATGAGTTGAGTTGAGGAATATTTTAGATGAGGATTGATAATTTTTATTTTTTGGATTATTCGAACTACTGTTCTCATATTGGTCTTATTCGGCATAAAGATTAACAAGTTCGACAATATCTACCTTAAGGAGCATCCAAAAAGGGTACAGTAGTTTAAATAATCTAAATAATTCAGATTAGTACATACCAAAATAATAATATACACAAATGACATAGGATAATTAAAATAACAAGTAATTATAAGATTGAAAGAAAGATTAGTGACTGATTAAGAAGTGCGATAATAGTAAGAAACGGAGGACTAATAACAAAATGAATTGGGCGACGTGTCGAAGCGTCTAAACGGATTTGCATCGTAAATAACTGTGTGAATATGAGGACACTCAATTATTGAAGGGTTGGATGAGAAAATGATATAGAATTGATTTAGTAAAAAATGAATGTTAGAAAGAAATACGTTTTAAGACCTTATATTTCAAAGAATTGCATAATGGCTGAGTAGTTTATCTATTGGGTTTATTCCTAGAGACTATATCGTTTCGGGTTTCGACTCTCATCAGTGCACGTGTGACGGTTTGAGGAATCAGAGTAGCGAAAACTCAGTATTGGATTTTGCTATTATCTAACAGTGCAGTGAAGGCGATTAGAAGAAAAGGACCGCCATGACACATATACACACGTATAATTTCAAACCGAAATCATTTTTTTTTGCTAAATTACATAATTTACTTTGTTAAATTGTATACTTAAACCACGTATATTTTGGACCATAACGTGTTAATCACGAATAGTTAGTTGATAAGTATAACAAGAATGAGAAAATAACTAAGGTAGAAAAAATAAAAAAAGTAGCACATACAAAAAATAATTTAAACCAACAACATATCTCTCATAAATTAGACTCTGAATTCCAATATTTGGTAATATGTACTTGTAAATATGTCATGCAAATATACCGTCTGTTTTCCATATGAATGTTGTTAGCGAACACAAATAAATTTAATAGACTAAATTATACGGTATGTGTTTAATAGAATTATGAAAAAAAAATATACTATTTTAGTAGGTAAATATTTTGGAACAAGAAAAAAAACAAATATAATAATTTTCAATTTGAGCTAAAAAATAAAACTATATTTTAGAGTTTGCATAAACCATGCCATTGAGGTGCTTAGAAAATTGTCATGAAAAATAAAAATCAATATTTTAGAATATTTTCTAAAAATTGTTAAAGCAAGTTGTAATGATACGTGGAGGGTTAGTCTAATCGATTAGGTTACGATGTGGCGGTCACCAATTAGTTGATTACAATGTTAGTTTTTCTTTAGCTCTAATGGCATCCGTATAAAAGTCACAACACGGCCACTGTTGTTCTCATTCGGACCATCTTCTTTTCGACCGTCGATATGACAACCTTAAAGTTAGTCTGTCATCCGTCAAGAACAGCTCTGTCGACGTAATTTTGACAGAAGTCTTTTGAAGCATGAGTGTATATTAGAATCAAAACAATTAGTCGTCTTTCTATTATATATCCGTATACAGATTGTGACGTGTTAGCATATTCTGTGTATTGGTTTAAAACCTGCATTGATATGTTATATTTTAAAAGTAAAGATCGTATACTGTCTTTCGTGTATGTCTATGTATTGGAATTAATAGAATGTGTACGCTTTTACAGATGCATTTTCATAGAATAGATAGTGTTAGATTCTTGAGGAGTTAGATTTAAGTGGCAGCCGGAGATATTCGAACGAGGCATTAGCGAGCAGGATATAAAGGTGATCATCCATTCCCTTTACCTTGCAAATTCGTATTGTAAATAAATTCACGTATGAGTCTGCAACACTCTGTAATATACAATAAATCGCCATTAATATTATTTACCGTGTCGGCCTTTATAGTAAACAACGGTTTAAACCAATATATTTTATTACCCGCGATAACATCACTTTCTAACGGTAAGCAAAGTCAATAATGTTCGTGCAGTACGAGAAAACAATGAGAAGTTTGATTCCTGGTTGCGCTTATGTTATATGAACACCAATGCCTCTTAATAGCGTGAATACCTCTCTGTTAGGTACCAGGTCTATTTTGTAGACAATTAAAGACTTAGTATTATTCATTGTCATTTATCTTTTTTATTACTACAACAATGATTTGTTTCCTTTATAATATTTACATTATAAAGAAAAAAGGGTATCGATATGTACAGAATATTGAAACATGTTCACCTTTCTTTTAAACGAGGCATTCAGAGACAAATGTTTCCTGCCAGTGTTATTGGTTACAAATCGAAATAAAATGCAATTTTAGAGACAAAGTAAATACGTCATTATATTCATTACATTCAATTTATTTGGAATGCAATACACAAAATGTATATATATATATATATATATATATATATATATATATATATATATATATATATATATATATATATATATATATATATATATATATATATATATATATATATATATATATATATATATATATATATATATATATATATATATATATATATATATATATATATATATATATATATATATATATATATATATATATATATATATATATATATATATATATATTAGTTCCGTTCGAGCGTCAACCCCTCTCGACAGCAACTAGCTTGCCCCGCTTCTTGGGTAAGTGTACGTTAACTTCAATTACTGCATGTGGCGATTTGTCGTGGACATTGACGTCAGACTTGTGATTCTAGTCTGGAAATACGCACTGGGTTCGATCCCATGCGACCGCTTGCAAACATAACGTATGCAGTGATAAAAGGTAAACACCCGAACCGATATAGCCCTTAGGAATGAAAACACTTTAATATTAAAAACATTTTTACAGAATATATATATATATATATATATATATATATATATATATATATATATATATTAAACAGCATAAGGGTAATCCGCTAGAGGACATGATATAGAACAAAATTTTGTAAAACATAATAATATTATTTGTTTCAATGTCAGTGCTCTGTAAAGAATTTTGCATAGAACAGTTTGGTTAGAACAGCGTCTAATGAATAAGATGCTAAACATTTTTTAAATTAAAGGAATTATATGAAGACAATAAGCATAATTCTGTGTAAATAATTACGAATTGTACGCTTATTCATGTGTATACTGACACATTCTGTCGAATATTTATCTCTCGAAATATGCGTTAATATATATATATATATATATATATATACATATGTATATGTATATATATATATATACATATATATATATGTATCATATATATGTATACATATATATGTATATATATGTGGGTATATATATGTGTATATGTATATATATATATATATATATATATATATATATATATATATGAGTATATATACATGTGTTAGATTATGACGTGCCCTGTATTTTAAACGGGTAGATTAGCTAGTATGAATTATTAAATGTGTGAAAGAAATAGAATTAAGTACAATTTAAGGGCATATGTGATTTTGGGACAAACAACTATGTTTCATAGTGACAAGTAAAAGTGCAGGAGAAAAACAAAAACAAGAGATTTTTTGACCGGTTTCCTTCGTGGGGAAGAATACAGAAATAATTTTATTTTATATTATTCCTGTAGTCTTCATTTTCTGAAGACGTTCCCCACGAACGGAACCGGTTAAAAAATCTCTTGTTTTTGTTTTTCTCCTGCACTTAGACTTGTTTTCCGTCTGTCATCTTTTCACACATTTTGTCCATCACGACCTTACCCCATATATATATATATATATATATATAACGAAAAATGCAGTATCATACAGTTTTTCATTTTTCATTATTCTTATTTGTAAAAACAAATTCAGCTGAATTAGAATCAATAAGAATACACCAAAAATTAAAACATAATTTTTCCGGATTTTTTTAAAAACCTACAACAGAAAAATAAATTGTATTTCAATAAGGTAACTTTAAGAATACAACCGCTTTGTTTTTGTCGAATTACTCTTCAATTTAGTTTATGTATGATAACCATTTTTATAAAACAACGATATTCAAGGTCAAACACATTTAATAACGCCGGGTTAAAACAAACTAATAAATTAGGGAATCGATCGGAGTTGAATCTAAAAAATATATTGTTTTATGGAAATTGCTCCAGAGAAGGCATTACGCCACTTGATGTCAGGAGCTAACAAGAACAATATGACTATTGTTAAGACTGGAGATGCCTATTGACCTTAATCTTGAAAAGTCCTCGGTTATAGGTAGGAGATCAACAGTCAGCAGGGAGAGAGTTCCACAAGCCTTGGGTTTGTGGAAATAAGCTACTGGAATAAGAAGCTGTATGACAATAAGGTATCATCACAGCGAATTGATGAAGACTACTAGATCAATGAGTCAAACAAGCTGGAACAAAAATAAGCTTTATATTCAATATATCGTAAGGACAATATATACGTCTATATAAAAGGTGGTTTTCGACTAAGGATATAGCATTCAACATTTCAGCACATTTTCATAATAACTCGACAAATACAGACGTGTCTGCGCTAAATTAATATTTCTATTCTCCCAGTTTCGTGCGGGTACATGGCGGCTTCGTCTTTTAAAGTAACAGATATTGTCGACATCAATTCAAAAATGTATTCATTCATTTATTTATATCCGCAACTGTTTTAGAATTTAAAACATTTCCTTCCATTAGATTTACTGAAAAGATTTATGAATGTGCCACTTCAGAAAGTTTCAATGTACATTTTATCGGTTTATTTTAAATCACATTATTTTTGTCGTTTGCCTCTACTAAAATGTTGAACATTTTCTTTGCTACAAGCAGCGACTATTCACAGCCGATAAAAAGTATGAAACAAACATTACATTCAAAGATTTGATGGCTTTTCGAATCAACTTGACTTTCAATATTTGGTTGATTTATATTCTTTATTATTTAAAGTCTTTTGATTTAATTATTTTTTAATTTTTATATTTTTTCCACAATTATATCCTCACGCCGTTTTTCGCTTTTATTTTGTGTTCAGTAAAACTAAACGACATTCACTTAAAAAGTGTTTTTTTTAATTCGATTTGATTATTTCCCGCATTTTTTTAACCCATTAGAATTACATTTTCAAAAAAAGCATATTACTCTCTCTATCATTTGTAATTTTTAATAATTGGCGTATTGCGATAGTGTCACATTATTTTGTATTTATTTGATTCGCTTTAAATGAACAAATAACATATATTTTTTTACCAGAACCACTCATTGCTAATGTGTACGCACTTTTAATTTGAGCTTGATAAGAATCATTGGAGCAACTTTTAATATGGTGTTTCAAAATTTAAAAAAACGCATATTAAAATTACATGAATCGATTACATGACATATTTCTGTGAACATAGTATCGATTTTCTTATGATATCCAATAAGTTACGCTATCCACGTGTATTATAAAAGGGTTTCGATAGAAATCCTTTAGTTCGATATGAAGATTTGATGTTAAACAAAACACACCAGAACAAATACTGTGATTACATCGGGCTACATGTTGTGTGAATACGATAAAACTTCCGAAGAGTAACTCGTAGACAGGGTAATCAAATCGTCTCTTATATACTAGGTCCCTCACTGTCTATCATACTCAAGCCCCTGTCACATCGCCGCATCTTTGTGCTTGTTTTACAAGTACTTCAATTGAATGTGCTTCGATGAGGTGGCTGCGCTGGTGCCCCCTCGACGTAAATACACTCGACACACCTCGACAACCAGCTACATCGCATCCAATAACTGTTGAAATACCCAGATGCTAGATAGCCTTCTACCCCAATAGCTTTTTTCTTCGAGTTGCCAGCCTTTAGAACTCTAACCCTGCTTCCTGTTTCCCTTACTGTACCGACATGCAGAGATTAAAAATGAATGTAAACAAGAATCCCGTTGCACAGTTCCCAATTGAGGATGATTCCCTAAAATGTCACCCTCTTACGTGTACAGTGCCAACTTGCCTGGTTTGGGGTGAATCTATGTTTTTAAAAAATCCATATAATGTTTGATAAAAAACAAGCATTTGTTACTAAAAGTTAAATGTATGTATATGAGGTTCGCTGTAGTTATCTACGTTCGAACGTACGAATATACGTACCTCATGTTGGAAACTAATACTCACTAAGTGTTTTCCTTATACATACTGAGGTGTAATCAACAACATCGGAAATAACTGTCAGGTAATGTTCGAACGATAAAACATATATGCGAAATTCTTCGTACGTAAGTGACGTAGACGTAGATCCCGTCGACGTCACAGGGTGAAAGTTGACGAAACATATCAGACAAGAGACAATGTAATTGGCGGTGTTAGCAACACTTGTCTCAACCCAGTTGTCACCATCCTGGTAGTAGTGCAGGAAGTGACTGCCACCCATAGTTTAAGTTTTCTCTTTTTCACCGTGTGAAAAGACAAATATAATTCAAGTAGAAGAGCGACGATATATTTAAGTAATTCAGTCTCTACAGCAATCGGTTTACGAACAGAACTATAGAACCATTCGTTCAACAAGAATCTCTCATCAATTATCAAGGACTCAGTAGGTACGCCAAAACGATCAGGAACACCTCGACATATGATTCTGTACTTCAGCTATAACGTATGAGAAGTAGGCATATTATTCGCAATTATTATACACTGTAAATAAACGAAATGATTTAATTGGATTTTTACTCGTCATAGTCCGCATATGTTTGTATTATATCTCTTGCGCCTGCAATATTAATTGTAATAATAATAATATTAATTGTAATAATAATATTATTTGTTACTTCGTATGACTCCCCAACAAGCCGCGACAAATGATTTTCCGATGTGAAAAAAACGATGGGTTTGGTGGTGGTGGTGTGGCGGGGGCTGAGTGACATCAAGAATCCTTATATTTCTAGTAATCTACGTTCCATTTAATCATCATGTTTATGCCCTCGCACACTTGTTTACTGGTATTTTTTTAAAATTTAAACGGTCGGTTACGACCACTCCATTTTTTTACATTCTTAGAAATACCTATTTTTGCTACTACTACTACTACTACTACTACTACTACTACTACTATTATTATTATTATTATTATTATTATTAATCGTAGTTGTAGTAGTAAGAGTAGTAGACACAACACATAATTACTTCTGATGAATGCATATTGGTGGCAAACTTACACATGTGATTACATCGACATCTATCTCTATTTTATACGGTACTCAGGAGTAAAAAGGAACATAATATATTCTGGGTCACTGTACGATAGCACCAAATTACGTTTTTACACGACCCGTATCACCTGTTATATATATACATATATATATATATATATATATATATATATATATATATATATATATATATATATATATATATATATATATATAAAAGAGGGTAGTGCAGTATTAGTGCAGTTCCATATCTGATGAAAGCGAACCACCGCTTGAAACGCGTTATATAAAATTATAAAATGGTAAAACAACAAAAATATAAAAATATAAAATGGTAAAACAACAAAATAATAAATAAATGTTGAAAAAAAACATTCTACCAATGTTGGTAGCCTTACTCCTTTACATATACACATATATATATATATATATATATATATATATATATATATATATATATATATATATAAGGAAGGATATGAGGAATAACAGAAACAATGTTTCAGACAAAATGTAAAATAACACTGGAATAAAGTATAAGCAAATCAACAACTATTCAATATGTGTTTTTGAGTTTATTTTTGCTAGTTGTTGATTGGCTTATACTTTATTCCATTTTCATTTTACACAAACACACACACAGACATATATATATATATGTGTGTGTGTGTGTGTGTGTATGTAGGTTTGTGTATATATATGTATATATATATATATATATATATATATATGTATATATAAATATATATATATATATATATATGTGTCGGTGTGTGTAAAGTTAGTCAGAGTACACCACAGCAGAGTGCTCGATTATAACGACAAATAAAAAAATAAATGCGAAATATATATTAATGTATGTATTACAGAAGGTCGGAATAAATGTGGTTCAGATCTTCTGTAATACATCTATTAATATATATGCTTATATTTATATATATATATATATATATATATATATATATATATATAATATATATATATATATATATGTGTGTGTGTGTGGGTGTGTGTGTGTGTGTGGGTTTGTGTGTGCATTTGTGTCCCATGAATACACTTTTTAATGCGACAGCCTTATCACTTAACGGATAAAATAGCTACATCGAGAGACTATGATTGTTATTCTTAATATCTACAACACTACAGCTATGAAAGTACACATACACGACTTATAAAAATATGAGTAAACGAATAAGATTTTCCGTTTCCGCATATGTAAGTAATTAATTTTGTTTGTTCAAGAAAAGATTAATTCAGTTTAATCCGTAGATGTTTCATATTTATTTAACATGTGACACGTTTTTATTTGTTTTAAGTATTCGAAAATTTATTTCCGAAATTAAACTTTCTAAAGATGTTTTAATAAATACTTTTTATGTATTGTAGAGAAAAACTTATACTGAATAAAGTTCTTGCGTAGTTATCATAAATTAAATAATATACAATTATTTACAAACATCGGAATGTAATAAGGAAGAGTTTTTTTAAGGTAGCCCTACGAAAGAATTGAGTCCATGTTATATATGTTGAAATAAAGCCTGTATGGAACATACTTCTTCTAATGGGTTAAATATGAACACTTTAGAGGGTGTATATTCGTCACCTGCAACTTAATGAATGAAGTGTTTATTTGATGCGAGTAGTGTGTCTGTTATTAAAACGGCTAAACGTGTTCGTATGATTATATTGTTACGAGTTATTAGATACTGGAGTGAAAAGAAACTATGGGTATTTATGGTATAGTGTGAGAGAAAGCTTGTTGCGACATTGTGTTAAATATTTACCTGAAGTTTTTTTTTATGCTTTTTGTCAAACTATATGTAGCTATTCTTTATTTCTCGTGTAGTTATGCTCGAAGGTCACTCGAGAATATGCGTTACTGAGATTGCAAGTTAGCGATGTGCAACACCTTTAAAGGATTAGAAATGATGGGTGTAATTGTCAGAATTTGATTATTAAAGTGAGCGACACGACAGGAATTTCTTAAAAACGAGCATATCGTACTTTACTGGTAGAACAGCATAGCAGTATTTTATTCCAAAGCTGGTAATGGTTTTAGAAACAAACTTTATTCATGGTTATTTCGTTTAGTATTATGTACACAAGGGAAGCAACGAACACTTTATAACGGAGAATGATGCTGGAGAAAATGCTGCAGGGGGGGGGGCATCAGAAATTTTAACTCATACCAGCACCTAGCTCGGAAATAACGATAGCGTAAACATCGCAACGCCTCTTTTGTGAGAAAGGGGCTGTAGGAAAGATTTCGAAGTCGATACTATACTTTGCGATGTGAAGACGTAATTGGGGGATGTTGTTCATGTAGATGATTACGTCATACTGAGATATGTTCTACAGCGGTGGAATAATCCGATTCATTTTTCCAGTGAGCTTAACAAGGAATTTAATGTAAGTTTTAAATATCAGACGTGCGTTGAAGCTCATACCGAAAAAAATAATATGCTAGGATATATTTTAAATATTGGGTTAATTCGGGACGGAACATAAATATTCACTTATTATTTTGTTGTACTCACATTCTTTCTTGAGTATACAGCAACAGTATAGACCGTTATGCAGCACAATACAAATTTATTACACCCATGTGTGTATATATATATATATATATATATATATATATATATATATATATATATATATATATATGTATGTATGCACGTAAAAGTCTAAAACTGCTAGACATATAATGGAAATGTGTGAATCTCTTATCTTTCTACTGCTGTTCAGATACATTTAATAATAGAAATACAGATCAGAGCATTAGCTAGACGTCTATTCGTCTGTTTGAAGGCAGATGTTGTCGCGGTTTGGATACGGTTAAAAATTCCTCTAATGTACCTTATATATATATATATATATATGTGTGTGTCTGTGGGTGTATGTGGGTGTGGGTGTGTGTGTGTGTGTGTGTGTGTGTGGCTCTGTGTATGTATAATCTTTCATCCTGATCTTAGGTGAATAAGATGTTATTGTGGCTTCTTAAACAACGAATTAAACAACGCATTTACTTTCACGTGTAAATTTCACTTGTAGTTTCGGTCTCGCTGTTATTTGAGACTTTAGTGGTGGTCGCAAATACAGATGATCTTAATAGAGGGTCCGTGCAAAAGCTTCACTAGGCTGTTTATCATGTTGATTTTTGTAATATTTTATCTATATCAGTTTTAACATTCAGTGTTTAGTGTGTATCTAACCAAACTACATTCCTGTTTCATATTATATTCTGAATTGTTCCTTTTGTTGTGCTTGTATAACTTTTTATTTATAAGCAATCTAGCAAAGCTCTGATATACTATTGTGCAGCTACTTAAAATAGTTTTTGTTAAATTATGCGCTGGATATGTTACAGCTGAAATTGGGTTCTAGTTATTTGTAAGAATATCAAGAATGGCATAACACAGGATACCCACACATTAATTATGCCTGCTAGTCCTTTTCTACTATACAAAACCACATTTCCTTATATACGTATATTTATATATATGTTAAATACACCCCCCACACACATATATATATATATATATATATATATATATAATTTAAAATATTGGTTTTGATCTACGTACGTATACGTTTAATCCTTTCTGGAATCGTAAGTGTAGAGATGAATTATCTAAACCGCGCGCCGGACTCGAACCCCGGAATATATATGCTATAAGTGAAAAGAGTTTGTCAATAAGCGTATATTTTTTTTTACAAATGTATACACAACGGAAGGAATTTGTTTATATACATGCATTTACAAGCTTTAAAATAAATATTTAATTTCTTTAAATAAAAAATGTAAAATGACTAATCAATACTAAGGTTATGTAGTTTTCTTAAAACATTCTATGTTATATTTATATAGAGAGGGATTTGCTGTGTGGAAGTGTATGAGAATGTATTTCTTTATATCTGATATTACAGTAATAAAAAATCGATTTTCCTATGGAATGCAACTAACATGTATATATATATATATATATATATATATATATATGTTAAGAACATGTAAAAAGGGTGATAATATCATAAATATTAATCTCAACGTTCTGCTCAACTTCTGTCGGGTAGTTTCACAGATTGACTCGTCTAAATCGTAAGTATAGACGGAATAATATTAATATTACTTCCACCTATATAAAATCTACAGATCTATTCAACTAACTTTCAGACGTGTCATTCTTGAAAAATATATCACAACAATTGTGTGAAACGTTATGATAAATCTACACTATGTGCCCATTTACCTATATACATATAACATATATGTATATATAACATATATAATATATATATATATAACAGATATATATATATATATAACATAGATATATAACACACACACACACACACACACACACCCATATATATATATATATATATATATATATATATATATATATATATATATATATAAGCGTGTGAGTTTGCGTGTGACTGTGCGTATCGCTGTGTGTACATAGACGTTTAATCTTACAGCTTGAAAAGAAGACGCTTTGATATTGAAAAAGTATATAAAATAACTTATGCATTGCAAGGTACATTTATTCATTTATAAACTGTTCTTCAAATGTTTCTTTTTCTCAATTTA
The DNA here is from genome assembly GCA_963556195.1 of Sepiola atlantica. NCBI lineage: Eukaryota > Metazoa > Mollusca > Cephalopoda > Sepiida > Sepiolidae > Sepiola > Sepiola atlantica. Next base: position 96,905,282 of record OY744524.1, read on the forward strand.
AAAAGAACTTCGCGTGAACGCTGCGAGCTCAGAAGATGCGTTTAAAATTTTAAAAAGACAAAAAATACAATTTTTAAAAACAATTTTATTTTTGAGCAGGAAAATAAAAATAAAGTACGAAAATGCGACTACGTGTGGTCGTTTATCTTTTTCTATTTTTGCTTATTAAATCTTTTATTTTCTAAATATACTTGTTTTAATCATGTAGACATCTTTGTCGTTTTCTGAGAATTCTATGTATATTGTAAGCCAGACGCATAACAGTAAAACATAGAGTGGTTTTACTTTTCTAGTCTGCTGCATCAAAATCCAACACTTGAGAGAAAAACAAACAGAATAGGCAAACAAGAAATTATGCCAAAACTCTACAGTATGTTTAGTGACAGTAAGTCTTACATACTACACCGTTTTTATATAACCGCCGGCGGCTAAGATGACCATCTCAAAACGGTTGCGAAATGCGTCTATCATGAACTTTTTCTATAGAAGCAAACGCTTCCTCGATAGCAGCTTTCACAGTCGATCGTATTGCGGGGATGCTTGTTGGTATTAACCTCGATCACGTTCCAGAATAAATTTTCAAAGATGTGCCGGTCGAGTTAAAAAGGGTGACCACATGTCCGGCAAGCAGGTGTAGAGAACATTATTCAGCGGCTACAGTTGCGTCGTCTTGGCAATGTGTGTTATAGCGGAGTCTTGCTGGATGATGTAGTTGCGTTGTGCGTGGATCTCGTCTATACTAATACTAAGCGTCACCACGCTCTTCAGCACCTCCTAGTATTTCCTATGCGTTTTTTTAAATGTTGGACTTTGCTGCGGCACATTGCATATATATATATATATATATATATATATATATATATATATATATATATATATATATATATATATAAGACAGTATTGAAGCCTAATTTAACACTATTAAATACTAAATAAAATTAACGAGAACCTGACCGGTGTAGTAAGGATGAACGCACGTCTTCGGAAAATATAAATATTTTAAATGTATTGCGAACTACGAAATGACAAAGAAAACAGATGAAAAACAAGCTGCTGTCTACTTTCCCGCCGTCATTGAAAGCATTTTTTTGTAGAATGCGTAAATGTTTATTACTGTTGGATTATAAGTAAGTACGTTGTGTCTAACTCTGCCCTTGTGAGTAGTCAAATGTGAATGAAAGTGGAACATGTGTAACGAATGTACATTAAAGTTTAGGAAGGTAAGATAAATATATATTGTGTAATAATTTTTATAAATGAAATAGATGTTGATCTGAATTGCGAAAATTAAGGTATTGATTAATTACTATTATAGTCACGTAAATGTAAATTTCGTAAGTAGCTAGAAATGCTAAACCAATCTGTCAGTAATTACTGTTTGAAGAAAGTATGAGTGTAAAAAGACGGCATGTACCACGTGTATAATAGCTATTATAAGAATGTCGAAAGAGCGCAAATAGGTAAATTTATAAGTATCGTTTTAGCGACGCGGGGCTGTGTTCAAGTAAAATAATCTTATTTGTCTTTAAGAAGTATACCTTAAAAAGTAACGACTGATAATTTAAATCGTATGTGAGCAGAAAGAAATATACGTAACTTTGTAATGTTTATTGACTGCGTTTGTTAGAATTTGTAGCGAACGAAATAAAAATATATATATATATATATATATATATATATATATATATATATATATGTATATATATACATATATATAGGTAGATAGAGAGAGAGGAAGAAATAGCGAGTGAGGGTAGATAGAGTGAGAGTAGGGACTGAGAGAGAAAATAGAAAATAAAAGGAAACGTATTACTTGAATGTCCCCCTCCACAAAAATGACGAATACCTAATGTTAAAGGAAAAACACAAACGTTGGATTAAAGTTAAGTGTGCTATTGATGGGCAAAAGTTAAATAATAAACGTGTGGTGTCTGTTAGTTTATATAGTGTAAGGTTTGTAGAGAGACTGATATTACGTGCATCCATGGAATCGGTATCAACAATTAGATGTTGTTGAAATAAACATGTTACTTCGTGTTACTCAGTAAGTATTTAGAAAAAAGGTTTGTAAGCCTTTAAACGTGTTATATTTGATATTGGCTAAGTGTTTAAGTAAACAAAATGAACAAACGGAGACTGATAAGAGAATAACCACGGAATACTATAACAAATTGTGTTCGTTAAATATATTCTGTAGACTCCAGAATGAGTATAACTGTATATGTAATAGGTAGAAACAACGTAATCCGATATTAGCTAAAATCAGCTAAATTGGCGGAAGCTCCCATTAAATGTGTGCGCAATACATTATATTACGTAGTAAATTTATAGCAGACGAATAGTACATAATAAGGTTAATGTTTTTAAAACGTATACGTTGTTTATAAGTCCCCGTTGTAGATGTGGAAATTTACAGTAGTAAAGTTATAGTTTAAAAAGTTTTTTTTCTACCACATTATTGGAGTAAGTTTTTTTCGAATGTCGAAGATAGTGGGCCGACAGTAATTGTTTGTGGTAGCTGAAGAAAATAGTTACATATTTACTATAACATCCTCGTGTTAATAACCGTAAAATAGGGGTAAGCTTAGTTACCTATGATGTATGTGGTTATTTTCTTATTTTTGATAAAAATTCAGGGGAAAATCGCCTGAAGGTGATCTATTTAGTATTTCAGTCAAATTGGTGTATCTACGTTCCGTGGGTTTCTTGTTCCATAAAATGGGAAAGTATTTTTTTAAAAGAACAAGAAACTTTAATACACCAATTAGAACAGAATACTAAATGGACTAATCAAAAACTTAATTAATTTTCCCCATAAAATGACTAATGCATAAAATATGATTTTACTTGGACAACAAATGTAATAAATTATCTCATTTTTTTTTTCATTATATAACCAGTGTAAGGTTCTTGCCACAAATTTCAGAATCCATCATTGTTATTAAATCAAGGATAAAATGTGGGGTACTACTCAAGATGAAGCGCCTAATTTCTGTGACTGCTCGGCGGCAACGATCGAGCAGGTCGCGGAAGCGCCCGAGATATGCCGAGACTAAAACGAGGCTGAAGAAAAACTAGAAGTCGTAAAATTGAAGAGTGGCAGACGACAATATTAGACGAATAAAACAAAAGAAAAACATACACATATTTGAAAAAAACCCAAAAAAAAACCGAACAAACCATAGCTGAAAGAACTATAAATAAACTTTTTACATTGTTTTTCGTGACAACAAAAAATAAAATGGTTCATTTGAACCATTCTATTTCTTTTTTTGTCTTTTTTATATAAATCATAGAAGTAAATGTTATTTCTTTCACGATATTTAGGAAACATTGGTTTTCGACTTTTTTTACATAAAAAAAGAAGTATGTTATTTTTCTTAGGATATTTAGGCAATTTTTTTTTTGTATATTTTTTAGGGGGGGGGGGCGGGGGATTCTATATATTTTCCTGTCGAGGGTCAGGGTTTACGGATATGTTTGCGGCCGGTTCGGAGGGTCTTCCTACCGTTGTTTTTATTATGCTGAGCGCAGATGATTGGCAGCAACCTGATTGATCAGCTCTGTTTCAGCCTTGTTTTCGTCTCGGCAGCTCTCGGTCGTTTTCGCGACCTGCCCGATCGTTGCTACCGAGCAGTCACGGAAATTAGGCGCTTCATTTGAAGTAGTACCAAATGTTGTAATATCAGAATTAGTTTCCCGAGCATATCAGATATTAAACAGTTCAAGTGTCAGGGGTGATACGTTATATTTTTAGTTTTCCAGAGCACTGGAAAAATAAAATTAGGACAAATATAAATGTTACAATATTTGCATTATTTCAAGACATCTCATATTTTAAAAGCAATCAACTATATATTTAGGAATATTCCTTATTTTAAACTATATTTCCGATTTTGATTTTAGTCTTGTATTTTTTAAGAATAAGGATATTTACTGTGTTTGCGCACCGAAATTCGTTGGGAAACCGCATAAAAAGGTACAACAAATCAATGCAAACCTTGGTTAAAAGGATGCGTATTGATGCGGTGACGATGATGGAAACATTGGATTCAAATCATTACTACTCGACATACAAGTGTTTCAAAAACAGCCTCTATATTCAATAATTCGTTTTAACTTTTTATACGCTCTTTACAAGTTATGAAACTGTATTGTTTTAACATTTTAATCAATTAACATTATTCTGAAATTGTGTCTATGAAATTCAAGGTTATTACAAATGGAAATATAATTTATGATATAATTCTATAATCGAATTAGGTGACATTATGTAGCGGATAGAATTTGACAAGTCTATTGTAAATGTGTTCTTTTCTTTTTTTCTCTATAGCATTAGCAATGCACACCACTAATCTAATCAATATAAAACAAGAACGTTTCAACAATAAGAGTAACGCCCGCCATCAGGTAACTCGTCCTTGAGATCTGTTATGTTTACATTCGAACGTATTTGAAAATTAACGCTTTGATTTGTAAGTGAATGAACGTGCGATCACCCTTTTTTTCTTTTTAAATTGGAGGAAGAGATTCTTTTAAAATATGATTTTTCGTTATAAGAAAATGTTTTTTATAAATCTTTAAAAAATGTTATTCGTTCAAAAAAGGGTGCAGAATTGATCGCCTTATATTACAGTGAATTATGTTTTTTAACACTGAATTTTACTTTACACACGCTGCCGTTTTTCATATCGTTTATCTTATGAGAAGGTAGATATTTAAATCTAACTACAACACTAATTATTAGTTACTAAGCTGAAGCTGGAGTCTTAATGTTCATATACCACGCTTAAAATCTAATTTAATTATAATAGACCTAACACAAGAATTAATATAGTAGCAACTTGTTTATAATTTCTATATGTAAGCAATATAGTGTTCAACTAAAACCCCAGTTTGACTATAATAATTGACCAGGTAAACATTTATCGACTATTATAAAGCAAAACATGAGCTGGGGCTGATACTGATTTATAGCAATTATACACTTTTGTATAACGAGTTTTTTTAAACTTTTAAATAGTAAACGAATAATGGCATGTTATATATATATATATATATATATATATATATATATTTGAGCAGCAAGTTATGATTCTAGCAAGAGTTATTAAATCACAATGAATTTTCGTGTTTGTTGATTTTTAGTGTTATTCGCAATGCGTTAGGTTATATATCTGGTTTTTGGTTGTAGTTGCTATGATATAGCTCAGAGCCTTCTTAAGTGGGTCATCACTCTAGTGCTTTCGACCTTCATGGTTATCATCGGGAGTTTTTTTTAAGAGACTTGAGTTATTTTGATTTATATAATTTTCTTGAGAGGTTTTGGTAAGATTGTTGGATTATGAGATGCCATGTTTTTCTGAAAATGTGTAAGTTAGCAGTTATTAATTGTGCCCTGAGTCAGTTTTAGAACGTAAGTGCAAGTTAGTATGGCTCAATATTTTGTTGAATGATTCGTCCTCAAAATCATAATATATTGCCAGAAGTTGGCCAAGAGTAAAGATGTTGTGTCAAGGCGAGAGTAAATACGCTTATATGATTAGATGACGGAATAAAAAGACTGTTACGTCACTTGCTGTCGAGACGAGAATCGAGATCAGCCTACGACGTTACCTGAAGCGGTTAGATGTCCCAAATATACTAGTCTAAAACTTTAAGTTTGGGTCTCGAATGAGACGAGAATAAGAAACTCCAATTATCTCTTCCCCCAGCTAGTCAGAAGAATAGTTAAGTCAGAACCGAGAAGCAAACCAGCTGGAAAACGGTGACTCTACTCAGGCGTTATTAGAAAAGGAGGGATCAATAAATTACTTTTTATAGCCCGCTCAACCACTTTTCTTTTACGTGTAAAGGAGTTTCATTCCCAGAGAGCAAATGAACCACAGAAGACGATAAAGAAATCCACACGGCGACGAAAACGAACAAGAATGTAAGAACATCTTAGAAAATATTTTTTTAAACCACGGCACAACATTAGACGCCCACGAAGAAAATAAAAGTTTATGAAAAAGAAATGCTTAAGGATGAACTTTTTAAAACACCTTTAGGCTATCGTATTTAGGTAAACATTTGATGGGTTATTTAAAAATACTTTTAGTAGCGACATATGCATCGATATCGTTACTAGATAAGAAGTGGAGGGAAAGAAAAAGAAAAGATATGTGGTTGAAAATATTGTTCGTTTTTTAATTTATGTATTTATTTATTTTGTTTAGTTATATTATTTTATTTATTTTCATATTTTATTTATTTATGTATTTATTTAATTTTTGAATATTTATTTATGTGTAATTGTGGAATATTTTCAATATATCAATACCGGTATTAATGTTTTTTTTTTTTAAATGAGTGTTATTTCATAAATGATGCATCTAATATTTTCAGTCGATGTATGAAATCATTTTTATATTAGGGGTGGGACGTAATGGGTGAACATTTCAGATTCATGCGAGTAGTATTTTGTTGTGGTCATTTATATATAAATCTAACAAAACACTCACACATTTTGAAAATGTTGCAGAATTCAGAAGGTGCAGACCAGAAATATTTGTTAAGGCATCACGGGACTCAAAATCCATCCTTTTTCGGTGAAAAAGTGGTTTTATGCGAGATTACAGGTCAAAAATATCCTCAAAAGCTATGAATGGATATAGATCGTTAAATCCGATATGGTAATGTTATTTATGACCATTTTCAGGCTGTGAAAGGGTTTTCATGAATGTAAAATAGCCAAAAACTAGTGAAAATAGCCCAAATTAGCCAAAGTCCTCCTTTAAGGAACCAAATTGGTTCCCAAGCTTCTACAATGGTTATGAATGGGTTTAGATAATTGAAACCATTGTGGTGTCGAAACTATTGCATTGTATTATATTCAAGCAGTTTAATAACAATTATTTTCTTTTGTTTTCAGTTCAGTTCAGTTGAGAAGATAGTATTAGTGGAACAAAGTACCAGTACGATGATTGGGATTTCACTTTGCTTGAAAACCTCCCACTGTACATGAGTGTGTTTTGGCCATAGTTAATCATGCTCACACTTATGGATCTACAAAACAGAAATAGCATCTCTATCAATGTTCTCTGTGTCTGCTGGCTAACTGGCAAAGGGCATTTGAAAGAGACATTAAACTAACAACAATAAAAGGAGTGAACGATAAACTTGATCGATACTTGAGAGAGTACACTAGCAAGGTTCAGAAGGGCCATGGATCGAAGAAGTCAAACTTGATTTAATAGAAGACAGAGAATCACATTCTTCTCAATATTCTGGGAAAGGGTGTTGACGTGGCGACGTTTGATGCACATGAGAAACAGTTTTTCTTTGATAAAGTTGCACTTAAGCGGAAGGTCATAATCGATGAAGAACATGCATCAATTGTTGTTGAGACGGAAGAAAGGGAGGAGCAAGAGATGGCAATTTCAGCTACAGAGGAAGAAGAAAGGGTTAGAATAGTAAACAGTACTCTCGACGATAGTGATACTAATATCAATTTTGCTGTGCAGCGGTCAGGGAGGGTACGTACCACAGAAAGCTGTAATGAAGTTGGAGTTCAGACAAGTATGCCTTTTAATCTCCGTAAAGGAAGCAAAACATTTACTGACTCCATCAAGATTGCACACTTTTCTTCCTCATCAGTCGCAGACATTTCTCCAGAAGCAGCACGGATGGCGTATAAGGTTGCGACTGAGAAACATCTGGGGTTGAACTACGCCCTGAAAGCTGATGTTAAAAAAGATGAAGTTGAACCGCCGAAGAATAAACGACCTCACACTGAGGAAGAATATATACAATATAAGTATGTTTTCCCATCAGCAAATACAATTCAGAAGATAAAGCACTTGATGGCAATCCAGGAAGTAAGGAATGCTGCCTTAGCACTTCTTGATACTACTCCATCTGATGTGGTAACCTTCCACTATGACACCACTCCCCGCAAAAGACTAAATGGTGAGTGGCCATCATTGGTGATTCAAACTTCCAGTGGGAAGAGATCTCGTCTGCGTTCACTAAACATAGCAGTGTAAGATCTAAGGAACATTGTAAATCTTTTTTTGGCATCACTTAATCGTTTGTCTCTGACAGTAGGGTGCAATAAAGCTTGAATTTGGGTAAAGCTGACAGCTGTCATGACAGACTCCGTTCAGAAGAATCTCCAAATTGAACTTGTCATCGCTGCGTCTCTATCTTTTAATCATGTACCTCTACATCTCCTATATGTGTCCCACACATGTGAAGCTTTTGATGTTGGAAATCTTTTGGTTTTGAAACATATTGAAGAAATGTCAGATCTGAAAGGAAAGGTGTGCAAATGTAAGCCAACCATTCATTCATTCTTGTCAAAATGTGTGGTTGTAGCAATCAATGCTCTGTGTAAAGTGGTAACCAATGATAGGCATAAATTATCCATCTATGAGGAATTCGACGACATCTTGTGCAAGCGAAACAAAACGAAAAGATTCACCTTGTATAAGGAAAGACAGTGCAGCTGCATTGGTACATCACTTTGATGATTTAAAGAAACGTTGGACGCAACAAATTCTGCCAATCAACTAGTGCAAGCTTATGAGCTTTATCTGCAGATTGATTGCATGAAGACAGCGTTGCTGACATTTGACCCCATTTCTAACGGGGGGGGGTGCTCCTAAAACCCCAAAACTGATGTTAAACCTTAGTGTCTTGTGAGTGTCAACTATCTACAGCCATGCATAAACACTGTAAAGGCTTGGGGACCAGTTATGGAGCTTAACAGAAAATGTTGGGAAATTTGGGCTAATTTGGGCTATTTTGCACTAGTTTTTGGCTATTCTACATTCATGAAAACCATTTTACAGCCTGAAAATGGTCCTAAATCACAGTACTATATGGGAGTTAACCATCTATATCAATTTATAGCTTTTGAGGATGTTTTAAGACTGGCAATGTCGCATTAAACTACTTTTTCACCGTAAAATGATGGATTTTTAGTCCTGTGGAGCCCTTTAAGCTATTATCGGCCTTCACCTTCTGAATTCTCAAAATGTTTGATTGTTTTGTTTGATTTATGTATAAATAACCACGACAAAATACTACCCGTGTTGCATTAGCCGTTCTTTCAGGGTACCCGTTAAGTTCCAACAAGAATGACAAAGAACAGAACGTATATGAAAACACTTTGGTTTTCTTTATTTGCTATTACCGGATGTTTTACGCCGGCTACGCACACATATTAAACAATCTTTTGACATACTTTTGTCTCATGAAAGTCTTTTTCTTGCGTAGGTCACAGACTTGGTTTACGCTAGAAATTCGTTCGTATATACATTCGATTGAAAAGCAATTTGCTCTGCATTGTCTATCCGAGCGTGAACTGAAGCAATTGTTCTAGAAGCGCTTTGGTGAACTAAAAGTCAGGATATTCCTTCATTCCGCATTTTTAGTCAGCGGACACAAAACTCGCATTCTTCCGGTACATCGATAGTCCGATCACCAAGCGTTTCGGCTCTTCGCGTTTTTGAAACCGTCGTTGTTCAAGTTCCTTTTGCACTGCCGAACCTTTTTCTTTTTAACAGTTATCAAGTCGCCTTTATTTCTTTCCCGACATACCACCTGCAATGGACTCGTCCACGATTCATTTTTGCCACTCTAAATTATCTTACACTCGCATGAATTTGAAATTTCAACCCATTACGTCCCACCCCTATAATTATGGTTTAGTGCGTTAGATGTTAGTATTTTTCATATATCGGCAGACTGTAGTCTCTTGATGTGTGAAGTCATGTGGTGCTGAATGGACCAGGTACTAGATGGATGATTTGTAAAACGTTGTGGGGGCAATATAGGTACTATACATTTGTTAGGTTTCGTCGTAGGAAGACATTCCTTAAACGGGCATGTGAACTTATATATTACATTTGTTTTGTTTAGAGTTGAGTAAATGGTGTTTTTTTTGTGTTTTATTAAATTAAGCTTTTTTAAGTGTGTGTAATAGATTATTAGTTTGCTTTTTTATGTTGTTCAATAGGTTTAATGTATCGTTGTATTACATTTAGTATTGCTTTTCCGTTAAGTTTGCACCATGATGTAGATGACGACTACGATAGTCGAACGCGCTGGAATGATGGCTGGATTAAGATGCTCGGAAGCATGTTATACCGGCTACGACTGGAGACCAAGAATAGTGCGCGACGCATCGAGAATATCACTAAAATAGATACACTAACGCGAAAATTCGGTATCATTAAACAACACCTGTTCAATATATATATATATATATATATATATGTATATATATATATATATATATATATATATATATATATATATATATATATATATATATATATATATACACATAATGTAGTTGTGTGTGCTTGTTTGATGTATGGGTGTTACCTAGACAAATGGAAATGTTGAAAACCAACATTAAATTTAAAATTATTCGTATGTGCAATTCACTACGAAAGACAATGGGAGTGTTCCTGAATCTCAAAATGCGCGACTTAGGGGCCTATGAACTCATAGCACTTCTTAAAACTTCGAATCTATCTAATTACGATTTTAAGCATGAAATTACTCTGCGAACGCTGCCGTAATATTCAGTTAGTTATAAACATAGAATTATATGTGTTTAAATTTAAACATAGCACTAATTCAAATCATATGTATAAAATTATCCGGGGAAGAAAATGAAAGTGTTCTCACAACTCAAAATGTCCTCCCAACTTAAAATAGTTATTACACTCGAAGTATATTTGTTTATTAAATGTATATCATGTGTTTAAATTTGACCGGGGAGGAAAATAGAAGTGGTTTCTACCTTCTACATGAACCATTATTTGTCGAATACTTACATGTCCCTACCTATAACTGACTAATACGAAGAGCCCCTATGTTTCACTTCTAACACGTTAATCAGATTCAAAAAGTTTCACAACATTTCAGCTATTTCCAACTATATTACGGAGCGAAACATGAGGATGGGGAAGATGAATCAAATAAACTAATATGGTAGTTAAATTATACTGAAACATAACTTAGTAGTAATCCTAATTCAATCCTGAAAACGTCAGATTTACTTGCTAGTTATATAAATTAGAGATATGTCAATACTCGATGAAACTATATTTTGAGTTGCCCATTCAAAGAAAATTGTGTAAATAAAGAGAACACGACTGCAAAGGAAGTACACTACGAAAAGTAAATAGGCCAAAGCCTAAATTAATCTCTTTCTGATCACTCGTATAATATATATATATATATATATATATATATATATATATATATATATATATATATAAATATATATAAATATATATATATATATATATATATATATATGAGAAAAGAGAAGAAACTACCTAACGTGAGAGAGGATAAACATGATAGATAAAAAGTTTATAAGAAGGGTATCACCCACTGCGTTACTTGAAAAAACAGCATCGCTAATTAAAATAATAAAAAAGCTTATATTAAACCATTACTAAATCTTCAAACTGAGACTACTGTAGCATTTATTTTGTGTTCTCATGTATAAACGAATAAGTAAATAGAAAAACACACATTTATAAACTCAACTTTAGTACAAAAACAGATTCATTAGATTCATTTGTAAATGATGGTTTTTAATTTGAGTATGTCCCCCGTCATTTAAATATATACTTTTTATATTTGGCGATATATATATATATATATATATGTATATATATATATATATATATATATGTATATATATATATATATATATATATATATATATATATATATATACATGTACATATTTTTATTCATACACACACGAACATAATCATATCAAAAAATAAAAATAAATATGTACATGAAAGCTGTATTTTTATTCCGTGGATATTTACTTTACATTGATTCACACACACACACACGCGCGCATATATCTTGCATTAGATTTATTTTTAGTGGTTTGTTGTTTTTAAAGTTAATAATGATTTGCAACACTGTAAATAAACTAAAAATTCAGACAATACAACTTACACCAAACAGACATTTGACAATTAATAAATATCGGCATTAAAGGTGATAGATAGACATTAGACCTCGATAAAGTAAAATGTATCAACTCATGGACGGAATACTGTTGAAGTAAATGCTGAACACTAAATATGTTATATTACATTATGTTATTATACGTGTATACACTGTCAATATTGTTTTGCCTGTATGTGCGTATATAACTTGTTCATATCACTCAATTTCCGTTACTTATAATCAGCTAAAATCTCGTTAAGTCGCCAGATAAAACTTAGTACTTTGTATGTACGTTATATAGTCCTCGTTCGTTTTCTTCGTTGTAAGCTCTTGTAAGCTGTTTCGTTGACTTTATTTCTCACTATCTCCCCATCTCTTCTATTTATATTTCATTTCATATTTAATTCTTTGTTTTCCGGCTCTTTTTTATATCGGTCTCTCCCTCCTCTCCCATCTCTCGCTCTGTGTTTATAATTTAATTACTATTTCTCAAAAGAATGACACAATTTCTCAACTCTACACATGTACTTAGCACTGTTGAAGAAAATGCTGAATATACATATATATATATATATATATATATATATATATATATATATATATATATATATATATATATATTCAGTATATTATATTACCTCATAATAGTATATGTGTATATACAAGGAATCATTTTTGTATGTATATGTATGTGCGTATACAAGTTGTTCATATCAATCAATTTCAGTTACTTACAATCAACTGACATCCATTCATTTCGAAATACAACTTAGTATATTGTATGTCTGTTATTTATCTAGTTTGCTCTTTTTTGTCAGCTGTGTCTATGACTCTCTTCTCACCAACTCTCTCTCTCGCTCATTTCTAGTTCTCTCTCTTTCATTATTTCTCTTCTGCCTCTTTATTTATCTCAGTTATTCCCTCCTCTCTCATCTCTCGCGCTGTATATGTAATTTCATTGGTTTTATCCCTCTTGCTCTATTTTCACGCTCTTTCACTTGCTTTATGTCTCTTCTTTTCATGTCTCCTTTACATTTTTACCAGTTTCTTTTCTTTTTTGTATCTGGTTTTACTTTTCGCTTTAGAATAATAATAAGAAATTAAAAAAAATATTACAACAATTGATAAACTCTTTATCTGTTGTTTTCTTTTCGTAATTGTTTTTTTTATTATTATTATTATTTCACTTACTTTTCTCGTGATGTGAAATGGTTTTGAATCGTGTGCTTCTTTCCATCTGAACGAAACATCGCTGCTTTCGTCGCTGGCTCCGGTAGGCTTTTAACCAAATTGTCACCAACATAACAAACTCTTCCCAAAATGAACAGATTAAGTGATTGATCATCACATAATGCAATGGCGGTGGCGCTGGTGGAGGTGAGGCGCGCCTTTTTTTTTCATTCGCAGAGATAAACAGTAGAGACAGTCGACAGGTAGAACGAACACTCCGGATTCAATCGACAAACAACACCAGACGATTCAACGACGCAATGTTTTTTGTCATGTCTACTTCGTCAGATCCGTATCACAATATAATGATTAATATTTTTTCAAAGTTATAAAAGCGGCGTTTAGACTGGTTTTTCAAAACTATCCTCTTAATGGGCGGGAAAGAGTGAATTTTTTTCTGTTTTATGTTTCTTACAGCAAAACACTAATAACTACGGTCATGTAACGCCGAAGAGTAATAACTAGTTAAAATAATAATTCACATACGACTCATGATGACTAATGTTATAATAAAAAATAAATATATATTTACCGTAGTCGTCGACGACCCGAAGGTATTATGTTCGTTGATGTATTACAGCGAAATATAGGAGAGGGTGCCTTTTCTGTCACTTTGTGACTACATCTACTCTTGACCTACACCGTGTAATGGTGGATGTTTAGCATTTAGGTTTACAGTCCAATTTAGAGGTGTTAGTATGACTCGACCAATGATTGAATTTCGGTGTTCAGTGTCCGTAGCGAACTTATGCTGACTTGACTGGTGTTTTTAATTAGATCATGTAAGAGGAGGGGGCAGTATACACTCATTTATTCATTAACCTTTTGTTTGTCTAATTTCGTGATCATAAACCTATAAATAGGGCGACTCAAAATCTCTATTTTCATTGGCTTTTACACCTGAATGTAAAACATAGATTAATCCACGTACACTTGATCCTAGCTTGAACATATCACCTGTTTAGCGAGGGAGCATATGGTACCATTTTTAGTCTTTCCTACGACTCGACGGATAATTGAAGCTCCTTCTCAGAGAAAAGTGTATATCAGATATACAAAATAAAGATAGTGCATGCCAACTATGTTTATCGTTATTCGTACGTAAACGAATATGATAAATACGACAGTTAACGAAATTCCATTTATATAATACTAGCAGTGCTAGCCGGCGTTGCTCGGGGTCATAAAAAACATATAATTGAAGAAAAATCGCGTGTGTAACATCTTTATATTCACACTTCTATTTCTCCCCCTCTCTCTCTCTATAGCCATCTCTTTATCTTTCTACCTTTCTCTTCCCTGGTCGCCCCATTTCATCGCTACTTTCTAACTTTGCCTTTTGCGAAAGCTGTTTTATCTCCACCATTTCTCCTACGTGTCCTAGGGCAATAGTATGACATATTTTTATAAAAAGTAACACCTCTATCTGCGCCTTCTATATAGGTACATATATACGTACCGATCGCAGTGCACATACCATATACGTAGCTATCGCCGCCCCAATGTGCATACTATATAATTACCTATCGCCGCCCCGGTGCGAATGCTTAATAGTACCTATCGCCGCCCGGTGCGAATGCTAAATACATACCTATTGTCGCCCCGGTGGTCATACTACATAAGTACCTATCGCTGCCCCAGTGCGAATACTTAATATGTACATATTGCCGCTCCGGTGCGAATGCTAAATAGTGTCGATCGCCGCCCCGGTGCGAATGCTAAATACGTACATATTGTTGCCCCGGTGGGAATGCTAAATACGTACCTATCGCCGTCCCGGTGCAAATGCTAAACACATACCTTTTGCCATTCCGGTGCGCGTGCTAAATACACACCGATCGCCGCCGCGGACCGCGTACTATATACGTACTTATTGCTGCCCATATGCACATGCTATACACGTAGCTATCGCCACCTCATAATGCTTAATACGTACCTGTTGCAGCCCCGAAGCGAATGCTAAATACGTACATATCGTCGCCATGGTGCAAATGCTAAATACGTTCATATCGCCGCTAAAAATTTCCCTAACCCCCTAATCTCTTCAGGTCCCCCGAACTTATTATTTACTCTCTCCCAACCCTGAGAAATATTTTTAGTACACAAAAAGGAAAAATTTAGCCCGACCCCCAACTCTTACCAAGGCCCCCCTCCAATTTTTTTTTTACTTTCCACTAATTGTATTTTAAATTCTACAAGAAAGCTGCCTGCAGAGATATCTTCGTAAACTATAAATCGGCCCTCCCTACCAAAGCCAAAGTAGGATATGCTGTGAACGAAGTAAACCGCATCCGTAGCAAATGTACTACGGAAACCGACAAGACATCCTCTGTTAGACACTTCCAACAAATACTCGAGCGGAATGGATACCCTAAAAACATCAGACACTACAACAAGACATCTAGAAAACACCCAAAACAAACTCCCTCTAACACATGCTTCCTTAAAATACCACACTTTAGCGATAGAATAACCTCGGCCATCCGCAAAGCCATCCACAAAGAACACTTTGACATTCAACTCACACACTCCGGACCTACACTAAGACAACACCTATCTAAACCTAGAACACCTTTCAACACGAACCCTTGCACCCTAGCAAACTGCCCCATCAACAACACGGGTTTATGCAACCGCACATATGCTATATACCAGATACAATGTGCGGTCTGCAATGAATTCTACATCGGCAGTACCGTGCGACCTTTGCATATACGAATTAAAGAACACGTAACCACCAAGGCATCATCCGTCCAAAAACATATAACACATGGCCACAACCCCACCAAAGACATACGAGTCAAGATACTAGCTAGCGAAAGAGACCAGGGCAATCTCAGACTTAAAGAATCTATATTAATTAGAAAGCTATCCCCTAAATTGAACAACAGAGCCGAGCTAAACTCCAACTTCTTAATATAACCACACACGACAAGCACCATCATACACATTTTACTAACAAACATCTATGATATTATGCGGACATACTATTAACGATAACAACACTAAATGAAGTTAGTTAGGCCCATATTATTAGCCCAATTACTGACACTGGTGCACACACAGCCACTTGCACTTGCTGCTAACTCGGACACGTGGTTGCACTTGTTGCCCGCTTTACTTATTAACTTGAAATCCCGACCATTATATACCACGACTGCATATAACAAAATCTAATAATATAGATAAATAATAAGATAGAATCGAACAAAAAAAAAAAAAATAAATAAAAAAAAATAAAGAAATAAAGAAATAAAGAAATAAAATAAAGAAATTAATAAATAAATAAAATAAATATGTATGCATGTATGTATTTTACATATACGTATATATATACACATATAAACATACACCAACACACACACGCACACACACACATATATATACCAAAGGCTCTATTAACGACGCCCCACCTCCATACCCAGGATTCCTCCCCCACCCAATCACATCTGCTACTACACACACAGTAAACAAATTTATAGAACGAAATTATTAAAACCCTAAGGGACATAACTCCCACAAACAAAGCTTGACTCACACGAGTTATCAGCCTCTACCACCGAGATAATGATTATTCAGTATACTATTAACCAAACAAACAACGTTATATAAAAAAATTTAAAAAATAAATAAATAAATAAATAAAAAATAAATTACTCAGTATATTTACTAACAAAATAAACAGCAACGGTTAAAATAGCAAATAATAATTTATAAAAAAATAAATAAACAAACTTCTGCGGACCTGCTACTAAAAACAAACCAACATCTCCGGCCCAGGCTTTTGGCAAAAAAAAAACACACACACACACTCCAACGAGTGGTAGTATTTATTTTATTCTGAGGATGAGGGATACCCTCGAAAATTAAAAAAAATAATAATAATGAAAAGGACACACTCCAACCCAACACCACGGTCACGATACACTGGTAAATAAATAAAAAAAATTTGAAAATGATTGACTTTTCAATATTGTCACTTTGTTTTGTTTTTACGCTTCCACGTGTCGTATGTGTCACTTTAACAACGCATTGTTATCGCCTTCAAAAAAAATATTATATTATTCTTACATATATATATATATATATATATATATATATATATATATGAAGAGAGTTAGAAAGAAAGTGATTGAGAGAGAGAGAGAGAGAGAGAGAGATATTTATCCAAAATAAAAGTGTTGTGTTAATCGGAAAACTAATTAGTAAGTGTGAAAAGCCAGAAAGAACGCAGAACATTTTTTAAAACATATATTAATTTATTTAAAAATAGTTTATTTCGTATTGGACAGAAAATAATAGTCCGTATGATGTAAATGGTGATACTTTCAAAATATTCACTCAAGAAAAGAGATATATGCCATTGCGTGCGTCGATATGGATATATATTTTTCGATACTTTAAATCGCGGTGATTAAGATTACTGAATATATATTTGCAAGTTTGAAAAGCCAGATTCTAGGCAGAAATGTTTTATTTGAATAAATGTTCATTAATTTAAATATAGTAAATTTTCGACAGCAAAGCAGTCGACGTACTATATATATGTATATATATATATATATATATATATATATATATATATATATATATATAACTTCTTTGTAATAATAAACAAAGATTATACGCACACAGAAACTCCTTCAGATACAAAAATAAGGCAAATACGGCACACGCGACCCGAATATTGCAACTTAAAGAAGAAAATAAGCCTTAACCATCAAATGGGAAGTAATTTAGAGAACACCATCCTTCTCTCCAGCCATAAACAGATGTCCTTGATGTGACGCTGCAAAATATCACATTTCAAGGGCCATCATTGATCCGTATACAGGCTGTTTGAATATCTGCGATGAAATCTTTAAGAAATGTATCCACAAGAGACAAGCACTACTCATAAAGTGGACTGACCAGTTAACATAAGTCTAGCTACCTCCCCCTTCTGCTTCCCATCAGTACTAATATAAACAAATTAAAAATACGAACAAACACCTCATCAACCCATATTCACATAAATTTCAACAGCAAAAACTTCGACATTCACAAAAATATTTAAACAAATCCATTTAAACGACCTCAAACTTGTATATTGCCAACAAAGTTACCATCCTTTAGATACAGCAACTTCGGTGTCTAAAAGAATTTCAACACGATATTAATTAACGGTTTTCCCATTAACCTCTTTTTTCTCTTTTCTTTTTCTCCCCCTTTTTAGAACGCACATCTTCAAACACAAGAACAGTAACGGCCAATGATACAAATTCATAAAATTTGCTCACGGAAATTACATAGATACTTTTTATTTTTTATTTATTTTTTATTTATTTTTTATTTTTTTATTTGTTATTTATTTTTTTATTTTTTTATTTTTATGTTTAATTGTCCAATTTTATTTTTAACTTCATGTTTATTTTTATTTTCATTTTTATTTGTTATTTTATTTTTATTTGTATTTCTATTCTCTTTAATTATATATTCTTATATCTCTCCAAATGTCCTCCGGTTTTAAATCTCGACAGTTTCATTACACTAAATTTAAATTCAAACAAACATACACAACACGCTGAGCAAATAACGCGTCCCAACGAGAGTGTCATGTGACTTCACATTTCCAAAACAGATGACCACAGAAGCTGAAGAGAGCCGGGTGGCTAAAACTTTCCGTGCTTGAAGCAGACGGTACGAATGTTGTACAATTTTTTCTGTACCAAAATCAATATAAATATAAATATATATATATATATATATATATATATATATATATGTCTGTGTGTGTAAAGGTATACATATATATATATATATATATATATATATATATATATATATATATACCTTTACACACACACACACACACACACACACACACACACATATATATATATATATATATATATATATATATATATATATACATATATATGCATTGGGAGGGAGGAGATATATTTTTCTTTAAAAGAATCATGTTGGTTGGATCGCGATGTTGACACTTCTACTCATTGACAGGGATGTCTGTTCAGCGTCATGTTTTTCTACTTTTCCCTCGGGGTTGCACCAGAGCAGCCCGAAATAGCCTGAAATAATTGTGAATTTATTTAAATTCATATGCTGAGCAGTATCGCGGTATCGTTTTCACTATACAATATGTCGAGGATGAAATCGAATGAAGTTTGAATATGAGCAGAATATTAATATATAAACCAATAGTTTTGATTGTTCTTCTAATTCACTAAATTATTGTCAATTTCTAAATACATTTGGCAGTTTATAATTTTCAAAGTAGAACAGTGCATACTTTATAAATAACACATACTGAATGTTTACTTACTCTCCATATACTTGCATTGATATGATATAATAATACGCTTATTGATTAGAGTGATAATATAATAATATTTTTATCGACGTGAAAGTAAACATATATATGTAATGACTATTATTATTTAAATTATTAAAGATATAGTGAAACTAATTAAGTGAAAATTCATTAAATATTTTTATTGGTATCATCATTCAGTATGTTTTATAAACACACCTCGTGAAAGGTATTTTTATATTAATTACTATATAATAAACATACAACCACCGAAATATTTAAAAGGAATGCGGCAAGTACGTGCCTCTTATTATGATGAATTTTCATTCTAGTATCAATACCGTACTTCGACTATATTTTATGTTCTAGATAAAGTGATAGTTTCAAACCATTCCATTATTAATTCCAAACAGTGTTATCTTAAATTTAGATATTATTAAATTATGGCGTAAATGCAACTATGTACTTCTTGAACTTAGATGTACAAAGGTAAGGTGGACGGTCATAGTCGAGGGAGACCCGATAACTACCTTTTTAATAAGCTTCTACATCGATGTGTTACGCAAGGGAGTATCAACTACAATACTTGAGTCTTTGGTATGACTGAACCCATTAGAAAACACTCGTAAAATCATACCACAATGAGCCAGTCTTTCATGTATGTTTGTCTATTATTTTTTATTTTCATACTTTCATCTGATAATACTTAAAAACATGATCCCATGATTATCATTTGTATTTTGAATAATTTTCCTTATCTAAGATATATTTCAATCAATCTTGAGGTAGTATTTCAAAAAAATGATCTTACTTCAACACACATTATTTAATATATTTGCAATTTAAATTATAGAACACGTTATCACCTGTGATTTATGTGATCTATTAATTTCTTCAGATTTCCTATCAGCAGATATGGTGTTCTTATGTTGTAGTATCCTCTATTTTTTCATAAAATAACACCAGCTTTTTTTCAACATATGTTTACATTACAGTATATAACTGAACAAGACCGCGTTTACTCAAACAAGAATTCAAATGTGTTAAGATCAAGTTTCTGTATTCGATAGTCTAACGTCTCGGTCATTTATTTTCTGGTAACAATTACTAATGATTAAAAATCATAAACTGGCGCCTTACTGTCGACTAAATTCGCTAAAAGCTAATTATTAGTTAAAAAGCGGTACAATACTTCCTATACAATGGACTGTAAATTAATTCTAGAAAATCAATGAATGTTTCTGCATATAAATTATATATCGCTATTTTATACATGTACAGAACGAAAAAGTAGTATTTTTACTACAAAAATATTTAGGTGTTATAATTTTCTGCATCGTAATTGATCATTTTCCTTCGGTTTTGCTAGTAATTCTTAAAATAATGACACGAAATTTTGAAAACTAAATTATATATTGCATAAGACTACTTTCAGACTTACACACATATATATATATATATATATATATATATATATATATATATATATATATATATATATATATATATATATATATATATGCAGGGTTAGATGTTTAAGTGGTGTGTAAATACTTACCGAAAGGAAAATGCGTCATAGTATATCTTACAACATGCATTATATATATATCAAAAAAATATCTACTCTATTATCCGACGAAAACACATACACTAAAACTGACCAAAAAACTATAGATAAAAACATAGAACATTTTAACAAATCTTTCAAACACCTAATCAAGAACAACAAAAAATGGGCATCAAACATTGAGTATCACCCTATCATTCCCACATTATACGGGCTCCCCAAAACCCACAAACCTGACACCCCCATGCGTCCAATTGTATCAAGCATAGGTAGCACCACACACAAAATCGCACGGGCCATAGCTAACATCCTCACTCCACTAATGGGTACCATCAGTCCCTCCCACATAAAAAATTCAGGCGACCTTCTTAGCAGAATAAAAAACATCAACGTAGAAAATAAAAATATACTCAGCCTAGATGTAACTTCGCTCTACACTAACGTACCTGTAAAAAAATGCCTACACTTACTTCACACACCTATAAAGAAAATAAAAACCGACCTACCTTTTCCCCCCAACACTTTTATAGAAATAATTAGACTCATCACTGACATAACATATTTCCAATTTTACGAAGTATTCTACAAACAAAAATTTGGACTCCCCATGGGCAACCCCCTTAGCGGTGTATTGGCTTGCCTCTTTTTAGAATTCTTAGAATCCGGTCCTTTCAAATATAGACTACCTCCTAACATCGAATACTTTAGATACATAGATGATATTTTAATTTTCCTCCCCACAGACACACAAATCATTCATGTTAAGGATAAACTCAACACAGTAGAACCCTCCATAAAATTCACCCATGAGACTGAAATAAACGGCTCTATTCCCTTCCTTGATACTCTTATAATTAAGTCCAACAATAAACTAGAATTTAAGGTACACCGCAAAAACACTCACAAAAATGACTACATATATTTCTACTCCCACCATCATAGCAAGATCAAAACAGGTATAATTATAGGCTTCTTCCTACGCGCCCTTAGAATATGTAGCCCCCCACACATAGATGAAGAAATAAAATACATTTTTAATTCCCTAAAAACATTGCAATACCCCACACATTTCATATTAAATGCCAAGAAAAAAGCCTTCCAAATATTCTCCAGAAACACCACACAAAAAAATCAAACCCCTAACACCTCTCTCATAGACAGACCCCTTCTCCTACCCACGCATTCCAATAACACATCCATATGCAACACGCTCAACAAACTAGGCATTCCAATAGTACAAACCACTTCTCAATCCATAAAACAAACTTTAAACACATCCAGACACTTCCAAAAAACACCCACATCCCATGCCGGCTTATACACTGTCCCTTGCAATGATTGCCATCAATTCTATGTGGGAGAAACACAACGTGAATTAAAGAAACGATTAAATGAACATAAAAGGGACATAAAAAACAACAACCCTCTTAGTGCACTTTTCTCCCATGCTCTAGAATATGGTCATGCATTCAAATTTGAACAAGCCAAAATCACTAAACACATCCACAACAAATCTCGACGAAGATTATTGGAAACTGCCCTCATCACATCCTCCACTACCATCAAGCAGCGAAATGGTTTCTTTAACCTATCACCCTTAATAAGCAAGATCATCCTCACAGAACAAAGTCTTTTGCCTGATCATGGCTAACTTTTATTTTCATCTCTAACCTTATGACACTCTTCCATTCACCCACACCCTTCCTTCTTCTCCCTGAATCTTCTCTTATTTTTCCTCACTTTTTTCCCTCACATTTTTAATACTACAGTCCAAATAAACTTTCTCATGTTCCAAATATTTCAAATATTCCTCACCCACCCTTTCAATCACCCCCTCCCCCACCCACTCCAATCCCTCACTCATTGCTATCATTTTCCAAATATTTCAAATATTTCACACCCTATCACGACAAATCCTCCCTCTTCCCCCTCTCATCTATTTTCTCCCATACCTCTTCTTAAATTCCCTCATTTTCTCCAAACGCTCTCTAAGACCACAACTTTCGCCCATCCACCAAAATCACAGCCCCCCCTCCCTCTCTACCCATCCCCATTTTCCCTGCATACACCCCCCACACACAAACATTCCAACTCACTCTTCCCCTTCAATCTCGACCACAGCCATCTGGTCAAACACCCCCTCCCCCTCTTCCTCCAATCTCTCTCTGCCATCCATTTTACCCCTGCTCATCCCCCACCTCTTTCTCTCATCGCACACCACAGTAGTCCTTGCTCCCTCCACCCTTCCCTTTTCTCTCCCACTCACTTTCGTCACTCATTTTCATTCTCTAACAAGTACGGACGTCCAGCAAGACGCTGCCATTATTTTTCATTTTATTTTATTTTTCTTCCCAACATGTCTACCCTACATGTATCTGTGCTTGCATGATATCTTTTCCCTATATCATCATCCTGATGAAGACTTATAAATAAAGACGAAACGTTGATGTACACATAAAAAACATCCAGTTTTTGGTTTTCCTTTTTCATTTTACCATTATATATATATATATATAGATATATATATATATATATATATATATATATATATATATATTAATATAAGGAGAAGAGGGGAAAAGATACGGGAATAATTTATATATATTCATTTTACTTCAGTGTAAGTTGTCTACTTGTTTCTAACACGTGATCTCTATATGGAGAACATAAATATCCAAGTGTTCCATTAAAGTGCTACTTTACATCTCAAAATATGAGTTGGTAAAGAAGTGAAGAACATTCATTTCCTCCTTCTCAATTGACTAGTTGATTATGTATTTGTATATCTTTCTTGTTCTCTCCTATTCTAACCCGATTTCAGGACAGGAATTTATATAGCATGGTTGAGTATCAGTCTTAGTGCCGTTACTTGGGGAAACGTCACTTGACGAAAGTGCACCATTCCTCGTGTGAGCTAGTGTGATGCCATACTGAGGAGATCTAATTTTAGGCTTCGAATACTCTTTTATTTGAATATTTGATGAAAGTTTACTTGTAAGAGAAAGTACCGCCATGATACACACCTATAAAGACAGACCTAAGCCAGTAGAAGGCAGCGTCTAATATGCAGCCTCTTTTTCTCTCTCTGTTACTCTCTCCCCTTTTCCGCTATATATATATATATATATATATATATATATATATATATATATATATATATATATATATATATATATATATATAAGTGCAGATTAGTCGTCTGAGGCTATAGCAATGCGATGTGGTTGCCGTAAGATGGAAAAGTGAAAAGAAATAAACGCAGGGAGAAAGTGAAACTCAAAACGATTTATTAATAATTTCACGAAAACTGATTAAATACCAAATAGTAAATACTGTCCGGTAAGTAACAAGTAACAGTTCGGCAAAGGATAATCTTAAATTTTCGAAAGAAAAAATTTCATTATCAGAAGACTACAATAATAGACCGAGTAGGTCGAAGAAAAAACGGGGAAAAACCGGTGTCAGAACATCGAAATACGGCAGAAAAAAATGGGAAGTAGGAACGCAGAAAATGTCAAAATTCTATTAAGCAATCATATAACTAAAGTTAAAATATTATAAACATTTGTTTAATAATATACTAATTTTTATAATTTATTATGTTTTATTTTATATGATTCATTAATTAATTTTTTCTTTTTTTTCTCTTTATTCAATTCAAATTATAATTTACGTGTGGGCTGTTATTGTCAAAGGGGGATAACTTATTTAAAAAATATATTTAGAAATGAGATTTGAAATTTGAGAAGGAATTTGAATTGTGGAATGGATCAAAGCCAAGGAGGGAACCGTTGTAACAGGGGAAGGGGGGGAATAAGAAGAGATTATGGGGAACGGGGGGGGGGACTATGGAAAAAAAGAGATAAAAATAAAAATAAACAAATAAATAAATAAACACACAAAAATAAAATTAAATTAAAATAAAAATAAACAAATAAAAAAAAAAAATAAATAAAAATAAAATGTACTATTATTCATTCATTCACTCCTTCCCTCCTTCTTTCTTTTGTTTTTATTTTCTTTATAGTTAATTTAATAGGAAAATACTCCTAGAAGTAAATTTTTATAAATGTATTCTATCTATTGACTCATAGATTCACTCATCTTACATTTACTATTTTTTTCCTTTCCCTTTCTTTTCTTGTTCCCTTTCTTCCTCAATTCTCCCTTGTTATTATGATCTATTAATATATTTAATTTATTCTGTTATTACTATAATTTATTTTTTTCATCTATTTATTTATTTATTTTTATTTTTTCTTATTCACCCTAATTTCAATCTTTTTATTTCCTTTATTTTAATTTTCTTATTTTCTACTATTATTTTATTTTATTGAAAACACACATACACACACATGGGAATACACCCATATTCACATACATGAGTATATGCATGCATATAAAATCACTAGGTCTAAATGCGTGTAAATAAAGTGCATATCATACCATTGCACAATTATAATACGTAAAGTGTAAAAATGTGGGGTGGGTGGCGCTGGCAAATAAAGAGGAGACAAAGGCAAGTAAGTTGGGGGTGGGGGTGGGAGTGTGAGGATGTAAGAATAAGGGGATGAAGGGAGAAGACAACTCGAATCTGTTATTCAAGGTTGGACGAAATTTAGAGATGAGAATAGCTTCCGAAATTCGAAGCTGACCTATATTGCGGACGGAGTTGAGGATGCGGACACTAATGGAGCGATGTGTGTTGCCACATGATATTAAGTGTTTATGGAAAGAAGAAATGTGGGTGTTTAGATGCTCTTTAATGCGTTGGTGTAGAGGCCTAACGGTACTACCGATGTAGAACTTTTGACACTTAGCGCATTGTAGGTTGTATACTGTATAGGTGCGGAGGCAGAGGCCAGAGTTGGGGATAGGGCAACTAGCTAGAGAGCAGGGGTCTGGGGTGTAGTAGCTTTTTTTGGATAAATGTTGTCGGGGAGAGGTGCCTGTGTGAGAAAGTTGTATGTTAAGGTTCTCACTCCGTATGGCATTGCGGATAGAAGAAGTGATACGGTCGCTAAAGAAGGGGAATTTAAGGAAGCAAGTGTTGGTGAGAGGGTGGTGTCTACGTCTTCTAGTGTTGTTAAGGCATGATATGGTAGTTAGGGGGAAATCGTTGGTTAATAGGGTTTGGTGGAAGGCTTCGTTGTGTGTTGCCTTATCGGAAGTAGAAGAGCATTTGTCCTGTATGCGGGTGATTTCGGTTTGTGCGTAACTAATTTTGGATTTGAGGGGTAGTGCAGATTTGTAGTGGATAAAGAGGTTCCTGCAGCGGGTTTTCTATAAAAAGTGGTGTGGAGAGATCCGTCGTCATTAATGCTGAGTTGGAAGTCTAGAAGTGATAGAGAGCCTGAGGTGTTGGGATGTTCGATGGTGAATTTAATATGGAGGTCAGAATTATTAAATGTATTAAAGATAGAGGTAGCTTCCTCTCGGGATGAGGTGAGGATTAAAATGTCGTCAACGTATCTCGAGAAGAAAATATGGGAATGGCAGGTGCTAAGTGCTTGTTGTTCAATCTCCTTTTATATATATATATACACATATATATATATATATATATATATATATATATATATATATATATATATATATATATATGTGGGAAGAAAAGGATTAAGGTAATCCGGCGTAATGGGAAAATGAAAAAGGAAAACCAAGTGATGGATGTTTTTTATGTGTACATCAACGTTTCGTCTTTATTTATAAGACTTCATGAGGATGATAATATAAAGTAAATGTCATGCAAGTACAAACACATATAGGGTTTACATATTGGGAAAAAGGAAAAAATAGTAGCCGCTACTGGAGAAAACACAAGGGTGGACGTCCGTGCTTGGTGAGGAATGAAAAATGAATGTTTATTAAAATGAGTGGGAAGAAGTGGAAAGATGGGGGTGAGCAAGGATACTGTGGCTGGTAGTAAGAGAAAGAGGTGGGGGATGAGCAGGAATAATATGGATGGCAATGAGTGAGCTAGTGGAGGGTGGAGGTAAGGGAGTAAGGAGGTATTTGAAGAGGTGGCTGCGGTCAAGACTGAAGGGGAAAACATAAGTTGGAATGTTTGTGTGGGGGTGTATGCAGAGAAATGGAGGGTGGGTATAAAAGGAGGGGGCCTGAGACTGAAATAAACGGCTGTATTCTCTTCCTAGATACCTTCATAATTAGTTCAACAATAAACTAGAATGTAAGGTACACCGCAAAAACACTCACAAAAATTACTTCATATATTTCTACTCCCATCACCATAGCGAGATCAACACAGGGAGTATTATAGGCTTCTTCCGTCGCGCCCTTAGAATATGTAGCATCCAACACATAACTGAAGAAATAAAGTACATTTTTAATTCCCTAAAAACTCTGCGATAACCCACACATTTTATAGTAAATGCGAAGAAAAAAGCCTTTCAAATATTCTGTAGAAACACCACACAAACAATCAGACTCCTAACATCTCTCTCATAGACAGACCCCTTCTCTTACCCACGCATTCCAATAACACATCCATATGCAACACGCTTAACAAACTAGGCATTCCAACAGTACAAACCACATCTCAATCCATAAAACAAACATTAAACACATCAAGACATTTAAAAAAAAAACACATCCCATGCCGGCTCATACACTGTCCCATGCAATGACTGCAATCAATTTTACGTGGGAGAAACACAACGTGAATTAAAGAAAAGATTGAATGAACACAAAAGGGACATACACAACAATAACCCTCTCAGTGCACTTTTCTCCTATGCACTAGAACATGGTCATGCTTTCAAATTTGAACAAGACGAAATCACAAAATACATCCACAACAAATCTCGCCGAAGATTGTTGGAAACTGCACTCATCACCGCCTCCACCATCATCAAGCAACGAAATGGCTTATTTAACCTATCACCCTTAATAAGCAAGATCATCCTTACTAGACAACAACACATGCCAAATCATAGATAACATTTATTTTAATCTCTGACCTTAATGACACTCTCTAACTTACTCACACTCATCCTCTTTCTCCATGAATCTTTACTTTTTCTAACTCATTCCTTTTCCCCCTCACATTTATACACAGCAAACCGATGGAACTTTCTAATTTTCCGAATATTTATAATATGTCTTACCTTATCACAACAAATCTCCCCTCTCCCCCTCACCCATTCCCCCTCTCAACCACTTCTTTCGTACCCTGACTCTTCCATACCTCCCATTCTCAAATCCCCTTATTTTCTCAAAATCCTCTCTAAGTTACTAAGTAACTTTCGCCCATCCACCAAAATCACAGGCGCCCCTCCTTCTCTACCCACCCACCATTTCTCTGCATACACCCCCACACAAACATTCCAACTTATTTTTCCCCTTCAGTCTTGACCGCAGCCACCTCTTCAAATACCTCCTTCCTCCCTCTCCTCCACCCCTCCCCTCTCTCACTCATTGCGATCCACATTATACCTGCTGATCCCCCACCTCTTTCTCTTACTACCAGCTACAGTATCCTTGCTCACCCCTATCTTTCCACTTTTTCCGCACTCATTTTCATAAACATTTATTTTTCATCCCTCACCAAGCACGGACGTCCACCCTACTGTTTTCTCCAGTAGTGGCTACTATTTTTTTCCTTCTTCTAAATATTTCAACCCTATATGTGTTTGCTGTGCATGACATTTTCTTTATATTATCATCCTGATGGAGTCTTATAAATAAAGACGAAACGTTGATGTACATATAAAAAAAACATCCATCATTTGGTTTTCCTTTTTCATTTTCCCATATATATATATATATATATATATATATATATATATATATATATATATATATATATATGTTGTTATCTTGAAACATTGTTTACTTTTATATAGAAATGTGATATTAAAAAGTCAATGCAGAGATGTGACGGATAGACACTAGTTTGAGCAAATAGGACCTATAATGGTGGAACAAGTTAAATTGTTCCACCCTTTAAAAAAATCTATATATATATATATATATATATATATATATATATATATATATATATTCTTTACAAACACACATGTATATGTATATCTACACAATGTTACAATGATACCTGTATCAAAGTCGTATGCTTGAAACTCCGTATGATATACTATTTCGGGAACTCTCTCTCTATGTGTGTGTGTATTTTACTGCTGTGGAAATACATGATTAGTAATTCAGCAAATAAGCTATATTATGCTTACTGTTTTATAGAGATGTATGTATTATTTCTTTTTAAGAATACCTATACATATATGGGTCGATATGAGTAGTTACAGAAAAAAAAACAAGTAGGACTATGTCCACTTTTACAGCAGTATATCTGGAATGAAAAACATGAAATATGAATATGATTATTGTATATATGTGTATATTCTATACATAAATACATATGCGTTAATATGATTATTTATTATATAGTGGGTGTGTATACAATCAATCGCATAACTTCGAAATCGTGTTCTACATGTTTTTATTGCAACCGAGACGCTTGGTTTCGAAGTAAGAGTCCATTAATACAAATACCGATCACTATGAATTATTGCAAACATTTAACCTGTACAATGTATGTAACAATGCATTGTTTTTTCTATGGATCGGTTTGTAAACATTATTCGTTTGACATAATTACAGGTAACATATGATTAGACAAGATACTGCAAAATACCGAAAAATATATCGAACAATATAAACACCGTGAAACTCAGAATACGCATATACGCATAGGGTAAAGGTTCATTTCATAGCCATTGTCAGCAGCTGGTCGCTATCTCGCGAATTCTTGCCTTACCTCTTTCAGGTAGCAGCATGCAACTAGCACAATGCAAGAACATTAATATAATCACAGTGCAAAATAAAACGGGCAGGCCATTACTTTATTCATGTAGGCTTACTTAAGCAACCCACACACAAAGCGATTCGTTTACACATATGGAACATATTGCCATTGCATGCAAGTCGACTTTCCCTTAACTCTGTATATGCATCTGCTTAAATGTATACACATGAAAAATAATTACATCTGACGGGATGAAAGTTATGAGAAAAGGCTAGATATACATCTGAAAATTCGAGAACAATTGTAAAATATAGGTATTCTCGTCTGTTGCCATTTTTGACTTGTCACACTTGATAAACTATCCTAAAAATTATGCGAAACGTTTAGTGGTATTCTCTTGTTTTCTATCGCCCTTTTTCCATTCTGTCTTATATATATATATATATATACATATATATATATATATATATATATATATATATATATATACATATTTATACAGGAATGGCTATGGAGAATTGCAAGTAATGTTATGATTTAAATGAATTGATTGCATATTCGTAAATGATGTTTTTGGCATTATTCTAACACGTAAATGCATACACACAAACGCATATATATATATATATATATATATATATATATATATATATATATATATATATATATATATATTATTTTACATTTAAACTAATTTCACTTAACGAAAAAAAAGCTTCCCCAATTATTTCATTGATTTTTATTTTGGCATTTCGAAATCATTTTGCTTCCAATATTAAGTCTTTCTTCATTCGTTTCAGCATTTTTCCAATGAAAAAGAAAATAAAACAATATAAAATGAATAGTATTTACGTCAGTAATTGATGTCTGAAATAAAAATTCTTAACAATTTTTTGTTCATCTCTATAGGCTTGTCTTCCAGAATAATGTTCTTTTAAATAGAAAACTAAACGAAAATGTATAACTTGTTTCCAAATTGTCATTAGCTTATTCCTGATAAAGAAGAGGAATAAAATTAGAAAATTTTATAGAATTCTTTCCCCATAGGATTTCTAAAATACGATTTGAAATTACAAATTTCTACTACGATAAACAAAAATATGACAAAATTGCTATATATTTTTTAGAAGTTTCATGTCAGGAACAAAAATACTTTACAAGTGAAATTAAGATTAAGCAATATTCTTTTTAAAGACGTAATTCCTTGAACAATGTACACACGTAGCACATTGAATCTGTTTTATATATTCGAGTTGGTTGGTGGATAAATAGTGGAACCATTCTACCCCTTCAAAAGGCACTTGACTCTTGATGAAAACCTATACCTATATTAAAATCAGATATCGCCTTAGATGAACTACTATTGTTGCATATGGGAAGCTGCCGTTACAAAACACTCTGAATTTAATTGGCCAAATACTAAATTGACTTCACAATCTAGTGGGGACTATATCTCCTCCTCATTACTCTACAACTTCTCCTTACAGAAGAGGTGTTGCTACTTTTTTATCGCCTCTATCAATTACTACAAGGAGGGTGATTGACTGAGCTTCACTATTTGTTTCCATCCTGTCAAATATTTACATTAAGAACTGATGTACCTACCACAAATGTTAATCCTTGTGATTTCCCAATCTCTGTACAAATCTTTACATGAAATTTCAATGAACAGAGTTTCTTTCCAAGAATTTCTCAGCTGGGGAAAAAAGTATTCCCCGGTCTTGCAACACTGCAGATAATAACATGGTCGATTTCAATTTTATCTCCACCTCGCTCCAATAAGTTTAACGAAGAAAAAACTGGTTATATGACTTCAATACATTATTTGGTTACCCATTGCCCCCAAATAGATGATTATTTTACGTTAACTGTATATAGAAACTGATCTTTAAATTCTAAATTGTATAATAATTAGGTTTACTTGCTCCAGGTTGTTCAGAGTGCTCACACGTAATCGCCTGAAAAAGTAGAACTCTATTTCTTTTGAGGGAGGGCTAGCTAGAGAGTATCATCTACTTAAACATGTATATATAATTTAATCTTGACTAACTTTTAAATGTTACTCGATTATGTATTGAATTGTTAAGGTTTTATCTATATTTCTTTTGTGCAATTTTTACATTTGCCACTTTCACGTGCTATATTTCCCAGTGCGTTTTCATTGACATTCGTGAGTATTATGCATAGATTTTAGTTCTACTGGTAGTTAAAAATAAATGAATATTTATTTATTTATCATTAGTAAAAAAAAACATAAAAAAATGTTTTTTGAATAGCAAATAACGATCATTTTTTTACGATTTCTGTATCCCTAAATATTTCGTTGGTGTTTCGATTGCCGTGTCCGATTCCAATTAATCGTGCTGACACTATTCGTCTGAATTTCTTACTCTTAAAATTAAACAGAGTTTCCATGAACAGAGTTTCTGTACAAGATCTTACTATCCGTAGAAACAAGTTTCCATTTGATTTCTTGCCTCCGGATTAGGATAGTATTGTCTAAAAATGAAATGTCTATAAATACTTGTTGATGCATCCTCTAAAGAGTTTGCCAATATTTTTTTTATGTGACTAAATTACTGTTTATCATTCAACTGACAAGCAATCAATCTCATTAACTATCATACTAGAAGTGGATTTGTTTTGGGAAAAATATAACTTATTAATAAAAAGTAAACTTTATTTTTTTGGCAGAAATAATATTGAATGTTATGACAATGCTTTGAAAAATGCTAGTTACATGTGCTATATATTGTGTAAGATTATTAGAGTACATCACAGTATAACTCGCATCATAAATCATTCATATTATTATAATTTATATTAGTAAATATGTACGATGCTTAAAATTTCAATCAACAGAACTAAACCCATATATTATTGACAGCATTTAAAAACATATATACTGTGTGTTTTCATCAATTCATAGTTATAAAAAAGATTTTAATATATAATATTTAATCATGTATTGATGTATGTTTATTTAACTACATTTAATAAATAATAGTGTACATAATCTAAAAAAAATGAATCAGGAATAATATCGGTCTTAAATTAGTTACAATTTACAATAAAACAGGAGTGACTATAGCGTCTAGCGTTTCACCTATTTTACCCGATAGTCTAGCACGTAGAGCGATATATTTTAATGAAATAATTTAAAATATATCATGCAATAGCTATACTGATGATAAGGTGAGTGGAATACTTGCTATTCTATGCTGTTTGTCAATGTCCTAAATATTAATACTATTTTAAAATATCAAAAGTGTGTTACAAAAATGTAATTCATTAAAATAAGTTTACATATATCTAATAAACCTTTCTTAAGTTATGTAATTAATGTAGCGAGTCAGTCAAAATAAATGCAGAGTCCTAACAAATTTGTCATAACCCTATAAGCTCAGACTACTGCAGTTTTATGAATAATTCCCAACCTTCTACGACTCCTTATTATTTGAGGTTATACCTCAATTACAAAAAAAT
Organism: Sepiola atlantica; assembly: GCA_963556195.1. Lineage (NCBI taxonomy): Eukaryota > Metazoa > Mollusca > Cephalopoda > Sepiida > Sepiolidae > Sepiola > Sepiola atlantica. The sequence goes on from OY744524.1 coordinate 96,938,639, forward strand.
AGGTCAAAACATCCGATATTCGGAGCATGAATTCAAATTAATATATAACAAAATGCATCATAGACAACCATTAAAGATTGAAAAATATGAAATCGAAATGAACATTTATATTTTAAATATAACTATTTTTCGTAAATTTAAACGTAAATTCGAATCTATATAATTAATGCAATATGAGTAAGTATGCGTGTCGACACTATTAATGTCATCTTTGAGGATTTCGTATATTGAATCCTCCGTCATAAATGACCGATAACAAAATTATGGTTCGCCAGTTTTTAGATTCTATGTTTTCTTCATGCATTACCAAATAATATCAGTAAATTTATTCTTCATGAATAAATAATTATTTGATTTTAGATGCAGTTAAACACACATCGTTTAATTTTTATTATAGAGTCAACGATTGATGTTGAATTTTTTTAAGGCGGCGGGGTAAATGTTATGCATTGTTTGACTTATTAATTGCTTTCTCGTTTCCCATCAAATCACAGAATAGTTTCGTTTGGCCTCTAATAAAATATCCTTGTTTTATTCGCTAACTTGTCCGCGACGGTAATTATATATATATATATATATATATATATATATATATATATATGTATATATACCTTAATTTTTGTTAAATTAACATAACAACACACTTAGTAAATAGACTAGAAGTTATCTACGCAACAAATATATATATATATATATATATATATATATATATATATATATATATATATATATATATACGTCTTTGTAATATAGTAGGAAAAATCCCAGCAGAGTGCTCGATTAATTAAGATTTAAAGTTAAAAAAATTAAGAGTATAATATGTATTTATTTTGGTACAGAAAAATTAGTACAACATTCGTACCGTCGGTTTCAAGCACGGAAAGTCTTAGCCATCCGGCTCTCTTCAGCTTCTGTTGTCATCTGTTTTGGAAATGTGAAGTCACGTGACACTCTCGGTGGGACGCGTTATTTTCTCAGCGGGTTGTGTCTGTTTGTTTGAAGTTTAATTTAGTGTAAAGAAAACAGTTGTGATTTAAAGCCGGATGAGATTTTCTCCGACAAAAATATTTATAAAATGACTAAAAAGGAAAAAAACAGACATAACAAGTAGCTCGATTACCAATAAATATCAGTTAGCCAAGGCACATACATATAAGTCCATTAACAATGATACTACTGAGATAGCTACTAGACTAGGTGTCGAATATAGAATTAATTACTTAGAAAAGAGGAAGACCTTTGTTAGCTTAAAAGACCACAAAGAAAACTTCACAAATAAACCCTCCTGCAGACTAATCAACCCAGCTAAAAGCGAACTAGGACTAGCAAGTAAATCCATTGTTAATCAAATTATGGAAAAAACAAACCTAAGTGTGTGGGGCAATACTAATTCAGTCATTAATTGGTTCAATAACATACAAGAAAAACACAGATACAAATTCACACAATTAGACATAGTAGACTTCTATCCATCAATAAGAAAATACACCCTAGATAAAACGTAATCTTTGCACTTTCACACACAAACATCAGTCAACAAGAAAGGGAAACAATACTACAAGCAGAACAACCCCTTATTTTCTTCGAGAGTAGGACTTGGGTTAAAATACAACCCAGACGACCCATTTGATGTTGCAATGGGGCCCTACGACAGTGCAGACATCTGCAACTTAGTCGGCTTGCTTATATTCGATACGCTCCAAAATAACTTTCCAGACAATTTATTAGGTCTCTATAGAGATGGCGGACTAAGCCTGTCACGCAACTACAACGGAAACACATTATATAGATTTAGAACAGAATTAACAAGCACCTTCCATAATCTCGGTTTCAAAATCACCATTAAAACAAATTTAGACCTAGTAAACTTCCTAGATACAACACTGAACCTAAACATAATACACACAAACCTTTCCACAAACCCAATGAAACACCCCAATACATACACAGGGGATCCTGCCCCCCGCACCCCCACTATCTGAAAAAATATAGTCAATAATATTAGCCAAAGAATTTCAAACATCTCATCCAGTCCCGAAATGTTCACTCAAGCAGCACCATATTACAACAAAGCACTCCGCGACAGCGGGTTCAGAGTAAAGATCTCATACACCCTCACCCGAGACCAACCACGGGGGAGCCGCAATAGAAGGAGATCTGTGATCTGGTTTTCCCAACCCTATCCCATGAATACCAAGACAAAGATAGGTCACATTTTCCTCAAATTACTCGATAAACATTTCCCACCCACAAGTGACTATACAAAGTTTTTAACAAATATTCTGTTAAGGTCAGCTATTCTACTGCCCCTTCAATAAGAAAAATATCTCTGCGGAACCCAATGTAATTACAAACGCAGGCTGCTCATGCCAAGACAAAAACAACTGCCCCCTAGAGGGGAATTGCAAAATCGATTCACTCGTATATGAAGCAACCGTCACAAACCAGAATACCGGTAGTGCAGAAAAATACATTAGGATGACGCAGGGTAACTTTAAACAAAGATTATACCCACACAGAAACTCCTTCAGATACAAAAACAAGGTAAATACAGCACTCGCGACCCGAATATGGCAACTTAAAGAAGAAAATACTCTTCACCATCAAATGGAAAGCCATTGAGAGAAAACCATCTTGCTCTCCAGCCATAAACAGATGTCCTCTATGTGACGCTGCAAAATACCACATTTCAAGGTCCATCATTGATCCGAATACAGCCTGTTTGAATATCCGCGATGAAATCTTTAAGGGATGTATCCACAAGAGACAAGCACTACTCATAAACTGGACTGACCGATTCACATAAGCCGAGCTACCCCCTCTGCTTCCCACTATTACTAATATAAAAAATAAAAAAATACGAACAAACACATTATCAACCCATATCAACATTAATTTTCAAGAGCAAAAACTTCGACTTTCACAAAAATATTTATTTAGTCATTATGAGGATAATACTCCAATTTCAACATTTATTTAGACTAATCCATTTAAACGACCTCAAACTATTTATGATTCCAACAGTTACCTTCCTTAAATCCAGTGGTTTCTTGGTTCAAATTAGTTCCTGTTGTCTAAAGAACTTAAACACGATATTAATTAACGGATTTCCCTTTAACCTCTTTTTCCCCCTTCTTTTTTCTCCTTTTAGAACGCACATCTTCAAACCCCAAAACAGTAACGGCCAATAATACACATTCATAAAATTGGCTCACGGGAATTAAATAGAAACCTTTTTATTTTTTATTTTTTATTTATTTTTTATTTTTTATCATTTATTCTTTATTTTTAATTTTTAATTTTTAAATTTTATTTTTACCTTTATTTTTATTCTTATTTTATTTTTATTCTCTTTAATTTTATATTCTTATATGTCCCCCAAATCTCCTCCGGTTATAAATCTCAACCGTTTCCTTACACTAAATAAAATTCAAACAAACAGACACAACACGCTGAGAAAATAACGCGTCCCAACGAGATTGTCACGTGACTTCACATTTCCAAAACAGATGACAACAGAAGCTGAAGAGAGCCGGATGGCTAAGACCTTCCGTGCTTGAAACCGACGGTACGAATGTTGTACTTATTTCTCTGTACAAAAATAAATATATATATATATATATATATATATATATATATATATATATACGAATACATCATTTAATTTAAACAAATTAAAAAACAAGAACTTATAAATTGCTTGATTCAAATTAAGAAATTAAAAACGATCAATTTTATGCGGGCGATATTGACATTGATATTTACTTCGGTATAACCATATTTCCAGTCCACGGCGATTTAAAGACAGATAAAACACCTACAGTTCGATAAAGAGGTATTTCCTCGAAATACATTATGAGCATGGTCACACTGTGTTAAAGTTTTGACTAAGCAAGTAAGATTTACTATAAAATTACATTTGAAAAAACACCTGTTTTTGTCTGACTTCTGAACGCCGACACATTTTCATTTCTAATAAAATTCTATCATTCCCACTCACTTTATTTCTCTCTCTCTCTCTCTCTCTCTCTCTCTGTCTCTCAGAAATATAATATTTGTCATGGATAGCTATCCATCCGTGCAGATTGTTTAACAATGATAAATATTCATAGGATTTTAATTTTCTATCAGTTCCTGAGGAGCGCGAACTTTCTATGTATATATGTTGTCATGTTATTTTAATAACATTAAAAAGGTGGTTTATGTTACATATTTGAGTTGGAGAGATATGCCATATTAAAGGTTGAAAATAACATTTTACATATTGCTGATGTAAACTATTGATGCACATAAATATTGATGCACATTCGACATATTTAAAAATATGTATATAAGTCCAGTCTAATTTGAATAATTGACAACAGCCATATTTAATGCGTAATGTGGTTACTCATGTCAACGACATTTACTCTATCTCACTTATCTCTCTTTTTCTCTCTCCCTCTTGCTATATATATATATATATATATATATATATATATATATATGTATATATATACATGTAAATATATATATATATACATGTAAATATATATATATATATGTATATATATACACATATACATATACATATATACATATACATATAAATATATACATATACATATAAATATATATATATATATATATATATATATATATATGCATATACATGTATATACATATATATATATATTTATATATATATATATATATTCTATAAAATTTATTCAATCTTAACTTTATTTACTGACCTATATAACTTTGAGACACACACTGTCTGTTCTTCAAGATACATAGGTTCATTTGTGATTGGGTTTTTTTTCAGAAAAAGATGTGTTCCTTTTCTTCTCGTTTACATTTTCCAGCTCAGTAACTTCTCCGAATGCAATTATTTTAAGAGGTCAGAGGTCAGAGGCAATTTAAGTTTCAGAATCCTTAATATTTTTGCGGAATAATTGTTTTGAGCAAAACTGCGTTTGTGTTTCATTTATCACCCTATAATGATTCTCTGTTATCTACTATACGTGTCCAACCTTAATATTGAACGCTCTCAAAACGTATCCTTTTATTCTTCCAGGGCGTCTTACTCACTATTCTAGATACTACTTTACACATTTCATATTTGCGTAATTTGCCCATATCGGATTGGATGTATAAAAAGCACGGAACATTATTCCCTGTCAGCACGACAACATTAAGCCTATTCATACTTTTCACTATGCGTCATCTTCTTCTATATAAAATTGAATGTCTGTATGTTTGTGTGTTTGTGTGTGTGTGTGTGGGTGTGCCCTATAGAAAAAAATGTTAGAGAATATAGATACAATATAAATGTGTATTCTAATGTAAAATTCATAGAGGAAGTTGATGGGCGTATTCCCGAATCTATAAACCCACGCCTTAGGGGTCAGTGGGGCAGATTCCATCAGGGAGGGGGGTCCTTTGCAGTTATATTTCAATGTTAATTAGTACTAATTTGGAAATTATCGAATGTATTTATGTACTAATCCGATACCAAATGCTTAGTCACTGAAAACATCCCATAATCCCTTGCCGGATGTACCCGGTCTTGCCCTAAATTGTGTCCGGTTGTATCAGGTCATCCCATAACTTCTGTCCGGATAAATCAATAACATCATAGGAAGGATACGTTAAGAGTGTGTAGTGAAACAAGGGTTGCTCAATCACATCCGCATCTGACCACCGGGAAGAGTTATTTCAGTAGTCAGGAGGCCTCCTTGATTTTCAAACGAATACTGGTGCCTCAAGTATAACGGTCCCTAGAAATATTGGTGCTTCTAAAGTATAACGGTCCCAAAAAATATTGGTGTTTCGGCCACATTTTTTTTTCCCGTGAACTTAAAATATTTCTCAGAGTTGTGCGAGAGTTAAAACAATGTTGGCGGGTGAGTTTAGGAGGTCGGGGAAAATTTTAGGGGTCAGGCCAAATTTTTTAGGGGTCGGGCCAAATTTTTTTTTTTTTTTTTTGAACTAAAAATATTACTCAGGGTTGTGAGAGATTGAAAAAAAGTTTGGGAGGGGGGTGGAAAGATCAGGGGGTCGAGGAAAGTTTTAGGGGTCACGCAACATTTTTTAGGGGTCGGGCCAAATTTTTTTATTTTTTATTTTCTTTTAACTAAAAATATTTCTCAGGATTGTGGGAGATCGAAAAAAAAGTTGGGGGAGCTGGAAATATTAGGGGTCGGGGAAACTTTTAGGGGTCAGGCAAAAATTTTTAGGGGTCGGGCACAATTTTTTTTTTTTTTTTTGAACTTAAAATATTTCTCAGCGTTGTGGGAGAGTGAAAAAATGTTGGGGTGGGACTGGAGAGATTAGGGGATCGGGGTAAATGTGAGGGGTCAGGCCAATTTTTTTAGGGGTCGGGCACATTTTTTTTTTTTTTTTAAGTTAAAATATTTCTCACGGTTGTGTGAGAGTGAAAAAAAAGTTGGGTGGGGTTGGAGAGATTAGGGGCTCGGGGAAAATTTTAGGGGTCAGGAAAAATTTTTTAGGGGTCGGGCCAAATTTTTTTATTTTTTATTTTCTTTTAACTTAAAATATTTCTCAGGATTGTGGGAGATTGAAAAACAAGTTGGGGGGGGGGCTGTAAAGATTAGGGGTCGGGGAAAATTTTAGGGGTCAGGCCAAATTTTTTAGGGGTCGGGCCAATTTTTTATTTTTTTATTTTTTGAACTTAAAATATTTCTCAGGGTTGTGGGAGATTGAAAAAAAAGTTGGGGGGCTGGAGAGATTAGGGGTCGGGGAAAATTTTAGGGGTCAGGCCAAATTTTTAAGGGGTCGGGCACAATTGTTTTTTTTTTTTTTGAACTTAAAATATTTCTCAGGGTTGTGGGAGAGTGAAAAAAAGACTGGAGAGATTAGGAGCTCGGGGAAAATGTTAGAGGTCAGGCCAAATTTTTTACGGCTCAGGCCAAATTTTTTTTTTCACATTTTTTTTAACTTAAAATATTTCTCAAGGTTAGGGGAGAGTGAAACAAAAGTTGGGAGGAGGGGCTGGAGAGATTGAGGGGTCGGGGAAAATTTTAGGGGTCAGGCCGAACATTTTAGGGGTCAGGCCAAATTTTTTTGTTTTTTTTTGTTTTGAACTCAAAATATTTCTCAGGGTTGGGGGAGAGTGAAAAACAAGTTGAGGGGGGGCTTGAAAGATTGAGGGTTCGGGGAAAATTTTAGGGGTCAGGCCGAACTTTTAAGGGGTCGGGCCAAATTAGTTGGGGAATGGCTGCAGAGATTGAGGGGTCCGGGAAAAAGTGCATTTATATGTAAAATACACAGACTAAGGTGATGTGAGTATTCCCGAATCTATAAACTAACCCCTTATGGGTCCATGGGGCAGGTTTCATCAGGGGGGGGGAATTGTTTTCAGTTATTTTTCATGATATTTTATAGTAATTTTAAAATCCTGAGTCATATTTTAATTTATTTACCTAATAATTTGAAATAACTTTTAATTTTATTTAACGTTTCGTAGCGCCAGGAACGCGCCTCTAAATTTTTGTTCTTTGGTATTGTTTTTTAAATAAGCGACAAACGCTAATCAAAGTATTGCTACTATTTTACGAAAGAAAATTATAGGAAATTACAACATGGCCGCCAGCGATTAAGTCATTGCATTCAAATTCGATTGTAAAGTCTTGAAAAAATAAAATATAATTTTAGTTCGGGATAAAAAATACAATGTAAGAATAATTAATAACTTTCATCCAAAATGTTTGTTTACATAGCATATTTCTTTAAGAAAATCCAGTTACATAAAATACATATTTAGTAAAAAGAATTTACGTGAATTACATTATTATATGTTTTTAACCCATTTAAAACGATAAGAATCCTATGGGGAAAAAGGAAAATAGAGGGTTGAAAGAGGGAGGGAAATAGTGAGGACCAGGGAAAGAAAGACGGCTAAAGAAAGAAGAGAGATTTAAGTTTTTATATAAAGATGTTACACACACTCTTTAATTTCTACTACTTTGTTTTTTTTATCGCCCCGGGCAACGCCGGGAGCCCTGCTAGTATTTACCAATTTCTGATCATATTCTTCAACTAATATTATTGATGAAACATCAAGAACTTTACTATTCATTCGTGTTAATATTTGTATTTTACCGCTTCTATTTTTTGCGTATACAATAAACACGATGAAAGCTACATTCCAGTCTATTGGAAAATCCAAATAACTATTAATGAACATCGAGTAAAAACTGTCGACCTTTGACTTATGTTTCATGTTGTATATTAGTTATTCATTGACTTCACGTCAGTAGTTAATGACGTCAACACATTAATTTAAATCACATTATTTTTTTTTGTCTTTTTAAATTGTCCCACGCTAACTGATAATCTTTTAGCTATGGGTTATTCCAACTACGATTCTAATCTTTGTTGTCCTATTAAAATGTTTCCAGCAATACAAAGCCAAACATTATTCTGCGTTTTTTGTGAAGGTACCTATCAGTTCAATTCGTAAATTAAGAGACCAATACCTTAAGCTGAATGTCCTGACTAAAAATAGACTCTACTCTATTTTGGTTACGATTATGTGTGAATATCTTAGATTACATGGCGAAAGAAAAGTTCTAAGCTGTTCTAGCTTTCTTACGCCAGATAAAATGTTGACTGATATTTTTTTTAATGAACTAATTTACAAAGTAATATAAAATCGAAATACAGAAAAATTGCAAAATTACCGTGACATTCCAGATGGAAAAAACACACACAAAAGGATGTTAAATTAAATAGAACTATTTAACAATTTAGATCGGTTGTTACATTTAACGTGAAATGAACCTCCATTCTAGAGACATTACATCACTTTAAGGTAGTAAATATCACAACCAGTTATTCTATGTCCAGGTGGCAACGTTATAGAACCACACGTCATCCGCTAAAAAGTAAAATCACCCCATCTCCTAGTAAACGGCATAGGATGTATCCGCCATGAGAAAAAATATTTCAAACCTTCCATAAAGCGCTAGAAAGTCCCGAGAGTAAGATATCATTTTATATTAAATATATATATATTAAACTAATCAAACGTTTAAAATTCTCATCATATCGTGGCCGGAAGTACTTTTATTTTTCAAGTAAATTTGTGCAGGTTGCTCACGCGTAATCGGTTAACACAGAAAAATCACCCCAGTCTCCAATAAAAGGGAACATATGGTTATTTAACAACACTCAGCAGTCCTCTTACAAGTATCCCTAAGCAAAATACATCTTACATGAACAACGTGGGGCTGCGTCGCGCCGGATTACAATGGATAGCAAATAATTCAATGCCCAAGATAAGAGATTGGAATTATTTGAGTGTATCTACTTTACCAGGCGATGCAATGGGCATGAATGAGCTAGTATGATTATTAAGTATGGTAATATGTTTAGATACTGTGTATATACATGATAAACTCCTTAACTAATTAATCGATCAATATTAATTTGAAAGCAGATGCTACTAAGCGTTTGTGTCCCTACTGTGGTATATATTTCGTTTTACTTACTTTGGAGCAAAAGAAAACAAAAGGGTGATAGCCGTTCGTAAAAAAATCAGTTGCCAGCATATGTTTTTTTAATTTTTAACAATTGGTATTCAGCATTAAATAATAAAGGAGGTGACGGTGGTTCAGTGGATACGTTCATGGACTGACGATCTGCGTGGGTCAAGTTCGAATCCATTCAATTCCTTAACCCCACTATCACTTAGGGATGTTAGCAACTATTTCGTGACAGCCGAATCAAACCGGTCAAGAATATTTTACCATTCCGATTTATACGAATTTACTACATAATATAAAAAGTTTTCAGTAAATTAAAGTTTTTTTTCTGGTACATTTAAAATGTTTTTAAAGGCATACTATAGGCAAAATGCCACATTTTAGAATTCAAACGCATCATATCTGCATTATAGACCAATTAAACAAGATGTCCTCAATTTAAATAATTCTTAAGGCCTATTAAACATAAGCCTTCAATTTTTGACATTTTCGAATCAAATTCATGTAATAGAATTTAATGAAAATTAAAACACGGATTAAAGAACATTTAATGCAACCCTGATGTATTTGAATTCTGAAATCGAAACATGTGACTATGTGATCCCCATTGAAAACATTTTAAATGCTCAATATAATTTTTTTTAACTTTTTACTTGAATTCACCCTTAACAATGCAAGCGAGACGTAAGAGAGCCACTGTGAATTATATAGGGGATTGTGCAGTGAGGTGATTGTTCACATTAAATTAAAATGTCTGCATGTGTATAAGGTCAGTAAAAGAGGATGCAAGAAAGTGATTCAAAACGCTAGCCGTACGAAGAAACAAGCTATTAGATTAGAACGCTATCGGACATCTCAGGACTTCAACATGGCACAGGTGAGATCCTGTTGACTGGCGGGTTAGTGTGAGTATTTACATAGAGGGGCACAAGTGCAGTTACTTCGTTGGAGTACATTCCATTAAATTACTTGTAAAAAAGAAGAAACATTAAGCATTTAAGCAATACATATTAATTGATGTCATATATATATATATATATATATGTATATATATACATATTTATAAATATATATATACATATATATATATATACATATGCATGTATATATACATATGCATATGTATATACATACATAGACATAAATAAATATATATATATGTGTATGCATATATATATATACATACATATATATATATATATATATGTATACATATATATATACATACATGTGTATAAATATATATATATATATATATATATATATATATATATATATATATATTAAATATGAAGCATTTATAATTTAATATTATTCATAGCCGGGCAATTTTAATGAAAATTAACATAAGCCGTCTAATGTAAGCTAGAAATGCAAGTTACAATCAACGTATTTTTTAGCACTGTAAAGATGTCGTCTATCATTCCTTACTGAGTTTGACATACATAGGATATATTTCTCTCCATTGGTTGTAATTAGCCTCATTCGCTAGCGCGGAACAAAGTGACTCGTGTTAGGAATTCGAATCGTTCAACCAGTTTGAACAATTATATGTACACTGAATATCTATAAAAAAGGAACCCTATTAGTAGGTTAATAATAATTGAATATTCATACTAGCTAAAGCAGCACACCCTAAAAAGGTAGTATCTGTTAATCTATAAACACCTAAAAAGAAGCAACATAGAAAGCCATTTATTTATTTTTCTATCCGCTTAGCAGTAATAATTGTAAACTTGAACATAACAGACCATGATAAATATGAGCTAAGTTTTTCGTTTTATTTTTCATCTTATTTTTAGTACTTGTTTTACTTTTTAATTTTAGATATTTTTTTATATTTAAATTCTGTTTTCAATCAGATGTGCCCTCACAATTAATTTTGTGTTTTGGCAGTCCGAGAGGGGGAACACATGTATGTAATATTCATATTACCTGCGGGGGATCGGAAATACCCGACTAGTACAGGAGAGCAAGTTTCCTCCACTCGATGTGTTGGGCTAGTAGACATTGTCAGGTCATCCATCTAGGAGAAAAAACACTCTGATAACAAAACTTTGCTACTCACTACTTACGTCTTGGGAGCAAACCGTTGGGGAGGGAAGCCTCCTTATTCCTGATCGAGAACCTCCCTAGAGCTAGAGTCTCAAACAAAATATCAGGTATGCACACTTAAAATTGCTTAAGGAGTAGATGGTTATTGCATATCACCGGCCTTCGATCTCATTCTCTGTCTATTAGCCATGCGTAGAAATACTCTAAGACAGCCAGTGTCTAGCCTTGTTTCCTGACTAGCACAGTAAACGCTGTCTTTATTTCCCACTTTCTAGGCATCTGGGAGAAGGTTTTTTTCGTCACTAAGTCTTACATGCCAGGTTGGGTCGCTTTTGTTCCGATAGGGTTAGGGTACATATTTGACAGCTTGTTTCCGACTGTCAGTACAGAAGCCATAACTTATATGTAGCGTAAAGATTAGCCGTTTCATCTACAGTTGTAGTATACTATTGTCGGAAACTGTACGGGACATGTCGCACATTGAAAGGGACACTATAGATATCTCCGGTACGCTTTTCTGAGGCCACAACTTTCATAGACCAAGTCACGACTGATTGACTGGTTGTGTTAGCTTATTGGCACAAAACCAGCACCCACTTTGACACCCCTTTTATTTCAAAACACACATATCATAAAAGTAAATTAAATAAAATCTAAATCAGATACCCAACAAAATACATCTTCACCTCTACCCTTGAGGCTCGCATTCACAAATATTTGAGGTTTTAGAACAGTTCTCCCGACAAACACTCCGGATATCCTAGCACTAAGTGAAACACGATATTAGAATGTATATTTTGATTATTGTATTTCTATTTCTGAGTTCTTGAGATGAAGATTACACGGTTTAATTATTCGGATTATTCAGACAACAGTTCTTATCTCATAACGTTTCTTTCGGGTTTTGATGACTAACTCCGACATCTTTCTGTCGAACTGAAGATTATCCACAAATTGGCGAACAGGACCATTTATTTCATCAACGAGAGTAACTTCCTCTCCTTAAGTCAGCCATGACCGGGTAGAAGTAATGTTCACTTTTAATCTAAGTATCACTTTACTGAATATTGAACCCCCAAGTTACAGATTACAAAGAATTGCTTACAAATTTCATCGGTGCTTATATCGTCACATGTACCAGTTGCCGGGAACTTTGCGTCGGCAGCATTCGGGCATGTTACGTAAACGCCTAGGAGATGAAGAGGCGAATGTTGACAGACGATAACTTCGATACGTCGCTGAGTCGTATTTTCCAGTTTTATTTTCAACAAATATAACAAATAACAAAAAACGAACAAAACAAATAACGGTTTGTAAATATATGTTTTTAATTTTTGAACAAAACAATGCTAAACAACTCTTAATAAATATATCTGTATTACTTTTTCATTTCTTTTTTATTCAGTCAACTGGTTTAATAGTAGTTACTTTGTTTTTCTAAAAACTGTAAACATATTTCTGTGTGGTTTGGTAGCTTTATTGACATTGTCTTTTTTAATAAGTCGGGTTAGGGTTAAACAGAGAATCGTCTATCTGAACCGTATGTCCTCGTCCTCTTATCTGGCGAGGTCTTCCTAACAAATGGTCTTCGCAGACCTCCCTTAAAAAAATGTCCAATCGGTCTCCGTGTTCCATGATCAAACGCAGCAGTTCTGTCTATGTTGTTTGCAAGCGGGCAGCCGATTGGCTAATTGCCTCGGCATCTATCAAGTATTTACGTAACATGCCCGGACGCTGCTCACGCGAGGGTCCCGGAAAGTGGTACATATTCTAAATCAGTATTATGTTATCTTATGCGCCAGGTTTTTTTGCGGACCATTAAAAATTCAGTACAGATTACATAGTTCGACATTAATGTTCCCGAGTTTCGCAAGATGCACCTGGAGAATGTTTCTACTAAGTTGAAAACAATATTCCGAATTATTCAACTAATAAACAGTCATCGTTGTATTTTTAGGTGTGGTAAACATACATATGAGTTTGTATGATACCGTTTTTTTTCTATATAAAGTTTTTTCCTAAAAAAGTTAAAATGTTTATATTCAGTTTTTTGTTTTTTTAATCGCATATCATCGTTTAGCCATAACTTTATCTTGTCACACATAGATGTTTTTTATGTAACGTAAGTTTACATAAAAATACAAAACATATTTATTTCCGTTAAACATTTGAGTTCTGTCATTGTGTTTATGTTTATTTGAATAAAATGTTTCTCTCTACTTGTTATGTTAAGAAAGTATTAAAGGCCAAGGTTTGTTAATCCCAGATTGTTCGCAGGTGTCGTGTTCTACGTAGGAATGACTAATTATATCGAAGACGGAAAAGGGAACGGACGTGACGTCAACGACAACGAGTGAAATAAATACTTGTAATATGTCTGACGATATGACAGACACAGCAAAGCAGGTGCTACAATTTGGCGATGAAAACATATTATACAGTAAGAAATATGACATTCAAATTATATACAGATAAAATAAGAGAGTTGTTTGGATTATTCATGAATTGGTCATGTTACATAATTCAAGGTATTCTCGTCCACTTAAAGTGGAATAAGATTTCTACGGTCTATATCAAACATACCTATTTCTACTAATGTGTCAGTGCTTATCAAGGGCTAAAAACCACTTGAGGATAAGGGTTAATTAGTTTGGCAGGTAGACAGTGGGATAACAAACTTTAGAACTGCAGACTATGTTTAAACTAGACAGTATTTTATTATTTAGAGGGCCGCAACAAGAATTTGTTAATATTTGATTTGAAAATACGATTTTTTATTTAGTTGTTAAACAGACGCGTCGTATTGTGTTCTACGGACCGATACTTCTTGAGAAGAAGCTTAGTCTAAGAAAGTTGTGTGTAGGTCCAGATACTCAGAGAAAGAAGTAATTGTATTATACTTGTTTTAGGTAGACAATGTGTTGGTGTGAATCTGTAATTACACATAAGTATATAGTACTTTAAATGTATATAATCTCTCTGTAAATAGAACGATTCAGATTCTTGGCGTATGATTAAGAACTGGCCTTCTGCTTAAAAAGAACTAGCTCAAAGTACAATCGAAGGTCGGAGAGTAAGTGAAGATTTTGTTTCGAAGATAGTTTCCCCTAAAAACATTAGAACTGAGGCATCCTTACTATTCCTCTCATTTTTAACCGAGTGGCTATACTTCATATACCTGTGGACCTCTTGGCGGCGCTTATGTGATACCGCTTCTAACTTTTGAGAGAGGACAAAAAGCCGCTAGTACGTAGAGAGTTATTCACTTAACGTCCGAATGGCGGCATCTTTGGATGCCCGACATGCTGAGAGACTGTCATTCCTGAGCCGAACTTTGATCAAGGAGTGGGTGGTGGGTCCAGAGATTGAGAAGGCCTTTACAACCTCATCTCAGACCACTGGATAAAAATCCGTCGTAGACCAAATGGGCAATTACAGTTCTGCAACAAATGCCAAGCTGCACCCAAATTGTTGCCGGGGTCCATTGACCTTAGACGGTCTATAATAACGCTTTATTCGAGGATATTCAGATACGCTCAGGGAGCGGCCAATATAGTCGGAGACGAAAATCTGCCCTTAATGGAGTTGGGCGTCAGGTTGGAGTTAACTAAATAATTCTGAGTTTTCCCTGACCTGGCTAATGGTCCGGAGTGCATTGCCCCTAAATGACAAACTCTTTAAAGCAAAAAATAGCCTAAACACTTATTGCATGCGCTGCGTGGATGTTGAAGAAGAAATAGCTGAGAACACTTTCTTTGATTGCAGTAAACCGAATGAGTTTTAGACATGCTGTCAACACATGTCACAGAAAATCGAATAGATTTACCAACGTGCAGCTACGTTTTACTTTGTATGCTTTAAATATGACTGGTATTGCTATTAATTTTAACTTGTTTTCTTATTTAATTGTATTTATTCGGTGTTTTTATTTAATTATTTTGTTTCATTATGTGTGCTTTTCATTTAGAAATAGTTATTTATTTCCACTTCTAGCAGTCTCTTGGTGTCACCTTACTGACCTTGTAAATACCTGTTTAAGTGTTCTCGCGGTTAATTGTTTATGAAAAATTCGGAAGAATAGCTGACTCACCTAATAGATGTTGAAGTTCCCCCACAATATGATAATTATTAAACAAATACTGAAAAAATAACTACTCTCCCTTATGGCCGTTGAAATGTCCTTCCAATAAATGTTTCTTATGAGAGAGCGAGAGTGGAACCCATATTTGGTCCCTTACTATTTCTGAGAGACGGCGTCCTGACTTGTTTTATTTTTATTATTTTCTTTTACCTGCGGGGACTTGGAAATATCCGACTAGTACACGGGCGCAGGGTATATCATCTCGATCTGTAAGACCCGTAAACATTGTCAGGTCGCAATCTAAAAAAAAGAAAACTCTGATAACAAAAACTTGCTACTAACCACTAACGTATTGGTAACTAACCGTGTGGGAGGTAGACCTCCTTAGGCCTAATCGACAACCTTTTTAGAGCTGAAATCTCGAACAGATTATCCGGTTTTCAAACATGTATTTGATTAAAGAAAGAATGGGATTCGCTTATCGTGCAGCTTTCGCACTTCTTCTCTAAGACGCCTCTAAAGACATTCAATACCTGATATTCTTTCCTAACTAGGACAATAAATACCGTCTTTCTTTCTCTCTATCTGAGTAACTTGGGGAAATTTTGTCGTCGCTAAGACATGCAAGACTAGTCTGTTACGACAGGTACATGTTAGACAGATTGTCTAGCTGCTGTTTCCGACTCTCGTACAGGCGGCTTAACTCTTAGGTAGCGCTAAGAACGACTGCTTTATTAACAGTTAATAATATAGTTGGTATCTTTACGTGCTATGTTGCGCATCGAAAATGGGCCCTACAATTATCCCTAGTGGGCTTTCTCGAGGCCACAATCCCCATAGAACAAGTCACGACAAACAGACTGGGTGCATTAGCTTATTAACACCAGACAAGCATCTGAATTCCCCACCTTGCTCTATCTGAAAACAAACATGTACTTAAAAATTAAAAAAAGAAAAACCCAAATTAGACACTCAACAAAACACATTTTCGCATCCGCCAATGAGGCCCACATTCAATAATATCCGGGGACTTAAAATCAATATTAACGATGTAGACACCTTTCTCCTTACACGGTCTCTTGATGTCCTAGTTATAAGTTAAACAAACCTTCAATTCTCAATCTCTTCTCATCACTTTGAAATTACTGATTAGCTCCCAGTCTATCGTTAAGACTCGTACAAACATATGGATGGGCTAGCAGTTTATATTCGGATCATACTCTCATTGACAAGAGAACAGATGTAAGAATCAAGTGCACAAACCTTTAGATTGACCTTACATAACAACGTTAGTTAATTTTATTTCTTATACCGTTCTGATCCGACCCATAACTGTACCCTGCTGAAAGCATTGATAGAGCACTCTTACTCGACTCAAATTCCTAAATACATGTATTTGGGGATTTAAATGCACACCACCGTAACTGGCTGGAATTCTCCAGCATCACTGATGCAGCTGGTAATTCTAGGTTTCATTGCTTCTTTGACTCTCCCTCACAGACTGTCAAATTCTAAACCCGCCTCCCTGACCAGCAACCTTGTCTCTTCGATCTGGTCTTGCGTTCACTGCCTGAGGCCTGTTTGGCAGATGCACATAGCTATTTCGAAACTCGGATCACATAGTGTTAATGATTTATGTCACCTTGAAACGTCGTCTTAAAGCTGATGAGCCGTTGCGCAAAAGGACGGGAAATTACGAGCAGACTGAATTTGAATCCCTCAGAGATGACATAAGCGATGTTCCATGCATTGAAACCTCACGCCCCGCGGATCAGTGTGCAAATGAGTTATGGGTCAAAACAGACTTTTAAGCGTATGTCTCCATGCAAACATTCTTAAGCAAACCCTCAATTATTAACCTCAGACGGTAAGTTAATATATGCAAGCGAGCAGCAATCATTCCGAGAATGTGACCGTCATAACTCAACTGCGAATTGATAGAAATTTATAGAGTCAATAAATGATTTTAAAGAAATGATAGGTTAAGGAAATATAAGGTATACAGATGAAACCCTAAAAACACATTCAGGCACAGAAACTAGTTACTCAGGATTTGTGGTGAACAATAGACAATCATCTACTCTCTCGCTATCAAACCACATGTTGTTTGCACGACAGCTGATGAAGGTTAACAATTTACCCAGTAGTTCACCTTAAACTCCACTTTGGACGTAGCAAACCACCTTCTCTCTGAATTCCAATTGTTCACTAAAGTCACACTAAAAAATCTGATCATCACACTACCTCAGGTGATGGATATCATTCAAAACCTTGATCCCTACATAGCTTGTTGGTCTGATTTTATACCAGTAATAGTAATGTATTATGTATTGTTGAACTGGCCCGTTGCCCTCTCCAAACTCTCCAACAAATGTCTTGGTGATTCCCACTTCCCTGGTTGCTAGAACATTGCATCTGTAGTATTCTAGAGATAGAACTGATTCACAAAACTACCAATCAGTCTACTCCCGATATTTGCTTAAATATATGAATCTTTAATCAATCTAGCGATAGTCCGGCACCTACTGAATTCTAAACATATTTCTGATCATCAGTACGGAATTAGAAAAGCACGATCTACTGCGGATATCCGAACGGTAAATTCTGAACGCATATACCATACACTGGACAAGGCAGGTGAAAATAGTGCCGGAGAGCTTTATATATCCAAAGCCTTTGATAAGGTCTGGCATGAAGGGCTTCTCTTAAAAATTCACTCATATGGGATTACTGGAACAATATTTCATATAATAAGAGCCTTCCTAACAAAGAGAACGATCCAAGTTGTCCCCGATGGCTTCTCATTCAAGCAACATGACATAAACCCTAAGGATAAATCCGTGGACGTCTACTCTTCCTGACTTTCATAAACCACCTTCCTGATTTGATTGAGACTGAAATAGATATATTTGCTGACGTGGGCAAAACGGGCGCGCACATATCTGAGGTAATAGCTGAATCATTAGAAAATTACCTCCAGGCTGTAGTGGAGTAGGGTCATTAATAGGTAGTAACTTTTGTATGCCGCAAAGACAAAGCTACTTTAATTTAACAACTACAAGCAGCTACTTTAACCACCTATTGCTATGGCAAACAACGCCTTACCTGAGAGTTCAACATTCAGACTCCGTGGCCTATTATTACAAGGTAACATAAATTTGAATACAAATATTGAAGGCATTGCCAAGGCTGCTGCAAAGAAGTTTGCTTCCCTTTAATGTGCTAGTAAACTTTTTACCAATGACACTATCATATATCTCTACAAATCTACTATCTTCCTATACATGAAGTATTGTTGCCACATATGGGCTGGTGCATCATCCACTTGTCCCTCCTTCTTAGACAAAGTCCAAATAAGAGTCGCCAATTAATTCACTATCCATCAAGCTCCAGCCTCTGTCCCATCGCCGTAATGTTGCATCCTTGTGCTTGTTTTACAAGTACTTAAATAGATTGTGCTCTGATGAACTAGCTGAACTAGTGTCTCTTTCGACGCAAATTTACTTGACCAACTTGACAACAAGTCAAATCCCATCAATTTACTGTGGAGGTCCCCAGATGTCGAAGAACCTTCTTCTTCAATAGTGCTGCCTGCCTCTGGAACTCCCTCTCTGTTCCCTCCATGCTCTATTTACATGCAGACATTTAAAACTAATGTAAACAAACATCTCGATGCACAGCTCCAAACTTAGAATAACCCCTAGAACATACACCTTAGTTCTAAGTAGCCACTTACGTTTACAGTTGCAGCCTGCCTCGTTTTGGTGAATTATGTAAAAACTAATATGTAAACGAGGTGACGGGACGCATTGTTCTTGAACAGCTGGTACCCCTGTAGTGTAAAATGCGAGGCTTTTGTGATGCAGGTAATATCGAATGATGCATTTCACAACCCTAGTCGTTGGTAGACTAGTAGTGTAAAATTCACGCTTAGACATATAGAGTGAGGTTGGAATTGCTTCTGAATGCAATCTTATTTTATACCTTAAACATCAGCTAAAAGTCAAAATCAGATATAAAACAAGGAAATTATAATCGAACTTACTTAAAAGAAAGGTCTATACAAGCTTATGTGTGTTTGAACAAACAAAGTGTGTGTATGTGTTTCCTGACTGGGTATGGTTCAAGCGGCCTGATGTCTTATCAAACCTATCCCAGCTAGCAAAGCCCTTTAGTGTGTGGTACAAATGAGTTCTGGCCCCCCATTTTTGCTATTAGAGATTCCCGACATGCTTTGATTACAATTTCATTCTGTTCCTAAACAAAATAATTTTATTTTTGCAGGTAGTAGACATCCTTTTATTTCAGCTTATTCAAATTATACTGTTTATGAGTAAGATTATAAGTAAGGAATATTATTATAAGTATTTTTACGGGACATCTTCATTATCATTATTGTAATTATTATTATTAGTAGTAGTAGTAGTAGTAGTAGTAGTAGTAGTAGTAGTAGCAGTAGTAGTAGCAGTAGTAGTAGTAGTAACAATAATAATAATAATAATAATAATAATAAGAAGAAGAAGAAGAAGAAGAAGAAGAAGAAGAAGAAGAAGAAGACAAAAAAGAAGAAATTGAAGAAAAA
The DNA here is from genome assembly GCA_963556195.1 of Sepiola atlantica. NCBI lineage: Eukaryota > Metazoa > Mollusca > Cephalopoda > Sepiida > Sepiolidae > Sepiola > Sepiola atlantica. The sequence goes on from OY744524.1 coordinate 96,958,848, forward strand.
AAAAATTAGTAATAGAAAAAGAAAAAATATTCAGAAAAAAAGCACTTCACAATAGGAGGGACAGCTTACAGCAATCTAATAAACTGGCCGTCACACACGCACAAAAATTCAGTCATACAGACATGCATATGGTGCTACCAGTCTTTACCGGTACAAAACAAAACTGTTGTTTAGGGTCAATGAGAATAATAAAGACTGACGGGAGAGAGTACCGACCAAATCTCTAAAGAAAGGTGCGGAGAGTACTTGGGCGTATAGGAGGCTAATTGATTATGGGATTTCAGAGAGGACCAATGGGATTTGCTAGCGAGAATTCAATAGTAAACAGGTGTTGCGAGAACGCAAAAGTATTTGCAAAATATATCGAAATGTCGGGACAGTTTTTGAAATCTGAGCAGAGTGGTTGTCATCCGAACTTCATTAAAACACCCTGGTTTTCGTCAGTGAACAATTACTGATGATGATTTGTGTAAATAGTTTTAGTGCGTAATATCTATATGTTAATACGATAGCGTGTGTGTTCGTGTGTCACGCTTCCGGCAAAAGCTCTGCGCATGCGTGCCGCACCTAGATTTTAAAAAAACATTCAACTCTCTTAATTTTCGAACCACTTTTCGAGTATTTCCCTTAGGCGCAACGGTTAGCAACGTAGTATTTTTTTACTTCGGCCCGACTGGTTTATAGTTCGATTCCAACACACCTCTAAGATTTGTTTTCTACATTTCGAGGGGAAGGGGAAGAGAAGTAGGGAGGGGACGACCGGGAAGACACATATTAATACAATAGCGTGTGTGATTTTTTGTGGCATGCTTACATAAAAAGCAACGACCTTCCGAATCTTTGTATGCTACTCATGAATTAGCTTGGCCTTTTGGCTAAGATCAAAGTGTAGTATCTGTTCTGATGGATACTGCACTCCATAGACTGGTATTATCTTGGCCTTCGAGGCTTGATTTACGCCGGTCTATGGGTCTGTCCTGTTCAGTTCTAGGAGGGCCACCTTCCCAGGCTTCGCCTCCCCTCTTTGGGGAGGACTAATTTTATTGCTTACTGTCTGGGGCGCCCCTACCGGGGAATGCCAACGGAGCTGCCCAGACAATTTTTAATGGCCAGAGTGCTCACCTTCTTGAGCACTGGCTTTTCAAACCCCACTTTCCCGACCCGACCTTGGGTCACATCTTACTTGTGAGAGTAAGATAAAACTGGCCTTGTGACTAACTCCTGGAGAGGAGTAAATAAATATTCATGAATTGGAGCCAAATTTTATTTAATCGAAAACATTTACAACGTAAGGTTTAGTCGTCGAAATATTACCTTCACTAGAAATAGTGTATATAAAGAAGTTTTGTAAATTGTTTCATGCATTGTTCATTTTTTAAAATAAATATACAAGTCCAAATCTTATCATATTTCATGTATAGGTTAGGAACAAGATAATTAGTATTAACACCATCATTTCGTGTAATTTACCCGGGTCCCGCTTGTATATAATTAATTATATTAAATTATAATAAAAATAAAAGCAACAACAACTTACTTCAAGATTCAATCGATTAAATGTAAAACAAAGCTTTTTACTGCACACGTTTTCTGGTAGAGGTTTGGAAGTAAGTGGTGACTTTCATTTGTCCGTGTCTGTTTTATGTTTCACAACCTCTCTTGTAAATCAGCGTTTACAACATCAACCAGGTATAACATGTATCTCATAATATAGATACATATTTTCTTTTCTTAACTCGACCCCACGATCAGCACGGATAAGAACCAATAAACTTATTATAGAATAGCTGTCGATAATCTATATTTCCAGGGAGAAAATGTAGGTGAATTGATAGTTCCAAACAACAATATCACATATCTTCAATATATTACATAGTAAAATTGCATATATTCGCCAGCCTGTGCGCATATTATACATCGGTGTGTGAATGACTAAGGAGAGTATGTTTCATTTCGAAATAGATTACATATGAAAATGTTCAACTAGAATTAAAGGTTCGCAGTAAACCTGTCCATGCATTATTTTACAGAGATTATACGTATCTCATAAAACTTTCTTGTTTAACCACGTGCTATAAAGTTGAGTGTGCTTCCAAAATAGCCCGTAACGACTAATAATGGAGGCGGTACACACCAATGTGTGCTTCTGACTCACTGAACAAATATCATTGATCAAATACAAATGTATGATAATTTATCACAACTTGTTTAGTTGTTGTTTGCAGACAACTGTGTATATGGAAGGTTTAAGTTAATGTGTTCGGTAAATAACGACATGCACCTGACGTTACATGAATTATATGTGGCGAGTAAACTAGATGGTTATATAGAATTGTTAACTACAAACAGAACATACGTGTTCCAGAGATCGTCAGCCTGCGCGGGTATGAACTGGTAGATTCGCAGTAATAGGGGGTGTTAGAGTAAAACTAATATGTAAAATAAATATAGTGTATTAAGTATATGTAATATAATTACCCATATTCAAACTGAGATCAATGACTATGTGTTCGTGTTAATTAGTACGATCAGACACAACTATGGTTGCAGTCGGTTACAATCAATATATAAAAAAAGAACCGATAACTTTTAAGAAGTGGAAGAGATAAGGAAATACACACTGACTAGTGACACTATTACAACGCCACAAATGATAATTACTGGTACGAAAACGACCGTATGACGACAATTAAACTGTTCACGTGATGCGGTGGTGATACTTTTTGCGCTAAAAGAAATCCCGACACTTTGCAACACCACTAGTTAGATAACGGGCAATAATAAATAAAGATAAAATATCCACCCACTAAAAATAATCATCAACTTAAAATAAAGGTACACAGATATCCTCTTTACTATCATATTAGATCGTAATTCTGTTTTATGTGCTTCCCATGAGAAATTAACTGAAACAACATTGACATTATCGGTTTCATTTGATCTCAAGAAAGGCTGTTTTTGATTATATATTTAGTAGTTATGATAACGAAGTCAGAACGTAATTCTGTTTTTATTAATTTATCATGAGATGTTTCATCATCTTGAACATCAGTGAAAGTTTATTCGGTCTATATAGTAATATTTGTTTAATAATACTGAATATGAAAAAAAGTGTTTGTTTAATTATTAAATTCATATTTTAGTACTACTACTATTGTTATTATCGATTACGAATTCGCTTGATTGGGTGTGCAACTACTTCACTGTACGTAACGCGAGCACTAACAAAAAAATAATGTGTCTGGTTAATCTAGAGTAGCTATCACAAGGACCGTAATCTAATTTACATTTTTCTTTCTTGCTGAGGCATGAGTTATTCCCCTTGAAGTATATAACAAGACATGACCCTTTATTATAAAAAGTAATACTCCAGTGTTTCATGAGAATGCATTCACAAAAGAACGAACAGCCTTCCAGATCTGTGAATAGACATTACTCTACGATATGCATTATGCGCACAAACACTATTCATTCGGGTTGCATAGACAGAACTGTTCAATAGAAATTGTTGACGTCAGTTCACATTAGCTTTCGTTGTTTATGTTTTCAGTGTATCCTTTAACAATAATTTTACAGACAATATTGTTTGGCTATTTGCTTATAATAGAAGTAAATTCGTATAAATCAAATAGTACAACTTTTTGGACCGGTTTTATTCTGTTGTCGACATACTTGCACAAATGACCACGTAGTGGTTGCCAACATCTATAAGTGAAAGTGGAATTATGAAATCTACTTGATTCGGGCTTGACTAACACAGGTCGTCACTCGGGTCGTTATCCACTTACCGACGTGATGGACAAGTTATATTTCGTAGTTTCCAATTTTCTCTGAAGTAATGCATTCTCTTTTGTATTTTTAGTTTCAACTTTATAGTTCTTTTCAGCAGGACGATTTGAGCCGATATGCATTCGTCCAGGTTTCAAAACGAATTGCCGCGTTAGTTAATCCGTCTTTAAAACTAAATTATGCTTTCACAACTTTTAACATATGTCTGTATCGGAATAATCTACCATTCAACCCTACCAGGTATTTTGTGGTTTATAATGATTAATATTATATGCTATATTCTCATTTCTAAAAGCTTCTCTCTATAGTACTTTACTTATTTTTCTCTAGCATATCTCTGTTATTCGAATATTTAATCTTGAATAGGAGAACCCGTTGTATTGTTGAGAAGATATGAATGCAACGACGTTTTCAATGTATTTAAATATTGATATATCGATATCTTTGTTTACCGATTCAACGAGACCTCAGGGGTTCATGAATATTATTTTTTTTATTTTTGTCGACTTTACTGCATTTCCTAAGGGACAAGGAATAGTTTGATTATATTAACCACTAGAAGAAAGCATAAAAATAAAAACTATATGTGACCTTGCCTTTAAAATTATTTCTTTCATACTATCAAAGTTCAAGTGTTATCAATATTTCAATCTTTACTAGTCCGTGGTTGAATATTATATTTCAGAATTTTATTTTAAAAAAAGTCTTATATCGCTAACATCTATGAATCAATATTTTCCCTTATTTCTCATTCAAGCAAGCGATTTTTAGACAGTAAGGATCGATGTGTTTTTGTCTTCTCTTTTTTTGGTAGAGTAATATAAAAATATTCAGCTCGGAGACAAGTAGGAGAATATGAATAAAGAATGCACTTTCTTCAATAATTCTCACGAAAGCAATGGAATCATGACATATTCTTGAATTTCACTAGGAGACACACTGCAGCTCAAAACTTTAAAAACGCTAACAAACTTGCAGAAGCCATGTAACTTAAGTTGAACAATTATATAAATATAAGAGAGGACTTAATCTACAAAATATTGATATTATTCAACTTATATTTAAAAACGCACATGTATAATACTGTTAAATATTTAATGCGAGATTATAATAAGGGTTTTTTGGAATTTTAAGCATTTTATGCTAATAACTACAGCCACATTTATGCTATCACATGATATAAATAATATTTTCACCGCGTAACAGTTCTCACACTGATTGTTATCTGCGATATCTCACTTATAAATGAAACGGCGGTTTCCCTGGTGTTTGAGTTATATATATTCTACTATAATTCTGAGTACTTTATATCTCTACTACTGTGAGTCTAATTTGCTTTCATTAGAAAATTACAATCTATAACAGTCGATGTTTTTTCTGGACTCTGACTAATACTCATCTTAGTACTTTCTATTAGTATCTAATTGAGATATGTGTATGTGGTTCCATCATATACAGTTGTCAGTCTCAGACGTCATGTTACACCTTTCTGTTCTCTAAATTGGTTTTACAGTAATTGGGAAATGTCACGTTCTAGTATATATGGACACACATTACACATGAAGCTATATATCATATATGGCCCATCATTTCCCACAGTTTTGTATCACCTTAACTCCTCACAATTTACACCATCAGTTGTTATTATTTATAATTGGCTGGTGAAATGAGTGGGTTTCATTGAAATCTGAGTTAACAAACGTTTCATCACATATCTGGTAGTTTTCTAATTGTTTTGTCATATGAAAAATAAGAACAAGCATTCCTATGTAGAATCGTTTAAAACATTGCGTGGTTTTCTTGGGAATTGTCATAAACTGAGTGTTCTAGTACTCTATACCCGTACCAGTCGTTGTCTAAATAGAGCTTTCGGTACTTTAAGCCGTCTTCAGTCATCATTTTCTCTGATTATATCGCTTCTACACTTGTTTCACTGGCTGATAATATTATTTCTACTTCATTAAACATTATAATGCACTTAAACATTATCAGCTATCTACGGCATATTATACATCATCTACAAGGCATACCTTGTAAATAAAACAGCAATTTCGGTGAACGTGTTGTTCCACACGTTTTTAACTGTATTCATGTGTATAGCAAAGCAACATGAAAAAGTGATATGTTTTTCTTATATATACTTCCTCACCAATAACTTACGCAAAGGTTCATACAACATGTCTGATTTCTCTGATTGATGACAAGAACAATTGTAATTGTCTCGATAATTGATGGAACAGACGCCAAACGAAAATGTAGGAGTTGGTAAAATATATATACTTTTTTAAATAAGTATTTTTCATCACATACTTTACACAAAAGCTAGCGTTAGAACAACATTCGCCACTATACATACACACACATATAGACAAATATGCACACATTTATATCACACACATATTCATATTTATACAACCAACATATATAAACACACAACATGGACTATCAATAAGTTACACACGTATACTTTCCGCTGCTACACTTTAATCTCGGCTTTTTATTTAAAAATGAGATGAATTCATGAATTATTAATTTATTCTAAAAACTTTGGTGCAAATGATTACTGTTGTGGGTGAACCTACCTACCCTTTAATAATAACTAAATGGTAGCAACCGCCTACCATAAATAGCGGCTTTGACAGGAGAACATTTGGAGACACATTTAGGCACTAGCACTGCCAACACTGACTTGTGTGTAATTTCTCTGTTCAATACAATTCATTACTATTATCTCTCAACCTGTTGTTCTTTTATTTTATTGTTGGTACCCCTAAACGGGTCCACAACAACTGGCGGCGAGTTATTCGTAAAGGACTTCGTTGGAAACACCTTGGACCTTGCAACCTGTGAGTGATAAACCAGTGTCTACAACACGATCAACCTTCGAAAAAAAAGTCTACCCGTGTGATAAAAACCCCAAAAAACCTTGTGCTTTAAAATTTGCGGGATAATATTGGAAACATCGAATACATTCAATTTTGGAACGAGTCTGACTTACAAGAAATAACCAGTTTAAACAATTACTAAAAGGAAAAAAAAAGTAAGACAGATTTTACTATTTGTGTTCTTCGTATTTCAATACGGGATTTTACCTCGTGCAACAAATGAAATTGGAATACAACTGAAAGGTTTGAAAAAAAAGAAAAACAAACTCCATGCTACAAAAACCTTTTTTCGTGTCTGATATAGTCAAACGAATTTTGCGAATAGACTTGTCACTGTAAAATAGTATAGTCGGAAAAAAAATCTTACAAGTAAAACCAAGTAACTGTCTTGAATAACTAGTCAATTTTTTATATAGCCATTACTTGCTATTTTACATTTTCAGCCTACACTGAAAGGCAAACGGACTTATTGGGAAAAAAAGTTCCAGATTGGAACAAAAATACAAATAATTGGTTAAATTAATTACCCAATAAGCCGGATTAATAAAATCGTTTTTTTTCTCAAAGAACTTTGAAAGAAGAAAAAAAAGATTAGCAAGTGCCGGTCGAATTCGAGACCCTAATGACGTAGTGATGAGAAGGGGTTGAGTGTGTTATTAAACAGTAAGCATTTGAAAAGAAAAAAAATAGTGAAGGACTATTTGTGACTAATTCTTTTTCAAGAAAGTATTTCTTTAATCATGGAAGATTTCTCGAATCAGATATTGGAAATTATTAAATTTCAATCAGAACAACAGAAGGCAAACGATGAAAAACATCTTGCTCAACAAAAGGCAAACGATGAAAAACTTAAGTCTCTACAGAAGTAATTTCAGTCGCAGCAAATAAGTTTGTTGAAGTATTTTGAGGAAAAGAATTTAGCACAAAAGCGAGAAGATAGAAAATCTTTAGACGAACAATTGATTGGGATAAAACATTTACAATTAGAGCAACAAACTCAATCAGAGAGAAATTTTGAACAGCTTGCACAAGCAATGATAAATACGACGGAATTATTTCTTACTAATTTTAATCCAGAGCTACAAACTATTGTTGCAAGTGACGCCAGCTCCTACGGCATTGGGGCGTGCATTTTGCATAAAATGCCGGATGCCTCGATGAAACCCATCGCGCACGCTTCAAGAACTGTACTTCCTGCAGAGAAAAAGTACTCTCAGATTGAAAAAGAAGCGTTGGGTATTGTGTTAGCAATGACCTAATTTCACAGGTATCTACACGGCCGTCATTTTATCCTACAAACAGACCATAAGCCACTAATCACCATCTTTGGATCAAACAAGACTTGCCAACCTACACAGCAAACCTCCTACAGAGATGGGGTATAATTCTGTTAAATTATGACTTTGAGATGGAATTTTTACCGTCAAATAGACTAGGACACGCAGATGGTTTATCGCGGTTAATCTCAAAGTACAGGGAACCGTTCGAGGATACAGTTATAGCATCCCTTCCGTCTGAATATGACTATAGTAAAGTACTGTGTAACACAATAAAAGAGCTGCCACTTACACTTGGCGATATACGAAAAGAGGCAAGAGAAGATAATTTTATTATCGAAATTAAAAATAAATTACAAACAGATCATGAGCAAACGACAGAAGCTTTTTCAGTCTGTTGCGACACATTATTATACCGGAAGCGAGTAGTAATCCCAGCTACGCTAAAAAAATCCTGATGGATTTCCATAAGGGGCATCCCGGAGCGTCACGCATGAAGAGCCTAATGAGATCTTATGTGTATTGGAAATACATAGACAGGGACATAGAGACGAAGGGTAAGGCCTGTTCGGGCTGCGCGTCGGCAGCGAAAGCACCACCTATTCAGTACAGTCCATGGGCAAAGGCAGAGCAACCATGGTCCCGGATTCACATAGATTTTACGGGGCCATTAGAAGGCTTCTACTAATTAATTATAGTCGACAGCTACTCAAAATGACCAGATGTTGTTAGATGTAAAAACCCAACAACGGATGTCACGATATGCGCGTTGCATGAACTGTTTGCCCGATTCGGAGTGGTGGACATTGTTGTATCGGACAACGGTCCATAATTTACTTGAAAAAATCGACGTGCACGCCGAGAGAAAAGGCACTCCAGCAGTTCCTTCAAGTGTATAGAATTACACCCAACGAGAACACGCCAGCCCAAGTACCACCGGCGGAAGTAATGTTTGGAAGAAAAATAAAAAGTCGGTATTCGACAAACTTTTACCAAAACATGCACAAAAGAAGAGTTAAGTGGATGGAGAGAAGGTGTCCTTCCAGGAACACCATGGAAACAAAACCGTGTGGGAAGTGGGAAATGTACAAAAAAGATTGGGCGGGATAGTGTACATTGTAGAGGGTTCTAGAGGCACCTGTAAAAAACACATTAACCAAATGCGTCGTCGTATGTCGGACGAAACAGAGGAAGGCCCATCGGATCAGAGTGAGACGATCATGGACGCATTTGAGCTGCCAACACAAAAAACGCCTCCTGACCAAAGACGTTCATCAAGAAAACGTAAATTAACCGGGAGTTTCGCGGTGAATCCTAGGAAAAATATATACCTTGAGATTCCCGGGGAATGAAGTTCGGAAGTAGGGGTGTTGTGGGTGACCTACCTTCCTTTTAATAATAACTAAATGATAGTAACCGGCTACCATAAATACCAGTTTTTTCGTGATAACTTTTGGAGGCACATTTAGGCACTAGCACTGCCAACACTGACTTGGGTATAATTACTCTGTTCAATACAATTCATTATTTTTATCTCTAAACATGTTGTTCTTTTATTTCATTGTCTCATTACATAGTTTAAATTCAAAATATTCTAAACATATATATATATATATATATAAACAATAATATTTTTTTAAAATAAATATTAAATATTTAAATACCTAGAGACATCGATGTTTCATGCTAACGCAATCTTCAGTCTAGGAACTAATTTTCAACGGTCGGTGGGCGCGAACCCCGAACACAAATCGCCACTGATTCGTAGTCGGTGATCTTAACCAAAGGGCCATCGCAAATTAATTAGTAAATGCAGAATAATTTTAACTGTAAATATCGACACGTGGCCGTTATTTACCTGGCAGCTCAGAGTGACCTTCGAACCGGTGTTCGGATCTCGCATATAGCTATTAGTACTGCTTGTTATTAAAGCTACTCGAAAAGTGCCCAGCCCTTGTGGGAAGGGGGGCTGATAAACAATAATATTTTTTTTTAAATAAATATTAAATATTTAAATACCTAGAGGCATCGATGTTTCATGCTAACGCAATCTTCCGTCTAGGAACTAATTTTCAACGGTCGGTGGGCGCGAACCCCGAACACAAATCGCCACTGATTCGTAGTCGGTGATCTTAACCAAAGGGCCATCGCAAATTAATTAGTAAATGCAGAATAATTTTAACTGTAAATATCGACACGTGGCCGTTATTTACCAGGCAGCTCAGAGTGACCTTCGACCTGCAGTTATTCATAGTATTTGTTTTATATGTTTCAAAATTATGAAATTAGTTGTTCGTAACATGTATGTATATATATGTATATATACATATATATATATATATATATATATATATATATATATATATATATATATATATATGTATATATATATACATACATATATATATATGCATGTATATATGTGTATATGTATATATATATTTATATATACACACGTGTATATATATATATATATATATATATATATATATATATATATATATATATAAATATATATACACATTTTCGAGGGTGCATATGTATGTATTCAGATACGGTGGATATATGTAGTACCCCTTAATCAATCGGTGCAGTACATTTAAAGTATATGTCTTATTATTGTTCGTAGTCATAAATTTCAACTATTAGTGTTTTTTTTATATATAGGTACATTTAATGGACATCTTAATCCTCTTTCCTTCACAAGGTGATAGACCTTGTATATTTTCCACATGTACTAATAACTTGGTGCAAGCTGTCACCAGAGCTACATGATAACATTGTTATAAACATTATTTAAATTTAAATAAATTTCTCGCCATAAGTAAAAGATATGATATCGTAATAGTTTTTATTTCCTTAATTTTTTTTATATTGAATTAGGAAAAAGTAACAAGTATAAGTTAGAGATAATTTTAGATAAGTGAGATATTACTAGATTATCAATTAATTGGAACCAGGTCATTTTTCCAAGCAAATTGATTGATCGAGTATAGGACTGAAGAAAAGGCATATCTATCGAGACTGATTCGGCTTGTGCTCTGCTAATAGTCATTCTTTCTTCCCCACAAAATGATTTGCCATTAAGAAGTGCTGACTAAGCTAAATATGAAATATGTGTTTTTAATTTTTGTTTAATCCTCGACATAACCTTCACGGGTATAATACAATGTAAAATAGTACAGCGGCAACATTAGAAATCTGCAGTCAGTGTGTTTATAAACATCTTATTCAGATTTAGTCAACGCTGACTTTTTACATGTACTATTTTCCCATAATCATTCCCACGTAGACAAAGTTAAAATGAGGTGTGCGATCAACAAATGGATTCAAATCCATTCCCAAACTTCTATGTTGACAGAATAAAGATAAGTGTCTTCACTGAATTATTTTTAATAAACAATCAGAAGTATATTGCAACATAAAAATAAATGGTTTTATTGATAGGGTTGTTTTTCTATATTCAAATTGATCTGTTTCTAGAAGAAACCAACGCAGGAATATTTTCTGAATCACAATATCGTTTTTTCCAAATCTTAAAAAATACATGTTTTTCATTTGCTTGACTCAAACTCATGTAACATATGTTGAGCAAAAATAAAATACGGAATATTTAAATGGAATAAGATATCATTATATCCCTATTTTAACGTTCGTAAGTAAGCATACAAGTGGTGCAAATCTGTTCCGTTCATGGAATTAATGTTATCCATCCTGAGACGAGTGTATATATATATATATATATATATATATATATATATACTTATTTTATTTTTATAAATGTTCTTGTCATCTTTTTGTGCCAAAATTTAAAAAAATGAGTATCACAAGCGCTTGCCATTCTTTGTCAACTCATCTTATCGAGAGAAAAGCAAGATCAGCTAAAAGCTGGCCAAACGAAAATAATCTTAAAAGCAGCCGAGAACGCAGTATGTGAAGTCGGCAAAACAAAAAAATGGTGAATTTCCAGAATAATATTTCATTTTCAGGACGATAAAATCATGTCACATGATGAAGTGTATTTATCTACAAAAAGAAATAACATACCGTATGAAACGAGTAAACCATATTAAAATGTTGAATGTGCATACAATATTGTACAACAGTTACCTTTATCATGTTCTCTTTTTATTTCCCTCACACAGCGGCAAGATGCGACACAATGTCGGAAAGTGGGATTGAAAAGCCACCGCCCTAGAGGTTGACCAATCTGGTCTACAAAAATGTCTGGGAAGCCCCGTCGGCATTCTACGGTAGGGGTGCTCAAGGCAATTCGCAAAAATCGAACTTTTTCTCAAAGGAGAGAAAACAAAGCTGGGGAGAGGGCCCCCCCCCCTAAGGCTGCACAGAAAATTCCCTAAAACTGGCGAAATAACTGCCCGAATGCTAAGACGGTACTAGACTAAGGGGTGTATAATCCATCGGAACAGATACTACACTTTTTATATCTAGTTGTTAACACTAAATGAAATGTGTTAAACATACATTAGGTTATAACTAATTGAATATTACTTTTGTCAGTCACAGTTTTACTATATGTAATCGAACACTAAAGGTCATACACATCGATATTATATTAAATAGAAATCAATTAACGTGTATTCTTCATGTTTATGCGAATCGTGTCCCCTGGTCAATGAGAAGTATTCCCACTGCAGTAATTTATTGTCATACCATTTTTAATCTATTCCAATAGCTTGAAAAAAAACCATGTCTCATGCTAGCATGCGTACGAGGACATATAAACTAAACCCAGGTTTAACAGTCAGCTGTACTAACGAAAATAACAGCGTTCAGCAGGAAGAGAAGATTGAAGAATAATTACCAGTTGGAAACTCGACATAGGCACACATGACAGCAGGGACACGCGAAAAAGAAAACGATAGCCAACAGCATTGAACGATGAAGAAACTAATAACGGAATAGAAGCATGAATTCTTTCATGGCAGACATTTCTTACATTAACCAAACAAATAACATAAACATAAAAAAACAGCAGGCGTCTCGGACTTCAAGTTTAAATCGAATATGTAGTATACTTTCTACAGAAGATTAATGCATATTCATTTAAATGATAAAATAAACATAATGAGAAAAAAAGCAATTACATTGATACTATTAATGTTCACTAGGACCAATGAGAAAGTAATCATCGTCATCGTCATCATCATCATCATCATCATCATCATCATCATCATCATCATCATCATCATCATCATCATCAGTAGGACCTAGTTTGCAGTAGAGATCGTTTCTTCACCTGGCGTTTGGCTTTCCTGTAGGTCTGTTCCATTGCCTCAGTTTCCTTGTGTCGTTCTTTTTCTGTTTATCTCACAACGTTACCTGTCCATTATGTGTTGCTGTTAGTATGGTGGCCATGATGTCATTTTCTGTCTGATCCAAGTGCTTCTTTTTCTTTCACGGAAACTGATGCATAATGTTTTACTATTGCTGTATTCTGCATTGTTAGACGCTTAGCTTTTTCTATAGTTGCATTATTAATTGCCCATATTTCGCTATCATATATCATAACAGGTATGAGGTACCCATTAAATACTTTACGTTAGTATGTTCATAGTAGACTTTCTTCTGTTCATTATGCAGTCTACTTTAGATAAGGTTGTTCATTTAAGCGCAAGTCACCGTTTGATTCCAGGATTGATATTAGTTTCGCTTTTTACCATCTTTAGTCGGTTGATCTAATTTTACACTTCTTCGATATTTTGACCTTTCACTGTAACTGAGGCGTTTGAGGCATATTTGTTAAACATGGACTCGATTTATCCAGTGTGTATTTTAAGGGCAATTATATGGCTAGCATAGTGAATGTTGTTAAGAATCTCTTTCGATTCTTGAAGTGTATAGCTTGTAATAATGTCTTCGGTAAATTCTGGATAAGCAAAATATTGTAAGTTTTTATTGATACATCTACCTTCACAAACAGTTTTATGTATCACCAACAATCCGCTAGATACTATCCATTCACTGTGGAGGTCCCCATATGCCGAAGAGACTTTTACTCCCATGACTTCTTTCTTCCACCTGCCGACCTTTAGAAACTCCCTCTCTGCTCCCTGTCCCCCGACTGTACCGGCATGCAGAAATGTAAAAACTAATGTGAACAAGCATATTGCTGCACAACTCCAAAGTTAAGATGAGTCCTTAACTTTCACCTCAATTAGCAGTGTACCCTAATGTCTACAGTTGCAACTTATTTTTTTTTTAGGGGGGGGGGGGGGTGAAATAAGTTTTAAAATACATAAATTACGAACAATTTAATATTGTAATTCGAGATGTTTAAGTTTATTTCAGGTTAGCGTTAAACTTTTGTCTGGAAGAATAGCTTTTTAAACCATTTGGACACAAGTAACTAAATACATTGGAAACGGCTGCTTCGAAAGTTTTTCTCAATTCATCACCTTTTTTTTATATATAAATATATATATATATACTTAATCTTTCTTTTCTCAAATATTCATATACACCTTTGATCGCCGAAGGAAAGTCAACGACCGAACAAGAGAAAAATATCAAAAGATAAATAACAAAAATATCGAAAGATAAATAACAAAAATATCGAACGATAAATAACAAAAATATCGAAAGATAAATAACAAAAATATCGAAAGATAAATAACAAAAATATCGAAAGATAAATAACAAAAATATCGAAAGATACATAACAAAAATATCGGAAGATAAATTACAAAAATATCGAAAGATAAATAACAAAAATATCGAATGATAAATAACAAAAATATCGAAAGATAAATAACAAGAATATCGAAAGATAAATAACAAAAATATCAAAAGATAAATAACCAAAAAAAATTATTCTCTTTTCTTCTACATAGTTCATCTCTAAAAAGAGTTTCGTTCAATATTTGACTGTGCCCATGAGGGCAAAAGAAATAGCTAAAAAGGTATGAGTGAAAGTTCCTTCTCTTTCTATTTCCATAACTTATAAAAAGTAATAATTAGTCAGAAATGAATCCAAAAAATTAAAATCGATTAGGAACACTGTTTTTACTTTTTAACAACACAGACCCTTATTACATTTTCTATAAGTGACGGAACATATTTTATTACATATGTCGTAGTAAAATAAGTATTGACCACAAATATGCAGGATACTGCCATATTACTTGTATATATCAAAGAACGATTTTTTAAAATAAATGTTTCCGCCAATTTGGTCAATGACTAATGAATTATGCAAAACGATAAAAATTGCATTTGACCCCACCCCAACATGCCTTATAACAGTAATAAATTCAAGGTGTATTCCATCTTTTCAGTTTATTTCATGAATTTCGTTTAGCACTGCCTTTTAATAACTCGTGTAAATACCCTTATCTCTACTAAACTTCGAAATGTCCTCGGCTGAAATACATATGGCCGTTTGAGCCTGTAAATCTCTTAAGCTGACATCGACCATTTCTCTTGATGGCACTAAAAGATATTAAAAGAGCCGCCATCCATCTCTGTCGACTGATGTTTTCCTCGCGCTGTTGTCTTCAGAGGGACGAACATTTAATGGTATCACGCTGAGAATCTATTTAAAAGGCCGCCCTTTTCGATTAGCATATATTAATCGTTTCAACGTGGCAAATATTCAGTTACGGGACGCCAGGGACGACAACAATTACGACTTGATAGATTTGCCCGTGTCATTTGTATGGTAACAACATATTGCCGTTTGTATCATGTGTTAACCAGATTCTATTAGATACCATAGATTTGAAATAATTGATACTTTTTACGTGGACTCTATTGAAAGGTTAATCACAGTTTCTATTACGACATAACGCGTATGTCACATAATATAAAACTGTTATAAAGCTGCGTGTAGTTCCATGAACAATAGTATACCATATGTAAGAAAATCCATACCGAAATATGAACGGTTGGAAGTAATGCGCCTTCTTCTACCAGATCAGGCTGTCTAAAGATACTAGCTTTCTTACTAAGATGCACCAAACATTGATGTTATTGTTTTCTTTCTTTCTCTTTGCAGCGCTCAACTATACTCTAGAAAGCAAACAAACAAAAAACATGAATACAAAACAACATGAATACATATTTGAAGATATATAGAACTTGAAGCATAACAACTTTTACCGAAGTTACTTGATTTAATATTAAATAACCCGAAAAAATGCCGTAAAATAAAACAACCAAACGAAACACCCAAACAAAGAAAGTTATGCGAAACAAAATATAGCAAAAAGCTTCTAACTTATGAACGTGTCATGACAATAAAATCACACCTTACGCTGATCTTCACTCTTAGAAGACAAGAAAAATTGTATATCGCTAATGATACCCTTTTTATAAGTTGTATTATTAAATTACATAATTATCACGCTGCCCGTCTCGGGCTAGTTCAGTCAAGCATACCTATTTTATTCCGGAAATCATTAAAATTACCGAGATACATTATTTTAAATAAACTTGGGAAATTAGTCAAACACATTTTAGTTTCTTTAACTATACATTCGTGACCTATTTGTGTTATAACATATTTAATATTAAAAATAAGTTTACAGAAATGTAATTTTCCACAAGGAGTGACTGGATAGAAAAGTAGTGGTTCGCCATTGCAGATTATTTTACTACGAGTCTCGATTCACGGAGATCAACTTCTTTAAAATATAAAATATTGAACTTCTTTTAGGCAAATAGGTTACACATTTGTAGGTAAAACAGGATATTTTTAAAACATAACTCGCAAAGTATTTCCTTTAAATTAATTTAAGTCCTTAATAATATCGATTCCCTTTATTATTGTGTCAACCTTGTCAAGTTAAGCATCGCCACTGATCTCTGTTCAAAATAACCACGTGACTCGTTCTTTTACATCCTTACAAAATGTCTCCATTTAATTGTCATGTATTCTTTTAATGCACCACGTCAATACATGCATTGTCAGTGTTCTTTGAGCGAACATTAAAGAATTAGGTTCAATTCAAACAGCAAGGACCATTTTATAAATATTCCTATCCAAACATTCACTATTGGTAATGATTATTTGAGTCCTTATGTTTATTCTTAACCGAGCGCGGGGAGGTGATGGTTGCTATCTAGTTAAGGACACAGATTAGAAAAATTGCGTGGTCAAAGTTCGAATCCAGTTCTTGCCACAGAACACCTTTCACTTAGGATGAGACAACCTTAACGTGCCCTCTTCCTGTATTCTTCCGATATATTTATAGAAATAATTCTTACTATATAGATATCGGGGAAACTAATGCCATCCATAGAATTATCTGATTAATACAAAATGATTAAATGAATGAATGACTGAGCGCGATCTTTAAATTAATTGTCGAAGACCATAAAGCCTATTATTATCAAACTTAATTGGCTTACGTAAGGTTTATATTAGGCGACCTTCAGAGAGTAGACATCGGATGGAAATTGTCATGTTTTCAAAACTTTGATTCTACCAGGAGATGGATTTTTAACGCATTAACATAAATCTTTCAAGACTGCGACAATTTCTTTCCCCAGGAGATGGATTTTCAACACAATAAACATCACCATTCAATAACTCTGCCATCGTGGAGAGGCGACGAAATAGCAACAACATAGTCAATGGTAAAAGTGCAGATTAGTTAACAGTCGATAAATGGAAAACAAAATAACCACAACATATTTCTTAAATCAATCACAGACCAGGGTTAGACAAATATCAATTGGTAATGTTTGTAAATTCACTCTTCGATCGAATTGGTTACTACGGATTGAAACAAAAGGGCCCTCGCTCTTAAATTATGTTTCCTTCAATGAAATTTGAAAAGTTTCACGCATATTCTTAAATCACATTTACTTTCGGGGGCAGTGGTTTTGATTTTTTCGAATACACCGTACTTACAATCGTAGAGGGCAGGGACAGTTACCTAAAACATAGACTTTTTCTTTGTTTATTGAAAACATCGATAAATCCAACTTAATCACCTAAATTACAGGGTTTATTTCCAGTGCTTTTTGACGAATTAATACTCTAATTTTTATATTTGTTTAATTTAATTCATATCGATCCCGGACAACGTCGGGTCACGGGGTCTGCTAGTATATATATATAAAACTCATTGTCTGCGTATATGTGTGTGATACTTGTGTGTTAACTATAAAAATAAGTTAGAAAATCTACATAAAATCGTAATGAGTGTCCTCATGTAAAAAAAAACAAAACGCTAGGGGCGATAACAGAAGTGTTCTTGAATCTGTAAATGCACTCCTAAAGAAACTGTTTTATATATACTAGTTTGATGAAATTCATATCATATGTATAATATTATCTGGGGAACACATTGTAAGTCGTCCGAATCTCTGCGTTCACTCACTTTTAAATTATTCACGGGGAGAGAACCCCCTTAAACAATCTAAATACATATACTCTATTTTTTTTTAGTAACATTTTAAAAGTCGACTTAATGAACGTCTAATATGTTTAGTTGAGAAAGTATCAGACTGAACATTAAAATGTACGGTTTTGATTCTCACTTGATTCCTTGAAAATACAATTATATGAAATCAAAGAATATGTTACTTTTTTTTAATATAATCAAGTATGAGTGAAAATGTTGGTATATCTAGAACGTGACGTCCTTCCGTATACTACTTTTTAGTCAGCTCTCTCCCTCTCTCTCTTTCTTTCTTTCACTTTAACGCTCTCTATGCATCGATATATATATATATATATATATATATATATATATATATATAAATATTAATTATTTATTACCTACAGACATCGATGTTTCATGCTAACGCAATCTTCAGTGCAGGAGGTTAATTCTCAACGGTCGGCGGGCCCGAACTCCGATCACAAATCAACACTGATTCGTAGTCAAGAGCTTTAACCCCATCGGGCATAGCGAATTAGCTAATAATTAAGGATGGAATTTAACTTTGTAAATACCGAGTCGGCGGTTATTCACAAACGAGCAGTGAAAGTGATAAACAAACTGTGTAAATATAAGTGAATTCACATGTACATTTATCAGGTAACATAATGGAAGTAAGTATCCGTCTTCAGTTATTCCTTTAAAATAGGTAAATACACTTTTATAAAATATTCCACAATGTAAGTAATCTATTTATAAGCGTTAGGTTAAGAGTATTAACATATATCTGAATAGCTAACTGCGGAAGGTATCTAGGTGATATCATTAATGCTGCTATTAAACTAAACCCCTTTATTATGATGTTGCATGCGATGCTTTGCTCCACTCTAACTCGAGCAACGCTGGGTGATCCTGTTAGTATTAGATAGTTCGAGCACTTTTTTTTATTTCGAAACTCGTATTACGTTAATAGTTAGTATACGTAAAAACCTATTTCAACGGATTGGGCATAAAAATAAAGTGCATCATCTGTCTATAGTAATAGTAGTAGAATGTTGCTGATTTGAATCGGACAAATAGACAATTTGCCTACTTATTTTGTACGCGTAACAACCATTCTTTATTAAGCTAAGATCGGCCATATATACATACAAACAAACTATATTCTAAGAATCGTACACTCTGGTATACTGACTAATGTGTACATACTTCTATATAAATATGTGTACTACCATCTCGTAACACAACACCTAGCGAATAAAACACGTGCCATTTTCTGGCACTTGGACGAAATCATTTCAAGTGGTGAGGGGAAACGAGAAAGCAAATAGAAAGGCAAACCACCTCAGAGTAATGACGCTGGTGTAAATAGATTCAGAATTAAGAATTAACTCTATAACCAGAAGTCAACGGTGGGTGACTTCTTTCTTTTGGTACTCAGAAATGATTATTAAAACGTATATATGTGGAAATAAATCACTGGTCTTATTCTATGATTGTATATAAATATTTTAAAATATATCGAGAGAAATTGCAAGTACAGTTACTGGCAAAGCATATATTACTTATGAACACGTGCTTTTTATATTTCATGGAATTCACTTAAATTGATTTTCTAAACAAACCATGTGTAATGATTAGAATTCTGTTTAATAATTTTATCAAAACATATTTGAAACACAGCAAGGAAAAATATTATTTCAAAATATTCAACCTATACGTTTATTAATAATATCTTAGGCACACTATATAAAGATATAAAGATAACATTGGCGTGGTGTAGTGTTTACACGGCCTGACTAAATGTGCTGCGTTCAGTATTCGCTTTACGTCGGGGCGATTTAATATATTTCACTTATAGGATTAAACAATTTTAAATCCATATATTCTACGTCTAGTTAAGAATAAAACGTAAACAACACTCACATTTTTGGTTATTCAATTAGTCTATAAGTAGGACAACTTTAAAATAGAACTAATCTTTCTCTGCTTATCGACACATTTTGTCCAGTGGTCCTGAACTTTTCTTTGCAATAATAACCTGAAAGCGACTCTAGATTACTTATAAAATATTACATGATCATTTAATGAAGGTTGTGACTGACAGAGTGGTTGTTGTAATTCACAATGTGTATATTTATCACATAGACATTAATACTGTCGGGAATCAGTTTCACCCACAATTCCCCCACAATAAATAAAATAGCAATTTATCTAATTATACAGCTGATCACTTGCAAAAGGTTGATTTCTAGGCAGTAAATAAAAATGTTTTATTTTCTGTATAACAGGAAGGCTAAAACACACCATTTGATTTATATACGTTTTATCTATATACCTTTTAAATATGACTGGTCTATATGTTAGCCAAATATAAGATTTTGTGAAACGACACAGAAGGATCGTAAGTCGTAGAAGAATAACAAAATTGTTTATACATTATATATATCGGAAAATAAGACTTGAAGAAGTGAGACAGACATAAAAAACACGAATAAGCAACGAGAATTGTCTGAAAGGAAACGTCTTAAAATAACTCGGTATGCATAAAAAATAATCAAATTAGGTAAATCAATCAATCGATTACAAATTTAATTAGCTGGTTCTTCTAATTAAGTACCTATAGCCTATAGGAGAACAGATGAACACACATATATATATATATATATATATATATATATATATATATATATATATATATATATGTGTGTGGGTGTGTGTGTGTACGTGTGTTCACGTAATGTTGTTAGTTTTAGACTGACGTACATGCATAAGGAGTGTGATAGGCGAATATCTATATGTGTTTATCAATTGAGAAAGCGTTTAATAATATATTACCCACACTTTTTTGGTTATGTAAATGTTGACGCCTTCTACATATTTTGTGAGACCAATTGTTAAACCATGTCTCTAGCACAAGTTGGGGGTGCAGTTAATATTTAATGGTGTTGTCTTGTTAAATTGCATCTCGTTTTTATGGACATTACTCACCACCTCTACTATTATAGATATATTACATGTAAAAACAAGATATGAAAATAATCATTTTGACCCCGTTCGTTATAATATAAAATACACTTCCAGTCAGGAAAACAATGAATCTTAAAATAGAAAGCCATAAAACACGGAAAACAATAAGGATAAAGAAATACATATAGATCACGAGAGTTTTTCAAAAGAAAACCGTATTATAAGAAATTCGAAATTGAAATAAATGTCAGGAAGAGGGAGCATGTACCTCCATAAACACAGTTGTATATAGCACTATTATGTGAATTAAATAATCCATGGAAAAAGTTCGATTCCTGCATTTGACGATGCAGTAACAATTGTGTAGAGGAACGCTAAAATAGAAATAGGGACACAACTTTTCTGAGAATGGACACAATACCGTTATATAGTTTTAAAGCACTATGTGAGAGAAATGAAGACATATATATATATATATA
>OY744524.1:96983099-97015599 GCA_963556195.1 Sepiola atlantica
TTTTTTCTTTGACACCCAGTTCAACGCCCCTTTGTAGGAGAGCAGTAGTCTTAGATACTAAATATATATTCGTAACGATACGATTGAAAATATCGTTATCAAAGGTCTTTCAAACGTTTCTCGAAATCGAAAGTTGGTTCAAAACGTATTTTCACTTCAAATATGTTTAACACATTTTAACTGACAGCTCTTTTGTACTAGCATTTTACTGTCTTGTTCTTACCGAGTGGCCGATGTGGTTTTAGAGTCTCTTTTAACGGGGAATAAATGTGTAAGTGTGTATTACTTGGTGTGTGTGTCTCTCTTAAAATGCGGCCCATGGATCATACGATGATGTAAACTTAATGCATTATTTTACTCATTTTAACACGATGGGTGCGTTTGTACGTGGCTTTATCAAAACAATCTTTTGATGCAATAGTTCATAATTAACTTGATAATCATCTTAATCTTCTTCTTCGTTCTAAATTCATTCGATTTAGTCGCTCATTTTCATCTCATATGTGACTCAAAGTTAATGTTTCAGACCATTATTTTAGACGTCCACTCGCTTCGAGTACCTTCGTTTACTGACTCATTGGGCGTTTTCTCGCTTCGACTTCTATCGGCAGACTGCTCCTGCTTCTCGTTTCGACAACAACAAGCGACGTCACATACCCTTTTATTCCTCATCTAATCAAACGCACGCATTCACTCTCGCCACCTTGACCTCAAATCTTTGATGTCGGCGAAATCTTGTTAATTTATTATCATGTTTAGCATAAATAATTAAACAAAATACCGGCGTATACAAACCTGCGTTTACGTACTAAAACTGACTCCAGACACAATCTATACAAGCTAACATACACCTTTCATAAGATACAGGGGCACCTCATAATTCAACACCCTGTCGAGAAATATGTACGGTTTTTAATCACATAGATTTTTAATGTATTTCTATGTAATTATATATATTTTAAAAAATACGTCACATAAAGTTAAGGGCAAATAATAGTGCAATTTTATGCATCTTACTCACTTAGAAAGTAAGACAATCGAAGTAGAAGTGAGCAGAAAAAACAACGTACAACAACAATTTAGGTGTTAAAAATCGTATACATATTTTGGCAGGGAGTCTTGGCACGATGGTAAAACATTGGACTACAGACATTAATATCGAAGTTTCGATCCTTGTCTAAGTTAGTCATACTAATGACGGCTGTGAGCCAGAAAATCGTGTGCATGGATTACTTTCATGTACGTATAAAAATTAATAAAAATATATATGTATAATTAAAAGAAATACCTTCTATAAAGTTAAGAGCGACTAATAATGCAATAAGACGATCAAAGTAGTAGTAAACACAAAAAAAAAACGAACGCTGCAATCACTAATAAAAATAATTATATATATATATATATATATATATATATATATATATATATATATATATATATATATATATATATATATATATATGTATACATAAAAATACAGATACGGTTAACATCAACGGGATAAAACTCATACACAATTACACCATGCTTATGAAGTTAGCTCAATAGAAAATGGAGCTTTTATATATGTAACGTTATTATTTATACATGTGCATAATCTGCGACACTGATTCTTTCCACGTGTGACCTAACATAAAGATCAGATTATTATTCTGTCTGATGATGATATATATATATATATATATATATATATATATATATATATATATATATATATATATATATGAACAGTTTAAATGCAAGACACGACACATCTTATTTATTTAAATTCAGACATTAAACACTAAAGTTGCAAATCGATTTCATATGGATTCTAGCTCAAATAAATAATGCATGCATTACATGATTTGGGGGCTTGTTGAGTTATTGAATTGAACATTACTGTAGTCAAACCTTAGTAATTATGGACATAAGTTTGTTCACGTTTTGCATTAGATTTATATATAGATATACATATAGTGTAGCTTTTCATTCTGCCCTATTCAGGTAACCGCGTGCTACACACACTGACATATCAACGTTAATTGTGTATAACATCAAGAAGGATTACACAAAAAAAGAAGAGAAAAATATCGTTATACGTTTCACAATCGTGTATATCACCGAAAGTGCTCAAGTTTTTTAGATAAATAAATAATGTATTTAAAAAACATAATGAAACGCGTTGTCAAGGTTTTTCAAAATATTCTTTTAAATATATTCTCCTTATTATCGCCATTTTATCAACGTTTCCAAGTGTGGACTTTTCATTCTACCCTATTCAAGTAACCGCGTCTACACACACTAGCATATCAACATTAATCGTCGATAGCATGAAAACGAATTTCAACATCACTGCGATAAATATGTCTCAATCAAGAAAGATAAACGAAAAAAATGCTCATACTTCTGACAACGGTATCTATCACCGAACCTGATTGAGTTTTAAAGATAAATAAATATTTTATTTTAGAACACATCCAGAAACGCGTTGTCCAGGTTTTTCAACATATTTGTTTCAAAATATTTTCTTTATTATAACCATCTCATCACCGCTTCCAAGTGTGGACTTTTCATTCTCTCTATCTCTGTGTCTGTCTCTCTCTGTCTCTCTCTCTCTCTCTCTCTCTCTCTCTCTCTATATATATATATATATATATATATATATATATATATATATATACTCATTGGAAAACAGTTTGAGAGTTTACTTTTTTTGAGTATATATTTTTTTAAAACTCAATAAAATATAGCTTTTCTGATTTTGAATATTTATTTTGTAATTAAATTTATCTCAAATAAAGATTAACAAATAAGGATGTAAATCCTATTATATAGCACCATAATCAGCCTTCTACAACAAAGCTATCGGTTCAGGAATTATATTTGTCAGTGTTCTAAATTGTTGCGAAATGAATTGTTTCAACCTTTCTATTACTGACTTGCAGAGTTCTGTTTTGTTAGTAAATTTTCTACCAGTCAATGTTTTTAAAAAAACTGTGCTCAACTAGCTATTGATCGGCTAAAGATCAGATTTTATCTAAAAAGAAATATTCAACCACTTTTTTGTTGATTTTGTAGTGTGGACTGGAGTAATCATGTAGAAACAATAATTCGTTGTTACTATATGACGTATTTATTTTCGGAAATACAAATGCATTTTTAGTGTTGATGTTCTTATGACGCATAATTAATCATCGAATTCATTCATGCTTAACTGTAGTTTGAAAACAATATACGAACACATTGTTCAAGGGCATTATTCACAAGAGGCTCATCCGGCCAAATAACTCTCTGAAACCATTCTGAGGAGAGAGTGCCGCATCTAGTAACAAAGTTCATAATAGTATATTTTAGAAGAAAAGAAGCCTTTTGCGAATCGTCTTGATAACATCTCATTTTTATTCACTTTCTTGGCTATTGATATTGATTAAAAGATTTACGCAAACCAGTTTTGTACTTTTGAATAAACTTTCTAAAGATCCATTTCCTGTAACGATTACAGTCTTGAATAGTTATTTATTGCAGATGGCTTAAGACGGCCTGAGCCCACTTTGTTTCAAACATTAACTGTTTGTAAATGTTATGTAGCTTGGTGAAAAAATTGCAAATGTGCCTTTTTCAAGATGGTTAAAATGCGTTTATACAAAACGTCTCTTCGGGTGTTCTTAATTACATAGTTCTATTCATTTTCTATTGCATAGTAAGATTGATTCAGCAGCTCAGAAAATAAACCGGAAAAATATAAGACACTAATAAAATTACATGAAATCACAGAATTACAAAAAAGTATTAAAAAACAATCACTGCTAAATGTTTGCCCGGGAGTATATATATATATATATATATATATATATATATATATATATATATATATATATATATATATATATATTTACATAAATATATATATATATATATAATAATAATAATAATAATAATAATAATAATAATAATAATAATAATAATAATAATAATAATAATAATAATAATAATATAGGTAAAACATCCACAGGGTAGTACTCCAAACAATTAAAACCGGGTTCATAAAAAGTGCTCAATATCAAATAGAGCTGTTATATATGATTATTTTTATTTACACAGACATGTACAAAGTCTACGACACTGACATGTCGATGTTATCGATCAACAGTTATTATACACTTAGATCTCATCAGGCAGAGTCAGAATCCGATCTTAACATTAGATCATATTTAGGAAGGATGAAATGGGGAGAGAAAAAAAGAAGAAACAAAATTTAATATTTCAAAATTTGGGAAGTCACGTGGTTGAGACCGTTAAGAATCAAAATGTTAAAATCAGAATAAAAACCCAAATATAAAAAAATATATTTATTTCATTCTATTTGATTTGATTTGATTTGATTTTGTCTTATTTCATTCCTCACTTTGTATTCTTTATTTTATTCTATATTTTATATTTGGGTTTTGATTCTTATTTTAACATATATATCCTATATATACATATATATATATACATATTTATATATATACATATCAATATATACACATTGATATATATATATATATATATATATATATATATATATATATATATATATATATATATATATATATTCATAATGTTTATCCTAATATTCTTGGTAAGTTCTTTTAATACAAAGATAGGCTTTTTAAGAGAATTATAGTCAGGCGGGTCAATTTAATTGGTAATGCACAGTTCCGCCTTACCAGATCGTTGAAAACTGCTTAGGAGGCTTCTTTATATGTCTACTAACAAAGACGTAAATATACTTTAATTATCTTCATTTCACTATAGTTTTCGGGATGGCAAAATAGTTGCAAACGTTTCGAAAGAAGTACTGATGTGAACTTGGGTCTCACGTTTCGAATCGATTGGCTGGCATAACAATGGCCCTCTACACTGATCAGTTGCGGAAAACAATGAAACATCTGTGTATGTTGATGAGAATTTAGATATATTTACCATTGCATTATATATATATATATATATATATATATATATATATATATATATATATATATATATATATGTATGTATACTTGCAAATATATGCTCCATCAGGTTGCTAATGTTTGCTAGTCTGAGAGGAAAATGAATCATGAAACACTATCTGCATACACTGACCGCAAAGGAGACGGTAATGACTAAGAAGATAATATCATGACGCACAAACATAATCTTCCACCATACCTAGTAGGAATATATTCATTGGAGCAGAATATCATCGCAATATAATAGATAGAACACTACTCTCCCCACATACAAATAAGAATAACGTAATACTGGTAGGATGCTACCGTGAGGAACGAACGTATACTATACTGCTTATACTACGAAAAGTATCGTGACGAATAAAAATATTCTACACATAATCAAATAAGCATACACCGTTTGCATAGTAAAGATATGTGGGGAAATATCGCATTAATTTATTTAGATGACATAACAAAGTATGGCGATTTCATTGTCCACATGAAACGCAGAATTGAAACTTGGGCGAAAATATAGTCGTAAGTGTTATAAAAAAGAGAAATATACCAATTTAGAAAGAACGATAACTTTTTTTCATAATTTTCTAGTTTAAAATACATGTTTATAAAATTCAGTTATTGTACTTCTTTAACTCGCCTCTTTCTCGATTTGTTTTTTTCCGACGTAATTTTTATTTCGCTGTTTCACGTGTACGGTGAAACGTTACATAACAAAAACAGACATTAACAACCCTAAGTAGGTTTACTTTATTAAACATTAAAAACAACCACGCGTCAAAGATGCACGCGTTATTTGCAGCTGTGTCTACGTAACATAAGTAGGTGTTTGCGTCAATATCTGACAATGTTTAGAAACATGGATCAACCATTTTACTCTTATTTCAAAACGACAGTCAGCTGAGTAGGGAAAAGCCGTCCAAAGCGACCGAATTTGCTAACATTCGCAGGTAATACTTTAACTTCGGTATGTTGTGATTCGCTAAGTATTATGCCAATCGATTACTTTGAGAAAATATGAACTATCCTTATCAAGTAAATATAGATATTCTTGTGTGTCAATGAATAAATCGCAAACAATGGTCACAAATGAAGAAGAAAAAATACTTTTTAACGACATCAATGGAGCGTGTCATGGAAACGATAGCGAACCTATATGAATTGTGCAACAAATTACTTCCGCCTCCGTCACCTTCTCCGTTCTGTTTGCATACCTCAAAAGAATGGTCCGGAGAAAAGGATATTGTTTACATGACGTAGCGATATTGGAAACTGAGAATTATATAGATGTGAGACGAATAGTTCTACAAAATATTCATCGACTTGTTAAAAAAGCATTCCAATAAGTGTATCACCCTAGACTTAAAACTATGTTGATGAATAAAGTGGAATTTTATGTGTTTAATTAATAGGGCCCGGGACTGAGTAAAATCTTATATAAACACTTTGATTTCATTTAACTCATAGCATCTTAAGTTGTCCTTAATGGGACAGAACTCTGTTTATGGTTAAAATGGTATCGGTTCGTTTTAAGACAGAATACCTTACTCGTCTAGATACACCCAAGAGGCGTTTGTCTGTGGAATACTCAACATGCAAAACTGTCCACAGTTGAGCAGTCCAGTAAGTGATATGCCTCTTTGTAATTAGCAATAATCTAAAATTCTTTCTAAATATTTAGAGTAGTGTCTAAATGATTAATAAAAACGTTTACATTTTACTTATCTCGTAGATTATGGTAATTTTGTAAACAGAAAAAGCTCTGCCTGTTTTAAAAATTCTCGGGTCTTAGATTTGGCTTGAAGTCCTTGATTGTCTTGCAACCGTAATGTGCAGTGTAACAGCGACATCATCTGTCTTTATGACTATATAAAAAAGTGTCGGTTAATAACCATATTATGATCCATTATTAGTCCCCCCGCCCATGGACCATAATTTCTTTTTAACAACTTTAACTATAACACCTTACCGCCAATATTATCTTTAATCTTCCGACAAGTTTTAACCCCACCATTCTTAATACAATTACAACTAATAATCACATTTATTAATACCACTGCCACTAATTCATATATGACTTTTACTAAATATAAAAGTTATAACTATTATGTTTTATTAATTCATTACTAAATATTACCTAGAATTAAAATACACTAATTTATCCACAAAAATAATTAAAACTAAATGGTAATAGGTCGAAATATAATAGTATAATTTATTAATACTGCTGTCATAAATCTATATACGATTTTTACTAAAAATCGTCACCACTATATTTTATTAACTCATTGTCAAATATTATCTAGAATTAAATTCATTTATCACCAATAATGATTTAAACTAAATATTTTTTGACGTGGAAATTTAGCCGTCTGCACTAAATAGATCGAAACATCTCTATTCCGTTTACACGTGACAAAATATCGGTCGCGTGAAGCTAAACACCCTAAACCCCTCCCGCCCACAACAACTCTTAAATAGCTATAGACACCCACCCCTGACACCCCCTCTACCTCTCTTTCTTTTTCTTGTCTTTCCCTTTCTCTTCCTTTCCCTCGCCCCCTCCTGCCCCAGCTCAGCGTTGAATAAAAATATGAATTATTGTAAATTAAACTTTTCTAACGGCCAATCTTTTTTTTTTAAATTGGTCACATGACTATTATTCCTTTTTCTTTTTGCTTAACTCCATTCTTCCTAGATTCCACTGACCGGGTTCGATTACAAAAAAAACTTTCTGCCTGATGAGACCTCAGCTCTTGGTAGCTGTAGATCGATACCATCGACATGCCAGTGTAGCAGACTTTGTTCAAGTTTAAATAAAAAATCATTAATATATATATATATATATATATATATATATATATATATATATTAAAGAAGAGAATGATGGAAATCTATGAAGAGAGAAATGTAGAGTTAGGTAACGAGAGGTGTATACTGAGATAGATCCCCGAGATGTGTTATCTTACACGGAAGATAATTAAACACCTTATTAGTGAATGATAATCAACTGATTAATCTCATATAATTATGTGATATTTCACTTCAATTCATTAAAAAAAATAATGCACCAAATAATATGTGCATACTTAATGAATAAAGACCATGCTTAAAGATAATTAAACACGTTTATAACAAATAAATAGTTTTGATCGGCTTCATCTTAAGTGTCTCTTGTAATTTCTTCCTAATGTATTTTAGTTTAATTGATTGTTTATACGGGAAATATAATAAAGAATCCTCTATTTCAAATGTTAATACATAACTTAGCGCGTAATTTTCATGCATAGTAATTACTCTTTTTCGTGCTGTAATTAAAGAAATATTTGAAACGAACGTGGCCCCTTGGTAAGTCTACCGTATTTTCTATATAAAGCTTTATACTTTACTGTTACGCATATTCGTTTTGGAATAATCAATGCCTGCCATCGTTAATACTATAAATAACTTTTACTTCTTTAAACTATATTTCAGTTGTGTTCTAAAAACAATTAAATTAATAAAACGAATATGTATATATTTATTGAACATTTTTGCAATGTGATTCTTTTCAAAACATTAAATATTCAATCTCGTTTTACCGTAAAACAATTGCCATTTTAATAGTCTTCAAAGCAATAAACACTAATATCACCGTTTAAAATGTATTTATTTAAAACCATACTGTTGAAGTCGACAGAGACACATAATTTGATTCCGGAACAATTCAGTTTTGCATTAATAAAGTTAGAATTGGTTACCTTATCGAGATTAGATTAATGATTAATCACCAAAGAGTAAAACCGTACGTACGGGCATGACATTAGATGAGCGTATAATCATATATATATACAACATCTCTATTAAACGGCTTCTCCGAGTGTAGGTTTCAAAGATCTAGTATTTGATCAGATTTGTCACCATGATACACTGCCGATACATGAGCTATTTTACCTAATGTTTATATCAATCAAAGTGCACATAAATGCGATGTATATACACATTTATATTAGAGTATCTGGTTCTACATATCACGTCTAGTATATACTGTTGGAATCCGTCTGTTTTAGGAAAACATAGAGTTATGTTCCCCAGATTAGTTTCTTGCTAAATTGCAAGTGTATGTTTATGCTTGATCGACATGCTCTGTTGCAGTTGCCACGGTTTCTTATGGCGTCTTGTTGCAAAAGCACTGTTACAACCCTTTTGATGTATGTGCTTTCTCCTTTTTTACACACTGCTGGTCTTTCCTCCTCACTTTTCTTAGAGCATGCCTTTACACATCTTCTCTAGCGGCCACAGTTTTCATTGCCATAGGCTCCAAGCCTGTTTGGTTGATGCCATCTGCCCATGTGTCTCGCTTGAAGACATCCTTGTAATATAAGGCACGTCTTCCTGCTGATCTGGATCCGGTTGCGAGCAGTCTATAAAAAATCTTTTGGGATCCTCCCGTAGTTTATTCGCTCAGCATGGGCAATACATCGGATTCATTATTGGGGGAGCAGAGTGAACATTCTTGGAATGTCCGTCTGATCAAAAAAGCTATTGTTTCAGATGTGCTGGGTTATTCCTAGAATTCTCTTTAGGTAGCGCAGGTTGAATATGTTGATACTGTTCTCTTGGCGGAGGTTAAGAGCCCATGATTCACGGACGTAGAGCAGCCTGCTTAGAACACGTGCCCAGTACAGCTTCATGTTGGTACCGCTAGTCGGAATCTTATAAGCGAGCTGTAGTGTTGCCGCCTTGTCAGTACGTCCAAGGAGAGATCGCTCGGGGAGAGGCGGATTTAACTAAAATCCTTGACGTACTTCAGTGGGTAGTAACATAACTGCTTACATTTTGGCCGAGGGGGTTTGTCTATTTCAAGCAAAGTTGGCATGCCGAACATTCTGAATTCGTGCGCGTAGTAGTTGATGAGTAGCTGCAATGCTTCTTCAGAGTGTACCGTAAGTAATGCATCGAAGAGCATATTATATATAAACACCTTCCGTTACTTGGTTTTAGCCTAAAGGCAGCAATGTGAAAAGTCACAGCTTCTGGTATGAGTGTGCACTCTATCACACAAATTGTATGAAAACAGCAAATAAAAAATGCCAAATACGATCCGGGCGAATAGGCACCTATATTTCATTCTGCTCTTGATTGATAAATGGTTCGAGGAAGAGTCATCGTACTGTAAGGTTCCCTGCATGTCTTGAGTAAAATGTGATACTTC
This sequence comes from Sepiola atlantica, assembly GCA_963556195.1. NCBI lineage: Eukaryota > Metazoa > Mollusca > Cephalopoda > Sepiida > Sepiolidae > Sepiola > Sepiola atlantica. Next base: position 96,993,267 of record OY744524.1, read on the forward strand.
TCAGCAGCGTAGGGATACATCCAATATTCTACAGAAGAGTAAAACGGCGCGTTTCTCCTTACAAAGTCAACAACATTCGTTTGGTCCATTAAGGCGATTTACAGCGGTGTTTTCTGTTCGTAGAAGTCTTACTAGAGTTGCCATAGGATGAGGGATAATGCCAACAGGTTATCTTTCTGCTCTAAACCCACACTGAGCTCCGGGGTCTAGTATATCTATCTATCTCTCAACTATAATATTTATATATATATATATATATATATATATATATATATATATATATATATATATATATATATATATATATATTATAGTTGAGAGCAAATATATGACTTATTCGTTTATATCTGTTTTAAGAATATAACATCAACAACTTTTTAGTGTATGATCGTTTTAGAGACGGAAGTGACATATATTGATACCAAGTGTATTAATCAGCACAACGTATAGACACCAACGTTTGAAGTTTAACAAATCAGCAAAAATGACAGTATGTATACCCACACTTAAAATGTTAATTCTTCTTCGAAAGCATAAAACTAGTAATGCAACCAAAGATATAAAAGGACATAATAGGATAATAAAAGAATGGCAAACGTACAAGAGTGGAGAATGTAGACACCATGAGAAATGTCTCAATTACTATTTTTTACAAATATATACAAAAATATAACAATTCAAAAGTGAAAACTGGAAAAATAGATAACATTTAAAATTCATTCAATTTGTAATGTATTCTTTTAAAATAAAAAAATTAAGAACAATTAATATTAATCTATCATAATAAAAAATGTAAAACTGAAACATAAAAATAAAGTATCACTTTTACACTAATTGGTAGTAAATGCAATAATAATGATGAACTAAAGTAGAATAAAATAAAATAAAAGAGTAAGATTAAAAAATGATAATAGTGAGGCATTAAAAGGAAACACATATTACCAATGTAAAATGTATTAAATAATTAAAATATTTTCTTTTTAAACAACAGTTTAAAAACAATTATCTATGAACATATTTCTACTAACAATTAGATAACTTGAACATATGGATATAGTCCAACATATACACTGAACAACGTACACTGAACAATGTTTATCATAATGATGAGATACAGTAGCAATTCTAATGGTATTACGACATTATAACAACAGTACAACATGAAAAATGACTAATAATGCAGGTCATGACTAAATATAGGTAAAATAACATAATAAATATGAACATTATAGAAAAAAGTTTTTAAAATTATTCTCAAATTAATGAGTTCACTAAATGTATGGTTAATACAAACATACATTTACATGCATATTTAACTATACAATACAGGAAGGTAACATAATTACATATATACGTATATACATACATCAACTTATACACACACACACACATATATATATATGTATATATATATATATATATATATACACATGCATATTAACACACAACTGAACAAAATACGAAAACCGTCTACAGATAAGTGCATATGTTAGTACATTGTAATAAGTGCAATAGCAAATCTCTAATAATAAACTCGTAATATAAGTTTATTGGCAGTGCCTTAACTACGATGTAAGACGCCCCGACGTAATAGGTTAATAACATAGTTAAACAAAAGTTCTAAGATATTACATCTACATAGGGGGATGTATAAACGGAAACTGAGTAAAACCATATCGCCTCAAACTGTCCACAATCTCGTTTAACGGAGTAAGCATATACTTAGGTAATCGTCCAATAGCCTAGAAAGTGATTCAAAGATAAATCGCAAACGTTATTGACCCATACATGCTTTTTATTAATTTATTCATTGCCTCCGGACTTATTCTCGCGCTGTAAATGTCAATCTGTAGGTTGTATGTCTGGCCAGCTGCCTTGCCCATCTTGGTAAAGACGTACGTATGATCGTGATTATGTAGTTTCCTCCAGTTTGCGGTTTCATGAAGGTGTATTTTTCGTTCACGTTTACTGATGCCGAGCATAATGCGTTCAATTTTGCGTGGTGCAACTCTTAGATTTTCTATTGATTATTACTGAGTTCCCATGTAACATTATCATACGCCATAAGAGACATGATGTATTCGTTTAACATTTCCAATTTAATGTTCATAATAGACTTTCTACTTTTTATAGTGTTGTCAAATTTAGTAAAAGATGTTCATCAAAGCCCGACTAGCCGTATGATTTTAGATCTGATATCGCCGTGTACCTTCTTCCCAAGGTAGATTTAGTTGACAACGTTCTCGATATTCACATTGTTCATTATGTTTAAGACTTGTATAGCATATTTTATGAACATGTTTTTTTCAGTGTTCATTTTAAGGCCAACTAAATTGCTAGCGTTTTGAATAACCCCTTATTGTTCTTGCGATATATGGCCTGTTAAAACGATATCGTCGGCAAAGTCTAAATGAAAAATGTATTTTCCGTTCATGTTTATATGTGTGCATCCCAATTTTATTCATCGCCACAAACATATCGAAAAAGCCAATTTAAATGCATCAGTCTGAGACCCTGGCAACATAGGTAATCCTGCTGTTTTAAATATATAAAAGAAACAAATACGGAAAAATAAAAATAAAAAAGCAGGTTACCAATTGTGTTAATGGGCAATTCTGAGAAACATTAAATGTATATTTATTTGTAAGTATGATAGTTTTTATTAATCTAATTACAATTCAGAGTATGGCCGTTTCGTTCGTAATTATCAATTTTCTCGGAATCCCAATCGGGTAGTCTCTTCTAAATAATGTATTCTGAAGTGTGTCCTTCATTTCCATTAACAGTGAACACATTCACCCATATCTTCGCGATCGAGCAAAGATTAATCAACTGCTTGATTATTTCCGATATTCTTAACTGCCATGTTTCTACTATTTGATGACAATACAAATGGATGAAGTTCATTTACAGCCGCAATGTTTTGAGTCTGGCTACAAGCAAATTAATTATTTTGGATCTAAAAGATGTTAAAATATTTCAAACTAAATCTATATTTTAGTTTGCTGATATTAGCGTTTTTTACAGATACTTGCTTAAATGGGCAAATGTTAATTGAAAGGAACTACCAATTATTTGGTGTCTATAATTCATCACTGAAATATAATTAAAATGTTTATGGTATGGGGTTATATTCAGACTTCAATACGGGTGCCGGAATTCGACACAAGCTCCTAAACCTGCTTTAATACTTATTCACCACTTATCAAGGTTAAAAACAAGTCGCAAAAAAGAGTAAATGACAAATTTACTGTTGAATAACGATGAATATTATGACAGTATGTAAAACCTCTATATACAACTGGAAAAATAACTGGTGGCGTGGAATAGGCCTGGTAGTAAGTCAATGTTGTACATTCTATTAATCGGCACTAAACATGATCTCGAGGTTTCAGTGGTAAATCACGGTCACAGATGTTGAATTCTGTCGGACCAGATACTACGTGAATAGCTTTTTGCTAACATTGTGAATTTCAGATCTGTAAAACGGTATTATTTCGCTGCTGATCTGGAACATTTTAGGGTAAGCATAATTTGGCATTGCGTATTTGATTCGGCCAAAGTAAGGGTCGTTGTATTCATTGATACGTGGTATTGCTTGACACAAATAGATAATATGTTTGTGCTTTCAAAATATGATTTATCTGAAACATTGAATTTTATTAGCAATGTGCTGTTAGATGATATTTTTTCCTGATTCGTACTGGTGTAGTTGGAGTTGAATTTAGACAAGTGTCTATCGTATTTGCTTTCAGCTGCAAAACTGAATGTACACCCCCGATCTGGACTGTAAGTAGAAAAAAACCTACTTTATTTAGTCTCTCAAACACACGCCGAGTGTTCTAACAATTCAAAACGTGAATATTAAACCAGGGTTGTTGGTTAAAACTGAAAAGTAGACTCATCTGCGTTAGCCACCATCCGCTCATACATGGATTACTGTTGCCACATATGGGCTGGTGCACCACTCACTAGTCTCCTCCTCTTATACAAGGTTAAATAACGAGTCGCCAATATAATACGTCCCTCACTATCCACCAATCTCTATCACCTGTCCCATCGCAGCAATGTTGCATCCGTGTGATTGTTTTACAAGTACTTCAATGGATTATACTCCGATGAACTTGCTGCTCTGGTGTCCCTCGACGTAAATACACCAGACCAACCTGATAATCAGCTAGATACCATCTATTCACTGTGGAGGCTCCCAGATGCAGGAAGGCCTTCTACTCCAATAGCTTCTTTCCTCGTGCTGTCAGCATCTGAAACTCCCTCCGTGCTCCTTCTTTTCCCAACTGTACCGACATGCAGAAAGTAAAAGCTAATGTGAACAGCCTCCTCGCTGCACAGCTCCCAATTAAGGCTGACGCCCAAAAATGTAATCCTACTAATCAGTAGCCCCTTACATTTACAGTGATAACCTGCCTTTGTTACGGGTGCACTAAAAAAATCTCAGTTATAGTTGATGACTAAATTACTTGTTCTGTCACACCATTTACACAATAGAAACGCTGACTTAGGTAACAGCAATTAATTTGTCAAAAACATTGCTTATAAAATTTGAGGACAAAAAATATAATCAAGTTATGATTTAAAAACAGTTTATATTATTGGAGTCTTTTCCAATATCACTGTACTAAGAGTAAAGTCATTAACAAAGTTTCAGCTAACACTTTATGGAGCTTTCATTTATGATGGGACAGACTACAAGAGAATTAGTTAAAGCATTATTCCATTACGTATAATTTTATATTTATCTACATGTACACATACATCTTAGCATTGAATTTCATAACTTCAAATTTAATTTTAAAGAAAAAAACTTCAAACACACAATCCCATAATAGTTTCTAAAAATAAGTGGCTGTCTTAGCTTGATTATTCCCTGCAAGAATAAAACTATAGAAGAATTGCAATAGCTTATTGGCATAGATATATTATCACACTAATACAAGCTTTACTCAAATATTTAGCACTATTGAATAAAATACTGAATATCTATACACTATATGCTATATCACTGTATAATATGTGTGTATATACATGATATAACATATGTATATATATATATATATATATATATATATATAGAGAGAGAGAGAGAGAGAGAGAGAGAGCAAGAGAGAACATTGCTAGCTAGCTAGATGTATGTATATATATATATATATATATATATATATATATATATATATATATATATATTTATAAAGAAAATAAATTCCCATTGAATAGACGAGCAGGCTTATCCTTAACTCCATCGTAATCCTGAACCTGACATTTACCATGAACATTTATTTCCGCGTATCCAATGGGTAAATCTATTTATAAAATTCTAACGAACATATTCATTTAAATAAAACGCTGTCTATATTCTACTATGTTGTATATATACTTTTTGTTTAAAGTTAGACTTTCCTTGTCACAAAATTCAATATGGGCAATGCGGGTGAAAAAAATTGATCCTAGGTTCGTATTATACTTGCCAAAATATAGAGACACATATGACTGCCCTTAATCTGTTATTTAAGGAAATACCTTCATATTGCCAGCGGTGCCGTTATATCTCGGGACGCTGGGATTTGACAGCCTGGACGGCTAGAGATAAGGACACGTTGAATAAATCAGTCACATTTTTTCTCAAATCATTCCAAAAAATGTCCATCCGTCCGAACACTGCCAGTACCTTTGTTGTATACGTACACTTTTTTATAAAGTCATAAAGACAGAGTTCTTTACTCGCAAAACATATTAAATCAAGTGTGTGCTATAATTTTACGAATAGCTATACGCATTAATGTGTAGAAGATGTGTACCCATTGTGTAAACATAGACATATTCGATAAGAGTGTATATATTACGTTGAAATAAACAATATATATATATATATATATATATATATATATATATATATATATATATTTCCTGATATGATTCACCCTCCCACATCTAATGTCATTCCAGTTTGACTTATTGGTTTGAACACCGAATTCATATAGGACCCCAATCGGAGAAATAGGATAATTATTTCCTATGAAATGTGTCCTATCCTCTTTGTAAACCAGCAGAATTAACGGGAAACGAACAGAATTAACACAAAACTTCGTTCTGTTCCCCATTTCTCTCATTACTCATGCACCTGTCCGTGCACGGATGTTAATATAGTCCCAACTATACAGCTAATCTATTATATTACATCCTTTATTTTCCTAGTCACCCTTGACACTTCTCCTATAATACTGTTTATAAGGTGTCTTTTCTCACCCTAAATTTTACCGTTGTCAATACATTCCCATGTGCTGTTACTCCTACCCTAATCATCTCATTACGCAATGTTTTTTCTAAAAAAACATCTAGTAAAGGAGCCTTGATAATAATCAACCTTTATCCCCTGAACATATTTAACTTTCTATCTTATTTTCATTTATAGTTCTAAGCCCTTATTAATACATTCTAATATTATTAATTATCTCTTTTATATTTATCTCATATTTTCATTTTATATTTCTAATTTTTAATATCATCTCCTTATTGTTTTTTATCTTTATTTCTATTTCTTATTAATTTTACCTCTTTTATCTCTTAATTTACCGTAATTCTATATCATAAGTAAACAATTTTTTATTTACTTATTCATAATTTTATTAACTTTTATATTTTCTTATATATTTTTATGTATGTGTATATATGTGCGTTTGTACGTGAATATATATATGTATGTATATATGTCTGCATATGTATGTATTTTTATATTGTTCATATATTCGTATTCCTTTATACTTCTATTATCGAACTTACATTTATATTTTACTTTATTTTATCTTCTATATTTTATATTTTCTTTTTTTTTAATTTTATTTTATTTTACTCTATTGCACTTCATCCTTTATTTTATTTATTTCTATATTTTTATATTTTTTTATATATTTTTTTATATATTTTTTTATATATTTTTATTGTTTTAATTTTTAATTTTTCAATTTTTTAATTCTTTTATAGTTTCTTATATTTTTTATACTTTAATATTTTTTTCATTTTTATTTTTATTTCATACTTTTATTTTTATTTTTACTTTTACTTTTATTTTTATTTTTATTTTTTATTTGTTTTTTTATTTTTATTTTTACTTCTTATCCTCTGATTTTATTTTTCTTTCATATATTTTATTGTTTTTATATTATATTTTATTTAATTTGTACTCATTACTTTTGTTCTTATTTTTATTTTTTTCATTTTTTCTTACTAATCTTTATAATGTTCATAATGTTTTATTATTATCATTATCAGTTTTACCATATTCTTTTTCTAATATTGGTCTATGTGCGCCCTCCTGCCAATGGATGTTCTTCTAAGACGAGCTTGTTATTTTTTCCTTGAATTTCTGCAACATGTGGTGATATATATGAAGCTATGAAAATATATTTATGGCAATAAATATATTGAATTAAATACTGAATATCTATACACATAATTTCCATGAATATATGTTTATAGCTTAATACCAAGCTCTAGTTACGTGTCGAGCACTGTTGAAGTACATAGTGAAACTTGATACATATAAATATATCTCCTTATAAAATTTCATGTGGATACATGAAATACTAATGTATATATATATATATATATATATATATATATATATATATATATATATATATATATAGTGAATGTGTTGTATTCAAACATGTACAAAGTATCGATCTACAGCTATCAAGAGCTCAGGTCTCATCAGGCAGAACGTGTTTATTGTGATCCAACTCGGTCGATTAAATCCAGGAAGAATGGAGCTAAGCAAAAAGAAAGAGGAATAATAGTCATGTGACCAATTTTTTAAAAGATTGGCAGCTAGAAAATTTAATTTTACAATAATTCATATTTTTATTTTTTATTCAACGCTAAGCTGAGGGAAAGGAATTATGGTCCATGGGTGGGGGGGACTAGAAATTGTGGGAGCAGTAATTTTGAGTAATGTAAGCAGTATATAATTTTAAAGATGATTTTGATAACATGTAGTCGACTTTTGTGGGATTTGTAAATTAAATATTAAGTATTTCTGGCCAGGATTAGGTATATGGGGAACATCTATACACATACAAACGCATACACACATACATATACATATATATATATATATATATATATATATATATATATATATATACATATATGTATATGTTTATGTATATTGATTTGGTCCAAAACATAAACATAGATAGCAAGGAAATTACTGACAAGCTTAAGATCAGTGATAGGGTTAGTAAATTGAATGTGAGGGAAGCATATATACTCCTTAAAGACCACAAACCTGACTTTCAAACCTATGGAACGACTAGACTAATCAACCCCACAAAACAAGAAACCGGAAAAATCAGCAAAATTATTCTACAAAAAATTAACAAAAATATTAAATCAACATACAAACTCAACCAGTGGATCAACACCACCGATACAATTAATTGGTTCTGCAAGATAAAAAACAAGACAAAGTGCGCCTTCATTCAATTTAATATAGTTAACTACTATCCCTCGATTTTTAAAGAACTCTATGAAAACGTCATGGAATTTTCTACTCTTCACTCATATATCTCTGAAGGAAAAATTAACATTGTGATAAAGTGTACAAACACAGTGTTAATTAGTAAACACGATCAATGGACAAAGCGCAATAAATCTGGCTCCTTTCATGTTTCGATGGGATCTTTTGACTCTGCAGAAATCGCCGACCTAGTTGGCCTATACATCCTTTACAACTGAAGTAAAGCTATAGATACTGAAGATATTGGCTTATATAGGGATGATGGACTTTTAGTAGTCAGAAATTCTAATGGGCAAAAGTGCGAAAATATTAAAAAGATTATCATTAGAGAGATGAAAAGAATATGCCTCAAGGTTGAAATAACATTAAAATAGTAAACTTCCTCCATGTAACTTTCAATTTAACTAAGGAAACATATGAACCATACAATAAAGAGAACTTACACCCAATCTACGTACACCCCCTCTTCAACCACCCCAAATCTATCATTAAGCGCATCTCTAAATCTATCCAACAAAGGATAAGCAATAACTCCTAAAACGAAATAATCTTTAACAAACATAAATAATTTTTATAACAAAGCACTAAAAAACAGTGGGTACAAAAATACACAAATTAAATTTATCAAACCTACAAAAGCTAACAATAAAAACAATAAAAGAAGAAACAGGAATAGTATATGGTTTACACCCACTTCAATCACGCAGTAAAAACCAAACTTGGTAAACAAATCTTAGACCTTATCAACATACACTTCTCTGCAAACAATATTTTGCATAACATATTCAACAACAGTACACGTAAACTAAGTTACAGTTGCAATGAAAATGTAGAAATGATAATTAAAAACACACAATAATAACATTCTAAACAGCAACCTAAACCTTGAATAAATAATAAAAAAAACAACTAGAGTAAAGTCATGAAACTGCATGAATTTAAATGAATGCCCTTTGCAAAAAAATAGTTTAATAACAAAAACTATTTACCGAGCAACAATCTCGACTAAGGAAAACCTAGCTATGAAAACATACTACATAGGTATAAATGTTGTTCGAAAAAAACAAGCTACCGAAATAGAACTTCACTTTCACGTTACCATTTGGAATTAACAAATAAAAATAAATCACCAACTGTAATCTGGATCACTATCAGAAAAACTAGCACCCGTAGCTCCCTAAACTCACCATGTTATTTACGCCTTGGCGAAAAACTTGAAATAATTACATTTACAGATAGAGGAAAACTTTTAAACAAAAAACAAGAAACATTGATCAATTGTAGGCATAACAGATCACATCTACTAAGTAATTTGTACAATACCCACTAACAAATTCCATTAACACCACAAAAAACCTCAATATCCACCAACCCCATGAATTAACACATATAAACATCTCCAAACCAGATAGCTTTAACCCTTAATTACAAGTATAATATAATTACCCCCTTTTTTGAGTAAATATTATTACACCTTCAGATGGAACATCTAGATATGTATGTGTAGGTATTTTTGTGGATATATGTGTATGTATGTGTGTGAAAATATGAAATGTGTGTATATGTGTGTGTGTATGTATATGTATGTATGTATATGTATATATGTATTCATGTATATGTATATGCATATGGGTGCATGTGTTAATGTCTATGTATGCATATACATATATGTATATATATATATATATATATATATATATATATATATGTGTGTGTGTGTCTGCGTTTTTATGTGTGTATAGATGTTCTCCATATACCTAATCTTGGCCAGTAATACTTAATATTTAATTTACAAAATCCCACAAAAGTCAACTACATATTAGCAAAATCATATTTAAAATCATATATTGCTCACATTACTCAAAATTACTGCTCCCACCATTTCTAAGTCCCCCACCCATATACCATCATTTATTTTTAACAATTTTAACTAAAACACCTTACCGCCAATATGATCTTTAATCTTCTGGCAAGTATTAATTCAATTACAACTAATAATAACATTTATTAATACCACTGCCATTTATTCATATATGACTGTTACTAAAAATAAAAGTAATTAGCACTATGTGTTATTAATTCATTACTAAATATTACTTAGAATTAAAATACATTTATTTATCACACGAAATAATTAAAACTAAATGTTAATAGGTCGAAATATAATAATATAATGTATTAATACTACTGTTATAAATCTATATATTAGTTTTACTAAAAATAATCACCACCATATATTATTAAATATAATGTAGAATTAAAATACATTTATGTGCCACCAATAATAAGTTAAACTAAATATTACTTTAAGTTTTTTATCGTTGAAAGTAGCTGTCCATTTTAAATAGGTCGAACTATCCCTATTCCTTTGACACGCAACAAACATCTCACTTTCAAAATATCTGTCGCGCGGCAAGGCGTCAGACTAGACACATAACCCCCTCCCACCCCAACAACTTTTAAGTGGCTATAGACACCCACTCCAACACCCCTTATATCTCTTTCTTTCTATTCTCCTTCTCTTTCTGTGCCTTTCTCTCAGCCCCCCCCTGCCCCAGCGTAGCATTGAATGAAAATAAAAATATGAATTATTGTAAAATGAAACTTTTCTAACGGCCAATCTTTTTTTTTAATTTGGTCACATGACTATTATTCCTCCTTCTTTTTGCTTAGCTCCATTCTTCCTGGATTTCATCGACCAGGTTGAATTACAAAAACAACTTTCTGCCTTATGAGACCTCAGCTCTTGATAGCTGTAGATCGATAACATAGACACGCCAGTGTAGCATACTTTGTACATGTTCGAATAAAACACATTCACTATATATATATATATATATATATATATTACTATTTCATGTATCGGGTTGAATCACAAAAAAATCTTTTTGCCTGATGAGACCTCAGCACTTGATAGCTGTAGATCGATAACTTCGACATGTCAGTGTTGTAGACTTTGTATTTGTTTGAATTAAAAACATTCACAATACAGCTCTATATTTTTATTGACCACTCTTTAATAAGCCGGGTTTGATTCCATTTGGATTTCTATCCTTTGGATTTCTACCCTGTGGATTTTACTTTACCTGGATTATATATATATATATATATATATATATATATATATATATATATATATACACATATGAATAATTATTTATACACTGACAATTCCGTAAAATATAAACGTATACGTATGTAAATAATCAAACATTTATACTCGCGTATGTTTATATATATATATATATATATATATATATATATATATAGTTATTCAAACAATAGTTAAATCATACTGCGATGTATACATTTTGCAGAGCTAAAATATTTTACACTTGTTTAGGGAGAACATTAACAGCATTCTTCCAGCAAATCATTATGTCTACCTACAAGTTGATTCACCTTTATGTCATAAAGATTCCATCTAACATGTATCTTGTGAGACTGTTATTTTCTTATTATAACATAGATTTTGTTTAAGGACACTGTGAAGTTTTGTCAGACACACGTGTAAGATTATTTGCTTTGAAACTAAACGAAACTCTCAGTATGATAATTATTTCTTATTATATTTCTTTTATATATAAATTGCATTCAAAAAAGTAATTACCTAAAATTTTAATTTATGTATCTATATCTTTATTTTGCTTTCGAATTCGGATGTTGTAAAAATCGATTAGAACAATATAACATATTTATTTTGATATTGTCACAGGCTTCTTAATCGTCTCTGACCAGACCATTATTGGCTTTGAATACATAATAAATCATGTTATAAATCATTAGTTTTTATTTTAATATAACAATTCATTATATATATATATATATATATATATATATATATATATATATATATATAAATATAGTAACACGAAATTACATCGATGCAATAATTTATTTCAACCTTGTGGTACTTTCAAGCATCGATGATTATGTAATTTCGTGTTACTATATTTTATTTTATTCTTGCTGTGTTTATTACATTGAGCTCTGATATCCGGATGTCTTCCTGGAGTTACTATATTATAACACACACACACACACACACACACACACACACATATATATATATATATATATATATATATATATGTGTGTGTGTGTGTGTGTGTCTCTGTGTGTGTATTTACCTTTAGAAAATGGTATAGTTCCTTTGATTAATATTTGTTCATATTGACGGAACCATGTAAAGCCAACTTCTAAAAATCTCAAAGTCTAACACTACAACAGAAAAATGTAAATACTGTTATTATTATGTTTTTTATTTTATTCTTATATTTTAGTTTTATTTTAATATCTGAGTACTATCATTATTATTATTATTATTATTATTATTATTATTATTATTATTATTATTATTATTATTATTCTTTTTCTTTTTCTTCTTATTATTATGATTATTATCATATTATTAAATTATTATTGTTATTAAATTTGATTATTATATTATTACTATTTTATTGTTATTAGTATATCGTATTATTATTATGTTTGTTATTATATTATTATAATATTATAATTATTATATTATTATAATTATTATTATATTTTATTACTCTAATTATATTCTATTTTTATTACTATCATATTTTATTATTTTAATTACATATTATTATAAATGTTTAATTATTATTATTATTATTATTATTATTATTATTATTATTATTATTATTATTATTATTAATAATAGTATTATTATAATACTAGCGGGACCCGTGTAAATTACACGGAATTTTTAAATTTTAAAATTTTAATTTTTACTTACACTGTGTTGTGTACGTTTTTTTTTTAATCATTTCTTGAAAATAAAACTGAAAAAAGTGACGAAGTTATCGTCTGCCACACTGACCCTAACTCTAACGACGGGGTCAAAGTTAGCGCGGGTCCTAATGTAACAACGCACCCTCTATTTGTTAGTTACACTTCCTTTATTATAAGTCCCCCTTCTAGATAAGAGTGAAAAAAATTTTTTTAAATGGTAACTCGTGTACAATCTACTAAAAAAAATTGATATGCCATCCGTTCAAAAAAATAAAAATAAAAAAAATAATACTGGCCCTCTCTACAACCAAAAGAAAACGTAAATAGACAATGCCCTTAAAAACGACAAAATAAAAACAAAAAATAGTTTTAAGTTTAAAGCAACACAAAAAAGTAATTTTTAACCAGGTGAGTAGCATACAAAGATTCGGAAGGTCATTGCTTTCGATGTAAGCATGACACACAAAATCACATACGCTATTGTATTAATATGTGTCTTCCCGGTCGTCCCCTCCCTACCTCTCTTCCCCTTCCTCTTAAAATGTAGAAAAAAATCTTAGATGTTGGTTGGGATCGAACTATAAACCAGTAGGGCCGAAGTCAAAATGTACCACGCACGCCAGAGGGAAACACTTCAAAATGCTTTAAAAATAAAGCAACTTGACTGTTTATAAATCTAGGTGCGGCACGCATGCGCAGAGCTTTTGCCGGAAGCGTGACACACGAACACACACGCTATCGTATTAATATATAGATTATCTTATTCTCATTGTCGTAGTTTTTATCATTATTATTACCATGATAATTATTATATTTTATAAGTATTAGTATAGTTATATTTTATTCTTATTATTAATATAGTTATATTTTATTACTATTATTATCATCATCATAATTATTATTATCAATTTACTTTTTAATTCATTAATTCAGTAATTTATTTATTTATCCCATAAGTCAGAACGTAGGAAACCTGGACAAACCTTTCGATAAACGAAATACTAAGATGTGGGCAATGTCGACTACAGGAAGGAGATTATGTAGTGCATCGTAGATTTTCGGCATAGTTAGATATAAATAGGAGGTATAACGAGAGACAGTGCCGTGGTTTTCATTCGAATAAGTCTGCCGAATCTGCCGGTCTAATCGATTTCTCATTTTGTTTCCGGTAACACCATGTTTATTGTGCTGTGACGCCATTCTCGACTTAATCGTTGTAAGAATTATAATTAACTTTAGACCAGATTTCACCAACTGTATTTTTTTTCTTGCTGAATTAAAAAAAAATTAAACATATCCACATTTGTAATTGCAAATACTTTTTTGGGTTTGAACCTAAGTTGTGTAATTTATGTTTTGGAATCACCCCTGGCGCAACGGATAAATGTGCTAAGTGATTATAAGTTCTAAGTAACAGTCTTCTGGAAATTGACAGTACACTCATCAGTACAAGCGATACTAAGATACAATTACGAATTGCTTAAAACTTCAACAGGGTCATGACTGCCGGAACGAGAGCAAGGACCTTGTCGATTTAATAAAGTGTACTGTTCAAAACTCCGTACAGGTTCCTTAATTTACCAAGACGCGAGAGAAGTTCGAAGGTTACATCAGACGAAATGCTGTGAGAATTAAAATTAAAAGGAGAACAGTTATCAAAATCATGCAAATAATACAAATTTAATTAATGTTATCTATCAGTAGATTCCCAGTTTATGACATGTGAAAATGTTTTAATATATATTCATTTACTTTTTTTATTTTATTTTTTTTATTTTTTTCATTTTTTTTTACGTAGCAAATCCCGGCAATTAATTGAGGGTTACACAATAATTCCGGTTTTGTAAGTACGAGAAACACTCACTGATCTATATGTATGTATGTATGTATGTATGTATGTATGTATGTATGTATGTATGTATGTATGTATGTATATATGTATATATATATATATATATATATATATATATGTATATATATATATATATATATATATATATATATATATATATATATATATATATATATATATATATATATATATATATATATATATATATATATATATATATATATATATATATATATATATATATTAAATACAGCACCTATATCTTGTTTTCTACTTTGCCGATCTTTGGCGAAAACAAAAGATCGCAAAGTATGATCGCCTCTTCACAACCTTGCCCAAAGATACCTATCTCTGCCATGTCTATATTTATCCTCCTCTTCTTTCGAGTTAATTTTTCTAACCCCATCACATGTTTTTCTCAGCATATTTTAGTGAACTGGATCTATTACATTAATTGTTATACGACTACTGACCTGAACTGTCATTTTGTTTTTTCAACCTGGCTATAACATCGAATTATCCTGGTAAGCACACACCTCCCTATATTATAGCGATTCGATCTTCGTTTGAATAAATCAAGTACAAGTTACCTTTTAAGTCTCAGATTACACATCCATTGTATCATTCTCATATAATTTACTTCCATGCAACGCATGGCCTCAACCCTCAGTTTGTTTTACTTTGATACATCATAACACTGTATACACATTTTCATATTATTTCTCATAAAAAAACAATTGCATAAAGGATTCACATTATGATTAATTTTTCAAAACTTCCATCGAGCATTTGCTGTTATAACTCTTTCCGCTCAATTTACGAAGCAATTTTACACTGCATTTGTGTTCTGCAAATAAAATAAAAATGAATAAACCATATGCATATTATATATATATATATATATATATATATATATATATATATATATATAGTGAGAGAGAGAGAGAGAGATAGAGGGAGAGAGAGAGAGAGAGATGTAATTTTTATTGAAGGCAAATGCAAGGTGTGTCAGACGGCAAACATTACATAGAAAAAAGTAAATCAATACACATATGGAATAGAGGAAAAAGACAACATTTTATATATATATATATATATATATATATATATATATATATATATATATATATATATATATATATATATATATTTATATTTTATTTTAATATTTACTCCTGTTTATTCTGATATCCAAAGTTAATACGTTTATCGCGAGTATAAATAATTCCTTGAGTTGTTCTTCAAATCAATCTGTAATATGTGTTGTCATGGTAACTATGAGATTGCGGCAATGTGTAGCCATAAATAGTACGTTTATATGTGTACGTATATATAACGGAAGTAAATGGATATTTATTTAGATTGAAATGATTACTTAAAACATAAATTATTTCATAACAGCGTGACAATCACACAATGATTCTGATTCACTCATACTGAGTTTTAATCTACATTACTTATTGAAATTGAATGAGATATTTATCAAAGTTTCTGACTAGTCCACGAACATTTTCTTGCAATATTTCTTGCAATGTGTCTAAAAATAAATACTTGTGACGGTAAATATGTATGTCTAATATGCCCCTGATAGAGGTCATACCTGACCACTGACCTGGACACGATAGTTTACTTAATACTATTTTGATAGTATCAATCGTCTGAGTAAGCTATGTGGAATAAAACGATAGCGTCGATAAGTAAGGTCTGATGTTTTATCAAAGTACGACCTGAGAATATTGGAAGGAGCTCTTTGTTTCTTATGGACGCATCTTTAACAGAATTAATGTTACCATGGCAATTAACAATCTTCTAATGACAATCACGCCAGGAATAAACCCAAACCATAACATAACTACCATTCTTCACTGTTGGCTAATTTTTATATCTCAGAGGGCATTAAAAAAAATAATACCAAAGGTTTTTCCTACCCAGGGCACTGAGCGGTCTGAGCGTCGTTTCATGCACGCTTTAATTTCTTTATTAAATGTATACTGTCAGTTTATTAGCAAGTGTTCGCATATTTTGCAAACTTGGGTGTATATGTACCAAATACGACCTCGGTGAATTTCGGAAATACTTAATGCTTATTGCTGTTTGGGACATGAGGTAATATTTATATCTGTAACCTGAAATGTAAAAAAAAAGTATTATGTGCAAACAACAGTTGAAACGCAATATATTAATTTTAAAATAACATTTAAAAAATGACGATAGACTTAGACGAGTTGTATATTAAGTTGTGCAATGTAAGTATTGTTTTTGTACAGAGAACATGAAGGTATGTGTTTAATTTGTTAACTAATTTACTAGACTTGTTACCTGAGGACTAAGTTATCAAGCTTAATTGAAAGTATAGTTTACTAAATCAAACAAAACGTTTCATTAAGAGGGGATTATATATATATATATATATATATTTATATATATATATATATATATATATATATATAAAGTAATCACACAAAAGATATAAGCGTCAACTAATATCTTATAAATAGTGAAACATCCGGATAAAAATTGAAGCTCAATATACTGGATAGAGCATTAATATTATAATATAAAATGAAATAATAAAATAAAGTGCCAATCAAATGTTATTAGAATTCAAAGTTCAACATACTTTGCTTGAATTTTGAATTCTAATAAAATTTGATTGGCACCTTATTTTATTATTTCATTTCATATTATGATATATAAATACACACATATATATATATATATATATATATATATATATATATATATATATATAACCTCTATTTAATATTAAACACTCTTCATAAGACCGAGTGTTGTTTAGTCTGTTGGCTCTCGAGCGCTTTCGATCCCTCGATCGTCATGTGTAACTGGCTCACAAAAAAACGAACGATAAGACACTACTTGTCTTTAATAAAAGCTCGAAGGGCTAACCAGTGTTGCCTGGAGAATAGTTGATAACAGATAAGTAAAATGTGTGTGTCCGTAACATTTTTTCGAATGTCTACCTTACACTGCCCTCCCTAACACAGACTTACGTCTCTCTCTACCACTTTCCGCTACAACTTACTCATATACGATGTCTATTTATCTTTCTGTGCATCTCTCTTCTCTCTTTCTTTCGAAAGGTGTTAAATATAGCAAATATATTTGTATAATGAAATGTTACTTTGGTTTATTTCATTTGTTATTTATGTAATGTAGTGCCATGTAAATTTATTTGTTCGACTATTATTATTGTAAGATTTTATATATCGGATTCACCTTTCAAACCGTGCGAACAATTTGTAATAATCCTATTCATAAATTGTTGTATCACTTTCATTTTGTTTGTTTTATCGTTACATTTATTGGCTTTCTATGAGTTCTTATGTTTTCTCTGCCACTCTAGCTTAACTCCAATGCTCTTTCATTAAGCGCTTGTATTTAGACAGGGATTATGAGAAATGTTGATACATAGGGTTAGAGCATTTGCTTTCTGCATTATTCTTAATAAATGTGGTATATGTTATGTTTAGGAAAATAATCAGTCTAGTGCACGTATTTTCTTATTTTGTTTAACGGCCTATTATTTATATTAATTCACGGGATTAATCGAGCTTCTATTATTTAGAGGCGTATACCATTTCCCGCTTTAATTTCTTACTATGTTTCCATTAGCTCAACTGATGCTGTGATCGGATGTAAAAGGATAGAGTACATGTAATAATTCATGCAGGTTGTTTTATTATTGTATATATATATGTATATATATAGGGTGGGCAAAAATAAGGGTCCTATTTTTAAAAATTCATAACTTTTTTATTTATTGATTTTTTTTTTTTTTTTTTTTAGAATAAGTACAGGACCCCTTCCGAAGCAAGCATGAGCCGTATTAGCCCTAAGGAACGTACCCTCATTTAGAAAACATTATTTTTGCTTAAAAAACTCAAAACAGTGTAAAAAACAATACTTTAGTTTTTGTAAGTTTTAAGAAGTGTTTTTCGGCTAAAATTTGTTTTGTTTATTTCAAAAAATCTCGGAAGGGTCAGTCTACACACACATAAAGTTTGGTGAGTTTAACTTTTATTTTGTGGAAGTTATTCAAATTCAAGTTATTCAAATTTAAAGATAGGACCCTTATTTTGGCCCACCCTGTATATATATATATATATATATATATATATATATATATATATATATATATATATATTAGAGGTGAACGATGAGAACAAAGAATTGTAAAGATACAATATGTATAAAAACATCAAACGTTCAGAGTTTGATGTTTTAATAAATAGTATATCTTTACAATTCTTTATTCTCATCTTTCACCTCACAAATTAATTGCTCTATTCAATATGTTGAGCTTTACATAATCAATATTATTATTAAACTATAATCTAATTATCGTTATTTAATTCAACATTTATATATATATATATATATATATATATATATATATAGTGTCTAATCCAATTAATTTCGGTCAATTCTGAGAATATAGCATGTAAAAGTGATAATTATATGTTTAAGGAACCTCAATTATTTATTTCGCTCATAAAGGACATAATCACTTCATATTTATCTGATTAGGAAACACATTTTGATGATTTTAATTATAAAACTATATAAAATAGTGCTTCGTAATTATATACGTTATTATCCAAAAAACATTGTTTCTGTAGAAGCATTAATTGTTAATTATAACAAATTACGTTCGTGTATATATTCAGTGTTTTTTTGTTATTGTCAGCTGTTTATGGTTTGTCATAACTAGTTGATAACTTCCTCCTCAGTTTACCGCAAGTCATCGAACATTTGTGACGGTAACCGCTTTAATATCGTGTTTCGACCTTTAGTGACGACTGTAGACGGAAGCCCTCACCGTTACTTTTCTCTACAGTATAGGACGCTATGTCGAATTTGAAATACGCGACATTTAGGACTACTTTTCGTCCACAGTAGCTAACGGAAAACATATAAATAACATTTTGTACATACGTCTGCTTGATATTTATTTTATAATTGGACCCTATGGAAATATAACATTATCTACCAAAGTAAATCCCAAACAAGGCATGCTGCCACTGTAGATATAAGGGGCTACTGAGAATTAGGGTGCAAGTTTTGGGGCACATCCTAAATTAAAAACTGTGCAGCGAGATGCTTGTTCTCATTAGTTTTTTTTAATTTCTGCATATCAGTACAATTCCGAAAACATGGATAAAGGAGGGAGTTAAATAGGCAAGCAGCACGTGGAAAGAAGCTAATTAAGTAAGCGGTTATTCCGGCATCTGTAAAACAAGCACAAGGATGCAACATTTCGGATATAGGACAGGAGCTGAAGCTTGGTGAATAGTGAGGCACCTATTAGATTAGCGACTCTTTTTTTGATTGTGTCTAAGAGGAAGAGACTAGTGGTTGTAGCACTAGCCAAGATGTAACAACAATACCCATGCATGGGCGGGTGGTGACTTTATATATATATATATATATATATATATATATATATATATTATAGGATACTGTGAGATGTGAGATTTTTTCTAGTACGGTACAGCGAGCCCACCTTCTTTGCAGCAGCCTTGGCGATTTCATCTATGTATTTGGTATTTATTCCAATTCATGTTACTTCTGAATGTTATCCCGAGGAGTTCGAACAGTGGACTATCAGGTAAGCTGTAATTTGCCATATCAATCGGTGTTGAAGAGGTTTATTGTGTTGTGTATGTTGGTTCTGGTTTATACAATTTATAAACTGCATTTATCATATTAAATATAGTAATGAACGATTATTTATATTAGATTGTTTGCACCTACCACGCAAATTTTTTCATAGCGTACATAAGAACGCTATTTTGTAGAGTATGTGTTTATACTCTAGTATATATATATATATATATATATATATATATATGTATATATATATATATGTATATATATATGTATATATATATATATATATATATATATATATATATATATATATATATATATATATATATATATATATATGCCGCATAATCACGTTGATACACCGGTTCTCGTTAGATCACCGAAGTTAAGCAACTTTTGAGCATGGTCAGAAACAGATGATGACAATTTTGGTACACTATGCGCTGCTAAAATCTCCCTGTAAGAACTTTATACACCTTACGTCATCTTATTCCCTAACCGATATATACACTCGACATGAGACCACTTGTGAATTATGTGCTACGATGAAACTTCCGCCCAGGGTTAATGCCGTACAAGGAATATGTACTGGTACAAGTATATCGTATGGGTGCTTCAGAAAGAGAGAACGAACACGTTTTCATAAATATCCAATGACGAATGAGTAATGTAATTGGCAGTTGATTCGTGCAGATTAAGAATCGGATCTGCAAAACCCAGGCATACTCAAATTGTAACACTCTCTCTTGGATGTGGTATACAACACTTGCTCTGACGACTGTTTTTTTTATCTGAAATGTCGCTTACACAACTTCTTGTTGTCAAACTTTAGAAAATTAGGCCTACACCTTGATTATTTATTATTTATTAAATTAAGCCTTGTGGTATTTATTCTGTAGAATACAACACGTTTTAAAATTGTAAAGTGTCTAATGATATATTTTATTGTATAAGAAACCTGAAATATATTTCATGAAATACACGTTACAATTTTTACAATAAAAAGACTCGTTCGATTTTTATGACGACAATAATTCCCTTTGGATTTGACATGTACGTTGTCGATTTTATATACAGTGCCGGTTTCCAAACACGTAATATTTTATAAAATAAAACGGGCGTCATATACATAATGAGGTGTTTAAACTATGCCTCTTCCTGGGAGATATGTAGAATATCTCATGGTTTCATCTACAAAGAATATACAAGGGAAAATATACTTTCTCTTAATAGTAACTGTACTCAGTATAATATTACTAATTTAGCAACTATGCGTTTGTACTTGTGTATCAGTTTTACGTTGAGTCAACACTTTTTGAAACACTGTCTATTAAAAACGAGTTGTTTCATGTAATTCTCAGGTATATAAGTGTATTAACGAGCACAAGTAGTGGAGTTTCAAAGGAGCCGGCTGAATAGGTGTACCTTATGCCAATGTTTAATAGATACATTCGTATTGTTCAGATATATTCTACAGTAGAGTCTAGATAAATGTTAGGAGTCCAGTCCATTATTTAATTGCGTAAGAACAATCATGTATACATGTAATTAAA
>OY744524.1:97018099-97025599 GCA_963556195.1 Sepiola atlantica
TATTTATATATATATATATATATATATGTATAAAATTACATAATATATATATATATATATATATATTCAATATTTTGTTATATAATTATATACAAGTTCAATGTTATAACCGAAACACTCACGTCATTCCATGAAACTTATTTTTTATTCGGCATACAATTGTTTCGTAAAACAACGATATATTTGTTAGAATGATCATGTGAAGTTATTTCTTGGTTGTGCTATCTTCAGTGCTTATTTTTAAAGTAAAATGTTTAAATGTCGCTGATTTCATTCTATCATCATTAATATACAACAGATGTAGCATATATTATAGTAGGTATTTAATCGCTATTTAAACAAAAATTGAATTGATAAAGACTATCGAGGAAAATCATATAAATTCACAAGCTGTACATTTATGTAATAGTAAAATAAAATGGTATTCTGAAACATGTACATAGATAGATACACGTGTTTAGGCATTTTATTTGTGAGCTTTTTTATAATATTCAAACATCGTAATTAAGTATATCATGAATTTTACAACCTACCGAATTATAAAAGTATTTATATATATATATATATATATATATATATATATATATATATATATATATTAAGTAGGCAAGAGAGTGAGAAAGAGATAGTGTGTGCATGTCACTGTTATTTACAATTTTCACAGCAAGAATAAAGATAATAAGTATTAAGATTTGATATTTAACTTTAACTATAGCACATATAAACCAGATATGAATAAAAACTATGACCCATTATAAATTGATCCGAAGTCAAATACTCCCCATTCTGTAATGCACATATTTGAATATTAATTAACAATATAATTACCAATAATTCAAGTACTAGATACAGTTTTAATAATAATAATAATACAACACTTAAACACTGACATTAGTGAGAAATAATAGTAGTATTTTAAAGAAAAATAGAAACCGGAAAATTATTTGGTATACCCTGCGTTTTATCTGTAAGTAAAGTACAACATCGAACATATGTTTCGTAATCTTGTAAGCCAGCATTTTCTGGTTAATAACCCTCCACATGAAATATTTGATAAAAGTAATGTTAAACTGAAAATCATCATGCAGATATATTAAACCGTAAAATTAACGATAGAATTTATGATACACAAGACAATAATAACAACGATAATGAGTATAGCTGTAGAGATAAAAAATAAATGTCCGTAACAAAAAAGATATTTAACTAAATATATAGCTATTTTGAAACCAAGAGTATCTTCGTCTGGGATTTGTTTACATCGTGCGTGCATGTTCTGAGGCTAGATATAGAAACCATGAAACTTATTTATTAACTCAGGTAAGAGCAGGTGTAGATTATTATCAAAATATATGTAAAAGAAAAATAATAAAGTAAGCTTTGACCCCGACGCTACACAATATTCCATGTTCTCTTCATTTAAAAAAAGGAGTCATTATTATATTTCTGGATTTAAAACTGAGTCAGAGGATTGAAATATATATTAACTGATATGTGTTAAGTTACGAAATAACGGTAGTATAGTATGGGTAATTTATTTTTTATAAATCACAGTGAAAAGAAGGGTTGGACTATGCATTTAGTAGTTCAATCGGACTAGATAATAGTAAGTAATTAAACTAATAATAACATAACTATAAATAAATAAAAGAGTTACTAATATAGGTATTGTTTCTACTACAGGGCGACTCCAAAAAAACGGGCCCCGTGTACACTTTATGTGATATCTCCTTTATTTATTCACCGATTTCCCTTGTTTTACAATACATGGCAGAATCAACCACCGTGAGTACGCCGATACCTCAGTGGGAGCTGGGACAAAGAATACACTGTGTGAATTTTACTACAAGACAGGCTCGTTTAAGAAAACCCAGGACAGTTTCATGCATCAGTTCGGATGTGAAAAGGCTCCATCCAAAAGCATAATTTAGAACTGGGTAGATCACTTCGAGAAGTATGGGACCGTGAGAACCTCAACGCTGCCAGTGAGAACCGTCCAAGCCACTCGGCACGTCCCAAGAAGGGGGCAGCCGAGCTGGTCGAAAGTGTCAGAGAGTCTCTTCAGGAGAGTCCGAAACGCTCTGAGCGAAAGCGAAGTCAGTCCCTCGGTATCTCCCGTGAGACTTGCAGAAGAGTGCTAGTGAACGATATCGGGGCTTCCCCATACAGAATACAGACGCTGCAGACCCTTACAGCCTCAGACAAGAAGCAGAGGAGCGATATGGCAGTCAAGATGCTCGATAAGATCGAGGAGACACCAAGTTTTCTTTAACCTCTTTTGGACCTCAGATAAAACCCAATTTCGATCTTGACGAAAGGGCGAACTCCAAGACAAATTTCTTCTGGGGATCCTCCATACCCAATGAAGTAGCTACCAAGCCCCTGCACTCTCCTAATTGCACGGTGTGGGCTGCAATCTCGGTCAGAGGCATCATCGGACCAATCTTCATCGAAGAATCTGGCGCAGCAGTGACAGTCACCAGGGGGCGGTATATGGAGGTCCTCAAAACCTCCAAGAGTGAGCTCCAGACCCTCTACCCGTCGCTCATGAGCAAGTTCTGGTTCCAGCAAGACGGAGCAAGTTCTCACATCAAACCTGTCCTGAGATTGGCTGGAAGAGAACTTCGGAGGCCGAGTGATCAGTGTCAAGACTAATTTTGAGTGGCTCCCCCATAGCCGGGACCTAAGCCCCCCCCCCCAGATTATTTCCTTTCGGGCTATCTTAAGGACAGCATGTATGCAGGGAAACCAAGAACAATCACGGAACTCAAGGAAGCCATCAGGGAGGAGATGAGAGCCATTCCCAATTCAGTCTGTAAGAACGTCATGGACAACTTCGTTCTGCTTATCAAGAAATGCACGGAGCTAAAAGGAGTCCATCTAGAACATATGCTGTAGAACGGAGAAAGAAAGGCCAAATAGCCTAGTGTTTTGATCTGATGTTTTGAATATAATAAACTAGTTATGCCCCAAAATTCATTTCATTCGGACGAAACACTAAGAAACGGGGCCTAATTAGATTTGGGGCTCGTTTTTTTGGGGTCACCCTGTATTAATATACGAGATGAATAACAATATGTTGATTTTAAATCATCATTATTTTGCATAGTTGCCTAATGATCATATAGTTCCATTGTGACATGTAAGTGCCATTTATATGTTTACAAGATTTTGTTTGGCAAGATAAGGTTTATGTAATTTACAATAATTATTTTGTTACGACATTACATGTGCTAAGATGCGTTTATTTTCTGTAAAACAGGAAGGCAGTAAAACGTATAAACGACTTCCTGGTAACAAGTTAAGAGAAAGGACTCGCAAAGAATGCATCCAGTATGCATAAATTGTGTAGTTGTTGTGGAAGTGAAAGTTCCTGTTTGAAAAAAAATCAACATATCCTTGGAAGAACTAAGCATAATTAGTGTTATTAAACAAAAATGACGGAGAGTAAATGGGAGAGCAGCACAAGGGTAGGAGCCAATAAAGACGTACGTAGAAAAAAGAAGAATAAAAAAAGTAAAGCAGGAACTAAGTAATGATCAATAGCATAAAATAAAGATTATATTTTTCAACTGCATTCTGTCGGAAACAGGAAGAAAAAATATCAGGCGCTTTTATTTTATTTTTTTGTTTTTACTTACCTAAGGGAGATTCACAGAGCTTTTACGGCGGCCATTTAAATAATATAGATAATCAAGTTGAAAAAGATGTATCTATTCCCATCAGCTACTTTCTCTCTCTCATTCCCCCTGTCTCTATTTCTTTGCATGTATATATATATATATATATATATATATATTTAGGCAAACAACTTTACAGACGCGTTTTCAAATATAAACTACTTGCCGTTATAATTCAAAAATGAGCACAACAGTAAAGACACTAAAACTAATACCGCCTGAAGATGATTTGACGATTCAAATCGAAAGTACTTGCAAAAAAGAAAAAAGAATGGAACAAGAAAGCCATGGATCATATTTATATCAATTTGACCGACACATTAGATAGACGATTCGAAAAATTTCAAAAATAAAAAAAGGTAGCATCAAACAAAACCACTCCGTGTTATTTAATAATGTTTGCCTAAATGAAAATATGCTGCCTAAATACACACAGTATATATATATATATATATATATATATATATATATATATATATATATGTGTGTGTATGTGTATGCTTATATACAAATATACATATTTATTTAAAGGAAAAAACGATACACACATATATATGTATACATATATAAATAATCAGGCATACAACATCCATCAATATATATATATATATATATATATATATATATATATATATATATATATATATATATATATCTGTGTGTGTATGTGTGTGTGCGTGTATATGTGTGTACAATACACACATAAAGTGTTACTGGGGGGGTATATTTGCCTATATTTGTATATATGTATGAGTATTCATTTAGATGTATTTGCATGTATGTATGTATGTATGTATATATATATATGTATATATACATACATACACACGTGTGTTTATATATATTTATTAAATGAATAAAAGCATTATTTTATAAATATATGTCTCTTGTACTTTCGCTTTCAAACGGCCTTAACGAAGAGTTATTTTCTTTCTTTGTTCTTTTCCCATTCATTTTCTGGTGTTTAAAATGTAAATTTACACCTGGATCTTGGAGGGCATGCCTCGTCCGATCTTACTGACTATTCTGTAGAAGGTGAACATCATAAATGTATTTATTGGCGCGGCTAAGGCTTATATGAATTTGAAGAGGTGTACACATCTTTAAGAAAACACATTTGAAATGTATCATAGCATTTTGAAAAAAATACAAGAAACGTTAAAGTATATATATATATATATATATATATACATATATATATATATATATATATATATATATATATATATATATATATATTGAATAAAATTATTGTTCATTAATATATGTCTTTGAAACTTTCGCCATCAAACGGCTTTTACGAAGAGATTCACTTTCTTTACCTTTGTGTTTCCTTATTTTCGCAAGTAAACTTACACGTGGTTCGAAGAGTACAAGCCCCGTCCGATCTTATCGACGATTCGTAAGAAAGTGAACATTTTAGATGGGTTTTATTGGTGCGGTTAGCACTTATATGAATTAACAAACACGATTTATTAAATGTATTATAGAATTTTTTAAATAGCAAAACACGTTTTAAAATGAAATATATATTCATTATTATTTGTTTTAAATAACGCTTCACCTTGTTTTCAAAATCCTATAATACATTTAAAAATGCATATATATATATATATGTATATATATATATATATATATGCATATATATATGTATATATATATATATATATATATAAATTAATTTGTACTATTTAAAGTCATATATATTTTTTGTTCGATTCGATTATACATATTTCTATGTTTTAAACGATTGCACACACCAACAAACACCCACACACACACGTACCCACAAACACACACACAGACATATATATATATATATATATATATATATATATATATATATATATATATATATATATTTGTGTTTATGAATATGTGTGCGTTCTATCAGAAAGTCTAAATAAAGGTATATATATATATATATATATAAATAACCCGGTGAAAATCACAAGGAAAAGTCACATTGACGAAGAAGGATTTAAAATCATTAAATAACAAAACAACAAAAGTCTAACACAACCAAACTGTGTAACGGAAATAAGTAAAACTTAGTTTAAAGAAACAAATAGTAATGTTCAAAACACTGTAAACCTAAAAAAGTATCATAAAGTCAACAGTCTGAACATCAGGTAAACACTTTGTACACATTTCTATTAAAACGTCCAACCATAGATATTTATATTCTAGGAGGGCATTCAAATTCTGTAAAATAAAAAAAAGTATTTTTCTTTCATAATATCGCTAACTTATAAGGTACATGGGAGATTTATCTAGTTAAATAGAAAATACCTAAGTGTTAAGGTGGATATATTCAAATATTTATATGGCTATGCTTTGAAGAATATAGTTTACGTAAATTTGATGTTATTTAATTACACTAACTATTGTACAGAGTCAGTAGATCGCAGGTAAAAACATCAAAGTAAAATACTTTGAAAATAAAGACATAGGATACTGCACAGTGAAACATTAACTGTGATAATACTTGATGAATAAACTATTATGATTGATATGTTTGAAATTGTTATTTTATCATTGATAGAGAGTAAACAATGTTAAAGTATTTATTGTCGGGAAGTATATCGTATTTTCTATACATATAACACGTTGTTGACTATATTTGTTCGTTTAATATAAAATATGTATGCCGTACGTTCAACGAATAGCTTATAAGTGGTGTAAGTTAAATAATTTGACATGGAACCACTGTATACAAATAAGTTGTTGAAATGTTAAAATTGTTAAAGATAATTAATCGGGCAAGTATATTGAATATAGGTTGTATATATAAATATGGCTCTATACTACAAATTGTTAAACTGATAATCAAATGTACGTGTTATAAGAAACATGTCCGAAACAATTAATATGGGCTGTGTGCTGTTACCATTAAAATACAACGGTATGAAATGATATGAATGGAAAATAAAATATTTTTGTAACATTTATATTTTCGCGTTTCCTGGCACGACTAGAAAAAATTAAATACCCGATTTAAAAAGTTGAAGCCGGATGTTTGAATGTTAACTCAGTTTATGTGATGCGGCTTTTTTAATAAATGAGACTTGTGTGGTTTGTTCTGGCTTTTAATTCGCAAACATGCAAGTGAAGTCATATAATTTTATCTTAGAATTGTAAATAAGTTTTATATTTTCGGATATGTCAATTAACTAGCGTGAACGTAGTCCCAATATAGCTCAAGGTATTGCTATCGGAATTGTTATTTTTACAAATGTCATTATAATTGGTGTTAAATGTATGGTATTGAACATGTGCTAATAATGTTATGAAACGTAACTGGCAGGCGTGAAATCAACAAATTAAGCTCAGACCCAAAAATTCAGTAGTTGAAGAAATCGTGCCTTTAGAAGTTCCAGCACAATATGTAAATAGTATATTGATAATAGAAGTATAAGAAGGAAAAATGGTGAAGACAAAAGAAGAAACAATAAGTTAGAGAAGAAAAAAATAAAGGAATTAGAGGAGGAATATTATAAAACAAAAGAGGAATAGGCATATGAAGTTACATCTATATAATACAACATCTATATAAATAAAAGTGAAACCTGCTTAAACTGTTATGAATATGGCAATAGTTGTGAGTGTGTGAGTACTATAATATTGATGCTGACTTTTGTATCGGCAATATTATTGCTATCCACGGGTACTCTCAAGGCGACAGACAGAATCTCCGCCATGGCCTTCTAGCAAACGCACTTTATTCCCAATTGCGTATTAGTATAACTTCCTGAAAACTATGTAAGGAGACACATAAACGTAGCTGCATATCCATCACATATGTAGGGGTGGGCGGGTG
>OY744524.1:97028099-97090599 GCA_963556195.1 Sepiola atlantica
AACAACTTTCCCACCTGTGGTAGGGTCTGTAAAAGTCTATCAGGCTCGAAGAGCAACATTAGCGGATTTTGTTGGGAACCTTCACACTAATATCACATCGATACGCCAAAAGTATTCATATTCGAAATCGAAATCGAATAGACAGCCATTATATATATATATATATATATATATATAGAGAGAGAGAGAGAGAGAGAGAGAGAAAGAGAGAGAGGGGGGTGAAGGAGAGAGAGAGAGAACAACATATTAAATATTAACCGTACAAAAATGAATGTTCCAACCTTAAACTAGACATTCAGATTATGCATAGGGGAATTTGAGATGTAAATAATAAATCTCCGTTGGATATTTAAAACAAACGCACAAGAAACTAGAAACGTATACGATGGAAAACTTGTATATTGCAATGAGGAAAATTGATTGGTCTTATAGGATAGCGGGGTTTGGTAAATTTTTCTTTATAACTTATGCCGTTTTCTTTCTAACAATTGATGTCGTATTGATCGTATATTGATCTGCCCGATTAAAACCAGGGAAGATGTATTAGAAGGTTATATACAACCTAACAATCGATAAACAGCAAATCTGCAATAATAGGCACACATACCCTATATTTGTTGCAACGACTACGACAGGTAATATGTCAAATACCCTTTGATCAAACCGAATATGTATATGTTTTTATTCACGCTCTTTCCTTGCGTCTTTTGTGTAGAAATAGAAACAGCGTGGAAGTCACCGAGATGAAAAAGTGTAGGTATAAGTATCGTGGTGCACATAATCTTAGGAAAAATGTCATGTTTAAAATTGGTTTTACTATAGTGTCCTGTTAAAAATATATATATATACCCCGACTCACTCGACTAGCAGCAAAAACACTCGTTCTCCAAAGAGATACATACGTACTGGAATATTGCCCAGTCGAATAGCTTATTTTGTCGGATCGCTTGATTTTAGTATTTCGTCCCTGCTCCCATTTTTCCTGAACGTACCAAGATGCAACAATTTAAATGCAATATGAATAAAGTCTTGTTCCTTAACTCTCAACCCTAGGAGCCCCTATAAATCTGGCCCCTTTCACAGTAGACACTTACGCTAAGTTACAATATACTATGTTCAATGTGAACAAATGTAAAACATCTATATGCGCGCGTGTGTGTCGCCTTTCTCCTCTCAGGTTTAATTCAGTTAATTTTATCTATAATCTACAACGATGTAGGCATCTTAAACTTAACCAAAGAAATTAAGAACAAAATAAAACTTGCAATATCAAAAATACCCTCAGTATAACTGCAAATTCCTGGCATATACTATACCCGATAATCGTTTTTTCAGTTTGAGAATGCATCTTTTTTTTCAGCCGTTTAAAAGTAAACCCTGAAAAGTTAAATAGACCATTAAAGTATAAACATGGAGTAAGAAAAAAGATATTATAGTGTATGTGTTAGAAAAAAAAGTACCGTTGAATAAATTACAACGTGAATGCTTCCCTACAGACTACTACAATTTGGTAGCCCGGAGGTCTAATTCTAAAAGAAATACTTGTCGATCCTTCTTCTAGCCAGATTTTGCTGTTACGTCCAGTTATTTAAATCCCCATGATAGTTGACTTCCTCTACCGTGATCGCAAACGTCTCACACCTGGCTATTCTATATCTTTACACCATCCACATATGCATAGTGATGCCACATCTGGACTGCAGCCCCATACACTAGCCTCTACCACTTAGAATTGCTAATCTGATAGGTCCCTCTCTATTCACAAAGCTTCGGCCCCTGTCCTATCGCCGCAATGTTGCACCCTTGTGCTTGTTTTACAAGTACTTTTATGGAACGTGCACCGATGAACGGGCTGCTCTGGAGCCACCTCGACGTACATTCACTCGACCAACTCGACAATCAGCTAAATTTTATCGATTCACTTTGGAGGCCTCCAGATGAATAAGGGCCTTCTACTCCAGCAGAGTATTTCCTCGTGCTGCCGGCCTTTAGAACTCCCTTCCTGCTAAATGTTTCCCTAACTGTACTGACATGCACACATTTAAAACTAATGTGACCAAGCATCTCGCTGCACAGCTCTTCATTAAAGATGGCCCCTAAAACTTTTACCGTAATTTTCAATAAAGCCCTTACGTCTATAGTGGCAACCTCCCTTGTTCGGGCTGAACTTAGTTTTAAAAAGTTAACTAACGTGAAATTGGAAGAATATTACACATTTTTAAGTTAAAATATGTTTTTAAATATCATTAAACTTTTTCCACGGCTTTTGTGCATGCTGCCTCATTAGTATTAAAAATATATACCTCAGTTTGTTTAATATATTCAAATATGGCGACGTAATCACAGATTATCTTTTTTAAATTGTTAACTCGTAGATTAAGGAGAGACTTTCATTGAAACGCAAACAAAAAACATTTAAACTATTACAGTCTCTGACAAATTCTATTGTCGATGGTTTACAGGCCAACACAATGCCCGTTAATGTTTCTATTGCAAGAATGAATACATATAGTGGAAGATACTCCTAAGGTCAGCAAACACAAACTGCTACTTAAATGTAATATTCAAACATGTAATCCTTCCAACAGATTGCATAGCATATCTCTGTAGTATTTCGTGTATGTAATAAGAGACACGGTGTTAAATAGAATATAATATCCACCACATATGTCCGAGAAAATGTTAACTGTGATCGACTGGTAAAGTGTTACGAACTCTTGATTAACTATATGTAATATAAGCAAAGAAATGTAAATACAGAAATCTCAAATACAAAGTAGATGTTTTTTCTATAACAGTAAAAGTGAATTCGTGTGAATCAACATTGTACAACTTTGTTGAGCGGCTGGTTTCTGGTGTTGGCATTCTTGCAGGAGAGACGATGTAGTGGTTGCCGACATCTCTAAGTAAACGATTCGAACTTCACACACACAGTTCGTCCGTCTGTGTCATTATCCACTTGACCATCATTTTTATATGGTAGCATGCGTTGCATATAGTAATGCGCCGTACCTCTCCATTTCATATGACTAGAGTGACCCTAGAGTAAGAGAACAGTTATTGTATTATGTGTTTCGCCTTCACAATTACGTTTGAAATACAATAACGTATAGAAAACAATACGCAGTTATATGCTACTTACTCATGTCATAAAATGTTATACATTTTTATTAATTTGTTTTTGTTTATTTATAGAAAAGTTGAATTATTAACAATGGTAAATAATTACAGTGCATATTGTTGCAAGGCTGAAACCTTTGAGCTGGAGTCAACTTTGAGCGGGAGTAAACTTTCAATATAAGCTGTGTATGTAAAGATAATGTATGTAAACAAATGTTTATAATCCTGAAATGTTAAGTGTTAAATGTAACCTGACATTTTGCCCACCGTATATATATATATATATATATATATATATATATATATATATATATATATATATATATATATATATATATATATATATATATATATATATGTTGTAATAAGCGTGTTGTAACAAGGAACAAGGAGACGAAACATAATGGAATTTAAACAAATTGCATTGTTTCAAAATACATTTAATACAAAAAAAAATTGTTGTGTAGAGTTCTTGTTGTTGTTGTTTTACCGTGGCAGAGTTGTAAATGTTATTGTAGTCGTTCTCCGTGGTAGAGTCGTTGCTGGTTTTCTTTTTGTTTTGCTGGTGTGGGGCGTTGCTGGTTTTGTTGTTCTCCATGGTAGAATCGTTGCTTTTTTTGTTCTTCTTCTGCCGTGGTAGAGTTGTTTATTTTGTTGTTGTTGTTCTCCGTGGTAGAGCCGTTGCTGTTGCTGTTGTCGTTTTGTCGTGGTAGAGTCTTTGTTGTTGTTGTTGTTGTTCTGCCCTGGTAAATTTGCTGTTTTTATTGTTGTTGTTGTTCAAGGTGTGATGTAGTCGGGATGGCGATGTCGTTGGACGTTCATGGTTGGGTTCGCTTGTTTAGTGAACGGTCGACAGCGACGTGGCTGTTCACTGTCGGGTTTTGTTATGTTAGTGCTGCCCGCAGTCGGGCCCCGCTATTTAAGAAAAAAATATGCGGACGGAGTTGTAGACATCCGGCTCCCAGACGATAGGAACACAAAATAACCGTGGGTTCTATAAAACTGAGTTTCTTTTAAATCACATTTTAGCTTAAGCGAGCACTGCACATGAGTAATTTGTACACAACCTTTTTGGTAATAGGCATGAGTTTATGCTCAAACCATGATGCGGCTATGGCGACAACATAGCAGATCACAGTGTATCTAATTCCACTTTTAAGCCGGTAGGAATCACAGAAATAAGGCATACTTGGACGGCGAAACAAAATAAGATCTTAAAATCGTAACACACACAAATATATATATATATATATATATATATATATATATATATATATATATATATATATATATATATATATATACTTCTTTGTAAAATGGTAGGAAAAATCCCAGCAGAGTGCTCGATTAATTCAGAATTAATAGTAAAAATTAAGAGCATAAGATTTATTTTTTCAAGAGCAAAAACTTCGACTTTCACAAAAATACAAAAATGCAAAAATATTTAATTTATTTATCAGCCACTAGATTAATCTACAAATCCATTTTAACAAACTCAAACATTTCATATTTCCAACTAAGTTACCTCCCTTAGATCCGAATTTCTTCATTAAATCATTCCAATCTGGGTAAAAGATTTTTAACACGTTAACGGTTTTTCCTTTTAGAACGCATACCTTAAAAATATAACGGCTAATGATACAAATTCAAAATTTGGCTCACGGGAATTTCAGAGAAACCCTTTCATTATTTTTGTTTTTAATTTTTAATTTTTAATTTATTTTTTTATTATTATTATTTTTTTTATCTTTAAATTTTTTAAAAATTTTTTTAATTTTTTTAATCTTTAAATTTATTTTTAATTTATTTTTATTCATTATGTTTTTATTCTTTCTTTTTTTATTCTTTTTTTATTCTTTTTTTATTCTTTCTTTCTCTCTCTCTTTTTTTATTCTCTATATTTTTTTATATTTTTTATTCTTCTTTTTTATTCTTCTTTTTTATTCTCTCTCTCTTTTTTTATTCTTTTATTCTTAGTATTGAAATGTTTTTATATATATGTTTTTATATATATTTTTTATATATATTTTCATATATTTTTGATTTTTTATTCCCTTTAATCTTGAATTCCCTCGTGTTTTAAATCTCAACGGTCTTATTACACTAAATTTAAATTTAAGCAAACACACACAACACACTGAGCAAATAACGCGTCCCAACGAGAGTGTCATGTGACCTCACATTTCCAATACAGATGACAACAGAAGCTGAAGAGAGCCGGATGGGTAAGACCTTCCGTGATTGAAACCGACGGTACGAATGTTGTACTAATTTTTCTGTACCAGAATAAATAAATAAATAAATATATATATATATATATATATATATATATATATATATATATATATATGGTAAAATGAAAAAGGAAAACCAAAAACTGGATGTTTTTTATGTGTACATCAACGTTTCGTCTTTATTTATAAGACTTCATCAGGATGATGATATAGGGAAAAGATATCATGCAAGCACAGATACATGTAGGGTAGACATGTTGGGAAGAAAAATAAAATAAAATGAAAAATAATGGCAGCGTCTAGCTGGACGTCCGTACTTGTTAGAGAATGAAAATGAGTGGGAGAAAAAAGGGGAAGGGTGGAGGGAGCAAGGACTACTGTGGCTGGCGATGAGAGAAAGAGGTGGGGGATGAGCAGGGGTAAAATGGATGGCAGAGAGAGATTGGAGGAAGAGGGGGAGGGGGTGTGTGACCAGATGGTTGTGGTCGAGATTGAAGGGGAAGAGTGAGTTGGAATGTTTGTGTGCGGGGGGTGTATGCAGGGAAAATGGGGATGGGTAGAGAGGGAGGGGGGCTGTGATTTTGGTGGATGGGCGAAAGTTATGGTCTTAGAGAGCGTTTGGAGAGAATGAGGCAATTTAAGAAGAGGTATGGGTGAAAATAGATGAGAGGGGGAAGAGGGAGGATTTGTCGTGATAGGGTGTGAAATATTTGAAATATTTGGAAAATGATAGCAATGGGGTAGGGATTGGAGAGGGTGGGGGAGGGGGGTGATTGAAAGGGTGGGTGAGGAATATTTGAAATATTTGGAACATGAGAAAGTTTATTTGGACTGTAGTATTAAAAATGTGAGGGAAAAAAGTGAGGAAAAATAAGAGAAGATTCAGGGAGAAGAAGGAAGGGTGTGGGTGAATGGAAGAGTGTCATAAGGTTAGAGATGAAAATAAAAGTTAGCCATGATCAGGCAAAAGACTTTGTTCTGTGAGGATGATCTTGCTTATAGAGGGTGATAGGTTAAAGAAACCATTTCGCTGCTTGATGGTAGTGGAGGATGTGATGAGGGCAGTTTCCAATAATCTTCGCCGAGATTTGTTGTGGATGTGTTTAGTGATTTTGGCTTGTTCAAATTTGAATGCATGACCATATTCTAGAGCATGGGAGAAAAGTGCACTAAGAGGGTTGTTGTTTTTTATGTCCCTTTTATGTTCATTTAATCGTTTCTTTAATTCACGTTGTGTTTCTCCCACGTAGAATTGATGGCAATCATTGCAAGGGACAGTGTATAAGCCGGCATGGGATGTGGGTGTTTTTTGGAAATGTCTGGATGTGTTTAAAGTTTGTTTTATGGATTGAGAAGTGGTTTGTACTATTGGAATGCCTAGTTTGTTGAGCGTGTTGCATATGGATCTATTCCCTTCCTTGATACTCTTATAATTAAGTCCAACAATAAACTAGAATTTAAGGTACACCGCAAAAACACTCACAAAAATGACTACATACATTTCTACTCCCACCATCATAGCAAGATCAAAACAGGTATAATTATAGGCTTCTTCCTACGCGCCCTTAGAATATGTAGCCCCCCACACATAGATGAAGAAATAAAATACATTTTTAATTCCCTAAAAACATTGCAATACCCCACACATTTCATATTAAATGCCAAGAAAAAAGCCTTCCAAATATTCTCCAGAAACACCACACAAAAAAATCAAACCCCTAACACCTC
The DNA here is from genome assembly GCA_963556195.1 of Sepiola atlantica. Classification (NCBI taxonomy): domain Eukaryota; kingdom Metazoa; phylum Mollusca; class Cephalopoda; order Sepiida; family Sepiolidae; genus Sepiola; species Sepiola atlantica. The sequence continues at coordinate 97,035,182 of OY744524.1, forward strand.
TCTCATAGACAGACCCCTTCTCCTACCCACGCATTCCAATAACACATCAATATGCAACACGCTCAACAAACTAGGCATTCCAATAGTACAAACCACTTCTCAATCACTAAAACAAACTTTAAACACATCCAGACATTTCCAAAAAACACCCACATCCCATGCCGGCTTATACACTGTCCCTTGCAATGATTGCCATCAATTCTACGTGGGAGAAACACAACGTGAATTAAAGAAACGATTAAATGAACATAAAAGGGACATAAAAAACAACAACCCTCTTAGTGCACTTTTCTCCCATGCTCTAGAATATGGTCATGCATTCAAATTTGAACAAGCCAAAATCACTAAACACATCCACAACAAATCTCGGCGAAGATTATTGGAAACTGCCCTCATCACATCCTCCACTACCATCAAGCAGCGAAATGGTTTCTTTAACCTATCACCCTTAATAAGCAAGATCATCCTCAAAGAACAAAGTCTTTTGCCTGATCATGGCTAACTTTTATTTTCATCTCTAACCTTATGACACTCTTCCATTCACCCACACCCTTCCTTCTTCTCCCTGAATCTTCTCTTATTTTTCCTCACTTTTTTCCCTCACATTTTTAATACTACAGTCCAAATAAACTTTCTCATGTTCCAAATATTTCAAATATTCCTCACCCACCCTTTCAATCACCCCCCTCCCCCACCCTCTCCAATCCCTCACTCATTGCTATCATTTTCCAAATATTTCAAATATTTCACACCCTATCACGACAAATCCTCCCTCTTCCCCCTCTCATCTATTTTCTCCCATACCTCTTCTTAAATTCCCTCATTCTCTCCAAACGCTCTCTAAGACCATAACTTTCGCCCATCCACCAAAATCACAGCCCCCCTCCCTCTCTACCCATCCCCATTTTCCCTGCATACACCCACTACACACAAACATTCCAACTCACTCTTCCCCTTCAATCTCGACCACAGCCATCTGGTCAAACACACCTTCCCCCTCTTCCTCCAATCTCTCTCTGCCATCCATTTTACCCCTGCTCATCCCCCACCTCTTTCTCTCATCGCCAGCCACAGTAGTCCTTGCTCCCTCCACCCTTCCCCTTTTTTCTCCCACTCATTTTCATTCTCTAACAAGTACGGACGTCCAGCAAGACGCTGCCATTATTTTTCATTTTATTTTATTTTTCTTCCCAACATGTCTACCCTACATGTATCTGTGCTTGCATGATATCTTTTCCCTATATCATCATCCTGATGAAGTCTTATAAATAAAGACGAAACGTTGATGTACACATAAAAAACATCCAGTTTTTGGTTTTCCTTTTTCATTTTACCATCACGTCGGATTACCTTCATCCTTCTCTTCCCATATATATATATATATTAGATTATCTGTTGCGTGTACTGGGGTTTCATAGATATGTCCATGCTGAGTCTTGAGTGGAAACCGGCAGAAAGTAGCAGACCAACATTTTAGAACCTTTTATATAGCGAAGACTAATTAAATGATATTGATCTTTACCTGTCAAACGTTGAGTTAGTATAGAAGTAAAGAATATTTATTAAATCTTTGGAATGGCGTTTATCGTCGTCGTCGCGTTTGATTCAGCAGGTGTTTGGCGAAGATGCGATTTGTGTAACACAAATTAAGGAGTAGTTCAACTGATTCAAAAATTGTCCCACATTAGCAGAGACTGACCAAGATGATAATTCAAGTCTAACACAATTCTACATATGTGAAAGAAGCATTAGTGTTAAGGCTAAGTACACGAACCATAAATTAACTTTCGGTAACTTTGAAAAAAATGTTAGACACATAATTATTCCAATTGCAATGGTCTCTGAAAGATAACAAAAATGGTATCTGTACTTTAACGGAGCGTCTTGAATAAAACATTAACTTCATAAGAACACTAACTGTCTTCTTTATTTTAATGAATAACTAGCTGTATTACGTTCCCTGAAAGCTATAGTCACTTCAACAGTTCACCCTTGATACATATAGTAACATACAATTGTATGAAGCTACTTTAATAAACCTATTATCTAATAGTAAAATCCTTCCCAGCTAAGTATACAACTAATATAAGTTTGCATTCTGAACTAATCGTAATTAATCGTAGTATTGAGATAACTAAGGAGTAGATACATTTTATTATACACACAACAGTAAAGTGTTTTAGTAGACGATAGTAAGTACATTAAACAAGAATATATTAAATTTTAAACAAATACAAAAATAAATAGAGGTATATTGGTGAATCGGTATGAAAAAATAATGTATGTAATAATATCTGTCTGACTTCCAAGATGAATGTATCATTTTTAAACTAATTGTGTTATGTTTGTGTTGATGTGCCCATTCATGCATGTAATTGATATGTCTAGTTTGTAATTGTTTCTAATATGAGATTTGACAACTATTAAACAGTTTGTATCATGTGCAATATGGTTGTACAGAATCTTGTTTTTTACAGAAATGTGTTTGTATGGGTCTGCAATTATTTATAATATGAACTTTGACAATACTTTCTCTGTTTGTTATTAGTTTAGATAAATGTTAAGTATTACATTAATAGGTTTAGTAATGATAATTTATACTTTTTTATTGGTTGGTTTGAATTTGGGTGTATTTATTGCACCTCAGTTAATAACAGTACATAGACCATTCTAATTGAGTAAATATATCATTCTAATTGAGTAAATAGATCATTCTAATTGAGTAAATAGATCATTCTAATTGAGTAAATCGATCATTCTAATTGAGTAAATAGATCATTCTAATTGAGTAAATAGATCATTCTAATTGAGTAAATAGATCATTCTAATTGAGTAAATAGATGCCTCAGAAAACTTTACAATTTGGAATGAGAAAGCTATATTTTTCGGTTAATTAGAGGGGCTTATAAATAAGTACAACATTGATAAGTTTAGTAAATATCGGGTTTCCTTTCTCATTAACACGTCTTTGGATATATTAATTTATTAAATACCAGTCCACTATAGAAGATAAATAATTGAATAACTAAATGTTTTAGCAGATTGTATGTGTTGAAATAATGAAAGATGAAAATCTTATTCCCATTTTTGTAATTATATTATACAGATTAATGTATGTAGAATGTGTTAGTTAAAACGTATTATTTCAACTAAACTTGGTAAGTGTATGCGTGTTCTATTGTGAGTGGTATTTCCAATAAAATTGCATATGCAACTATTTTATATACGATGATATATTTGTATATGCAACCTTTACTTTAACTATGTCTAGACGATTGTAGTGGGCATGTATTAGTAGGCTGGGATCGCTTTTAACTTCGTCAACACTTATGTGTTTAAGTATACTTCTGTCTGTGCGTGGTTATGCATAATTGCTAAGAAATGTTTGTGCGATTATGCGGATGTATATGTGTATATACATCATTGTAAGATATGTGTGTTAGTGACACATAACCTAAGAAAGAACGTCGGTAATTTGACTGGCTTTAATTTCTATGACTTGGATTTCGTTTGAGCGAAATAGTTATTGTCGAGATAGCTAACCCTGAATGAGATGACCTTGGCACAGAAACACCAATTCATTTGTGTAGGTTTATTTAATATTCATATACATTTTATTTATGCATATATATATATATATATATTTATATATATATATATATATATGTATATATGTATGTGTGTATATGTATATGTATATATATATATATATATATATATGTATATACATATATATGTATATATATCTATATCTATATGCATATGCATATTTATACACAGGCTGACTAAAAAAAACGGGCACCGTGTACACTTTATGTGATATCTCCTTTATTTATTCACCGATTGCCCTTATTTTACAGGACATGGCAGAATCGACGACCGTGAGTACACCAAGACCTCGGTGGGAGCGTGGACAAAGAATACACTGTTTTAAGTATTACTACAAGAGAGGCTCGTTTGAGAAAACCCAGGACAGTTTCATGCATCAGTTCGGATGTGAAAAGAATGTGAAAAGGCTCCACCCAAAAGCAGAATTCAGAACTGGGTGGACCACTTCGAGAAGTATGGGACCGTGGAGAACTTCAACGCTGCTAGTGAGAACCGTCCAAGCCACTGGGCACGTCCCAAGAAGCGGACAGCCGAGCTGGTCGAAAGTGTGAGAGAGTCTCTCCAGGAGAGTCCGAAACGCTCTGTGCGTAAGCGAAGTCAGTCCATCGGTATCTCCCGTGAGACTTGCAGGAGAGTGCTGGAGAACGATATCAGGGCTTTCCCATACAGAATACAGACGCGGCAGACCCTTACAACCTCAGATGCTCGATAAGATCGAAGAGACACAAGGTTTCCTTAACCTCCTTTGGACCTCAGATGAAGCCTACATATATCTTGACGGAAAGGCAAACTCAAAGACAAATGTATTCTTGGGGTCCTCCAGACCCAATGACGTAGCCACCAAGCCCCTGCACTCTCCTAATTGAAAGGTGTGGGCTGCAATCTCGGTCAGAGGCATCATCGGACCAATCTTCATCGAAGAATCTGACGCAGCAGTGACAGTCACCAGGGAGCGGTATCTGGAGGTCCTCAAAACCTTCAAGAGTGAGCTCCAGACCCTCTACCCGTCGCTCATGAGCAAGTTCTGGTTCCAGCAAGACGGAGCAAGTTCTCACACCTCAAACCTGTCCTGAGATTGGCTGAAAGAGAACTTCGGAGGCCGAGTGATCAGTCTCAAGACTAATTTTGAGTGGCCACTCAATAGCCCGGACCTAAGCCCCCCCCCCCCCCAGATTATTTCCTTTCGGGCTATCTTAAGGACAGAATGTACGCAGGGAAACCCAGAACCATCACGGAACTCAAAGAAGCCATCAGGGAGGAGATGAGAGCTATTCCCAATTCAGTCTAAAAAAATAAAAAAAAATGTAATATATCCTTTTTAACATATGAAATATAGCTAGCTAATTCCTCAGGCTCTTTCCCAACTTTAAGGAATGCATCAGGATAACTATTGCATGCTTTAACAATCTGCGCCTTTTACATTTTGTCAGTATCAACCTGTGTTTTCATGCGCTTGTACAGTTTCGATGCTCTAGGCGCAAAGTCACGAATATATATATATATTTAAAGAAAGAAAGATGAAGATAAAAAATTGTATAAAATTACATGAAGTTACATAAATTAATACAAATGTTATTACATCGAAAGTTCAGATGCAAGGAGTTACATTAATCCTTAAACCATGTTTTTTCAAAGATAAAACTAATCTCGTCAGAGGATAAAATCTGGTAATATAGTATTTATAACAATTAGATATTACCTTGTTCCATTTCACTTTGAAAAATTGAAGAATAAAAAAACAAAAAAGGTTGGGGATGAAAAAATAAAAGGCCGGGAAGTTAAAAAATAGCAGTATTGCGAAGGTATTTTTGAAGACGAAAGGGACGTTATGGTGTAGATAGTTAATAGTAAAAGTAACAGTTTTTAGAATTGAAGGAAGTTTTTAACAAGGTGAAGGGTTCAAAATATATTTTGAACCCTCCACCTTTTACTTGTAAATTTAAAAAAAACTTTCTTCAATTCTACAAACTGTTGCCAATATTATAGATACTATATTACCAGAGTTTATCCTCTTACGAGAAGAGTTTTATCTTTGAAATAACATGGTTTAAGGATTAATGTAACTCCTTGCATCTAAACTTTCGATGTAATAAAATGTGTATTAATTTATGTAACTTTATGTAATTTTGTACAATTGTTTATCTTCATCTTTCTTTCTTTTACATTGATTGCTCTACTCAACGTATTGAGCTTTATTTTATCGAGATAGATCACTCTACGATAGTTCACTTATCGTTAATTCTATTATCATTAATATATATATATATATATATATATATATATATATATATATATACAATTACATTAATCTATGAGTATTTTTTCAAAAGTCTAGTTCAATAGAGCACTTAAGAAGGTTAACAAACATCAGTTATTCATAGCGTAAATTCGATACTTTGGGTTCTGTTTACAGCTTGCTAATATGCTCGCTGAATTTAACATGTATACGTTATTTACCCTATTAGTTTCACAGCAATGCATATTAGGCACATCAGTTAGCGCTCTATCAACGGTGACTTTGGGTTTGGGTTTCAAACTGTGTGTCCGGCAGAGATTGGCTCTCCCTATACTGATAATTGCAAGGTAACATAAAACACACGTGTATATGAGGTTCATTTAAACATATTATGTATTTATGAATAAATGTTCAAAGCTCTTGCTGTAAAGAACACTTAAAGTAGGTTTACAACAAGCAGTCATTGATAGGGGGAATGCTATACCCAATGCTCCGCATATTGAGTTGTGTTTACATATTGCTAATATGCCCGCATAATGTTGTATTTATACGTTTATTTACCTTCTAATATAAAGAACACTGCAAATTGGCCATATCGATTACTGCGCCTACTGCTGAGCCCAGTATGTCTTGGAATCGAGGTTATGTCTCCTACCAGACTGATGATTGCAGGGTATCATGAAAAATGTGTGTATATGGGTTAATTTAAAAATAAAATTCATAATAAGCTTCATATATATATATATATATATATATATATATATATATATATATATATATATATATATATATCATTATCATCATTGTTTCATTGCTTCATTGTCGCATCGACAGTCATGTCTAAGTCTGGACCCTTTCTGACAAATCAAAATTAATATTCTGTATCATTTTTCTACATGGTTTTCAGTCTTTCTATATACGTAACGTTGATTAATACATAAATAACAAATTTTTAGATTTCCTCATATATATATATATATATATATATATATATATATATATATATATATATATATATATATATATATATACATATATGGTGGTGTATTGTGGTTGCAGTAAACTTGGTATACAGTATTGCCATCGCGCGTTCATTTAATACACACTCGAACCTATCTCTCTCTCTCTCTCTCTCTCTCTCTCTCTCTGTCTCTCTCTCTCTCTCTATATATATATATGTATATGTACACATAAAAACATATGTACATATATATATATAAATGTATATGTATATATATATATATATATATATATATATATATATATATATATATATATATATATATATATATATATATATATAAGGCAAGTTTTAACTCCATACGAGTTTTAATTCCCTACAGAGGAGGTGGAATCACTTACTGGGGTGTTAAAATTACCTACGAGGGAGTTGTAATTACCTACTAGGGGTTTTTAATTACTAGTCACCCCCATCGAGTGCATTCGATCTCTTTGTGCACGGCTTTGTTAGGACGACGTAACATGAGCATAATTCACTCTACAAGAAAACCCTGACGAAATTTTTATAATACGTTGTAGTCAAAGCACAAATAAGGTCAACTCAACACCGCTATAAACTGACTCATATGAGTAGCGGTGCATCTTTTCCAAGTAATGTTAACTAAAGTAACAACTCTCAGCTGGATACTCCACCAGATTAGATATATTATTGTTATTCAATCAGGTAAGACGAAGAGACCACAAGAATATATACTATAATATAGTTAACTGGGCAATTCAGGAGAGGAATGTTACATTTCTTAACTTATTTACTCAGTCAGCATTTGACAGATAAAGGAGAGCTGTAATGGAATACTCGAATATCTATTTATCTCTTATACAGGTCAAGTGTTTGCTTGATTTCTGAGAACTTCAACTGAAGTAAAATGAAACAAAAAGATATATATATATATATATATATATATATATATATATATATATATATTGATGTTTACTGCAAGTTTGAAGAACACAATTATTCTCTTTTGTCTCTGTTCCCTCAATCTTTCATCACAATCATATAACAATAAGTACAGTTTTCTACAATTGTTCCCGTTGAGATTTACATGACTATTTTTATATGTTTGATGTACGGATTATACTCGACAGGTCCCTAGATACATACTCATTATCTTAAAGGGCAATAACTTCAATGGTGATAGTCATAGTATGAATACAAATAATTCCAGTAATTCAATTTCAGGTAATGAGACAGACACTTTGAAATAACCTTCGCATCGCAAATAAATTTCTAAACATTTCCGTAATATTTCGTTAATAACTTGCCAATGTCATTCATGAATTATACAGACACGCACATCCGGATGTTGATATTAGAGTCGAACTAAAAAGCAAGTTGTTTAATGGTTTTATGTTTAAAAAAAGTATGAACAAAATAACTAGTGAAATTAAAGTAATGCTTTTAATTTAATATATACATATATAGAGAGATAAGTGTAAAGTTTAGACTTCAGATATTTACTAAACGGTTTAACTGAAAATAATGTTATATATGAGTGTGTAAACATCATTAATAGGAAATATCTAGTGAGTTTTCTTTTGTTTCTTTACTGTTGTATCTCCAAGTAAGAGCATGTTACACAGTTTAAATTATCATTGCTATTCCGAGGATAACACCACTTTTTAAAAGGTATCTCGATTTTATAAAATGAGAGATATCAAATATGGCAAGAAGTAGTTGTATTATAAGTTTAGTATTTGAAGTAGCCTCGCAGAATGTAAAATAAGTGAGTTGTAAGCGTAGATTGCTAGTTCAAATAATTTTTTTTTTTAACTATCATGTATATTTATTAAAGACGGATTTTGTCTTCTTAATCTGCGTACCTAGAGATAAGCGGAACTTCCATGTACAGAGTTACTTTTCAAGAACTTCCCGTTAGTAAAATGCAAAACTAGTTTAGTTTGAGCTGTTCTCTTTAATAATTAAATTCTGGCCAAATCTAATACATCGTTTTCAATTCTAATGGTGGTGATCTAACCACCAACTTGACACACACCATTTTTTCTTTGTCATCGAGTTGCCTTTGTGTCTCAGTGAGTTGTGACGCGTCAGAAAATTACATAATACACAACTCTTAAGATTTATGAAACGGTTTTAAAAACAAGACTAAACACTATTATATTCAGATTTCTAGGAGTATCTGGCCCTTTTGAGTGGTTTACAATTGAATGATTGAGGGGCTATGTAATCTAGTAATGTGATAATTAGAGATTGATATGAAATTTCCTTAAAAAATTGGTCATAGTTTTATAAAAATGTCGCTCAATGAAAACCTTTATAACTAAATGATATCGCAATAGTTAAATTAAAATTTTAAAATCTTATCTTGAAAAAAGCGCAAAAATAATAAACAGTTTTCTGAAATATTGCGAAATATGAATAAACGTTAACCAACTTCAGGACAACGCCGTGTATGTGCACCTTGTTATGTGTAAACCGTGCGGGTATCAGAATTAAATTTTATTATAATCAATGAATCAAAATTATGTTAAATTATCAAGGCTGTAAGGTTGAAAGGAAAAGGTTCAGTGACACCTAGTTATCAGAAGTGATCCCCCCCCCAAAAAAAAAATCAACGTGAATTCCTGTCAAAGAGAGTTCTGTCACTATATGGCGACTCTTTTAGAAATGTGTAGGTGGCGCATAATGTTGCTAGCTGTTACGAAACAGGCTGCCTATCAGTCAATCAATCTGTATGTTAGTCTGTTTTTACACGCGCGCACGCAAGTAACCCGTCACTTAAAAGTGTTGGTTTCTTTTTCTGGTTTTCTCTGTGACTGTTCCTTACATTTTAATGCCTTTATGAATCAAATAAATTGCGATGTTCATGCGAAATAGATAAGATTCTGATGCGACCTGAGTTCCTGACGGCAACAATGTATAATTGTTTTAACACGCCATGAACAACCAACATTGATACAATCAAATACGCATGGATAAAATGTAAAAAAAAAATTACTTCATCTTAATCTTCAAATTACAAAGAATAGTTAAATACTGTATACTTAAAAAATTAAATCGAATAATTATAAACGTATTGTTTAACGTAAAATTCCATGTACTATCTAGAAAGCACCGTAAATCTCCCCTTTTCCTTGAGCTGTCTACTTCCGGACCTTAACGTGTCGTCTGGGTTAAGATTGCCATATTGCGCTGTATCTACTTAAATCACGAGAATACGTTCTGAGACGCATGCATGAATACATACTATGTTGAATATTAAAAAAAAATGACATTAGTAATTTCAGTGTCTACGTATATCGAGTCGATCGGTTGCGTCATAAATACTTAGAATGTTTACAATCCATTCTCTTCCTACCGTTGGCCGAGATATGCAAAATATCCGTAAAACGAATAGTTTTCTTTGACTTTCTAGACGACTGGCTTAAACAGATCTGACGAATATTAAAAGTAACAGTCTATCAAACCATGTAGTTTGTAAGTGAGACAATAACACACATTATATACTTCGTAATACAAATTTACAATAAATTAATGCTGTAATATAATTCATTTACCCGTTTTACACTATCAATACTCTCCCATGGATTACCTTTGATATTATTTTTATAGTACCCTCTATTGCTATATAAACCCTTCCTACTCTATATATAATATTGCACTAGCTATTCTCTTTCTACATGAATTACTACTTTGTTAAGTGGACCCCTTTCGAAAGCGTCTATTAGGATTCGAACGATAATAAAAATGATGTTGATGGTTATTTAAGCATATAATAAAATTAAGGAAACTCAATATCTGCATATATTTATTCTATAAATCAATAATTGCTCAATGTAAAACCAATTGATGTTGATCTCGTTACAAATATGATAGAAGAGATCATTTCTGTTTCAAACTTTATTAGTAGTGTATGTGAATGTCGGCGGCTATATATTATTTTCATCCGACACTTACTTGTGATTATCCCTGAAGTATGTCTTAAGATAACTTGATGAAATCCTCAATTGTAAAGTTCACAAAATACACAGGAAAGGTGAGACGGGGTAGAATAATGCAGACGATTTATTTGGGAAACCGATTTGAACTTCAGTCGAATGTATCACGATAATTCATACCTTGCGGAAACTAGCGCATTTGCTTCATTAAATAACGGCTCACGGTAAACGTATTGGTGCTGCACTTGAGTGACTCTTCTTTTACGTCAATGATTTACAATAGAGTGTAGCTGACTTGTTAATCCAAAAATTGCACGAGGAGGGATGGATTTATGAATTCCCAAATGTATTAGCCAACCTGAAGCAATATTCTAGACATAACAGAATACAACACGAAGAGCCCTCAGATGACTTCGTGTTACTAAACACTGCACCACTACACAAAAGATATATATATATATATATATATATATATATATATATATATATATATATATATATATATACATATAAATAAATATATATTGCGTCGAGTTATGTTGAGAAGAAATACATGAAGTGCTCGATCGCAAATATGTGAGAGCTAAAATACGCATTATTTATCAAAAAAATATGTTACAAATATTTTAAAATGCCGTTAGACTCCCTTCAAATCGTCACTAACTCACGAAATTAAATGATATTGACGACAGTTATTAATATATCTCTGGTAGCATCTTCCAGTGAATTCGTTGAAGCGTCTCTTTTGGAGAAAGTACAGAGTGTATATGTTTATATGTTTTTTTTAATCGTAACTAAGTATTATTAAAAATAATTGTATTGTTTATAACGGATGTTGTGTGTCTCCCTGCTTCAATGATGTATTAATATTTAGGGGTGATTATGTGTGTTGTATATGTTGTAATGTGTATATATATATATATATATATATATATATATATATATATATATATATAGTCTTGCTAGAATCTTTTTTACTGTCAGTGAAGTGACGATATCAGTTTGCGCAGGTAGGTAAATTATTTTGACGCCAATATCCTATAAAACAAAATCCAATGTGGTTGATTGTTCGAATTTCTTTCCTCGATGTGAATACAGTCGCTACATCTAACCACACTGATGTCGATGTCGACGAAAAAACTATGGGGTTTATTTTATGCATGTGTGTGAATGTGTGTACGTGTCTTTGAAATTGAAGGTTAAATCAAAATAATGTTCATATCGTGTCAATTGAATTATTTTATTGTGTTATCCATTCGATATTTCAGTTTTGACAATAATTTAAAGATACATGGCTGGGTCAAACTGAATCCGATTTACAAAATACACATTGAAAAGTCGTTGTTATTTTTGCATTCTACCACGTGGTAATATTGGATATATGTGATATAAATTGGCTTGACGACATCACACACGTCTACTTTTCTCAATATTTATTTATAAAATACTATATTTTACTGTTTACGTATAAAGGTTATTTAATAAATTAGTCATAAATCACACAATTATATGATCGTTAAGAATCCAAATTATTGGATAGGATAATACACTTAGCGCATCTCCTGATCAAGTGACCATGAGGAAAACGCACGCAATATCATTAATCTTCTAAACTGTTACCAATACAGGGGAGGGGATAATTAAATAAAATCTGTCAGCACGGGCACCAAGAACTTCCGCTGTATACTGGGTGGCGCTTAAGATGATGATATAACGATGGGAAATGATTGTCAAAATCTCAAAAATGTTATATTTGTCATGTGTGTAGACTGGGTGATTGCAATAAAATAACAAAAATAAAAGAGGTCACGTGATGCGACTGAACAAAATGGTTGATGTGATGTCTAGTCAATTTCCACTCGAAAACGCGAATTATATTTTTTAAAGGGCATCGATAGTTTATAATCAACCACTATCCATTCCTCTTTCTTTTCAAAGAATTTTAATGAATAATCAAAGACACTTCTATTATAATCGTCCGTGGTAGTTGATTGTAATTAACGAAGAATCACTCGAAGAGACGATTCCAGAATAACACTCATCGGCTCCCTTCCTATAAGGTAATGAAAAGACAAAGAGAGATTCTCAGTCCTCGATTTTTCGTCGCGTGTTCTTTTTGCTCAGTGAGATCACCATGAACGCTACCATCACCAGCATCATCGACAAGTGCAGTAGCAAAAACATCATCATCCTAATATGCGACATCACCTAGAACGGTTGTATTCATGTGTATTTCTGTATAGTACACTTTTTGATAATATTGTGTATGTACATATGTCTCTTGTCATTAACGTCTCGTTTCGAAACAATACACCAAGCCTGACCTGAATACCGTCGTTCTTATTTGGAAGCTGTGGTTTATGAAGTTTAAGCTGTTCAGCAATATTCTCTATGAACGACACATAGGTATGATATATGTAAATACGATCTTTTAACGTTGACGGTCATTCCTGTAACAGACAGGGTTCCATAAACATATGTTTTGTTCAAGCTAGTCTACGGTAAATATCATTTTCTTATTGCCACACCGTTTCGACCTACTACAGTATCCTTTGACTATGCTCTTACGTCTTTCGAATACGCCAATTCTAAGGAAGCAATTTGTTTAAATTTGCAAATATTTTTATTTAGCTATATTACTAATAAAACTGTAATACGTTTGATAAATAATTAAACTCAGGTTATGTCGCATGAATGAGAAAAAAAGTGTGCGAAGCCAGTATGTTTTAAATAAAAATACAAAATTCAAGATAAATATCTTTAAACTCTCTCTCTCTCTCGCTCTCTCTTTATCTATATATTAATACGATAGCGTGTGTGTTCGTGTGTAACGCTTCCGGCAAAAGCTCTCCGCATGCGTGCCGCACCTAGATTTTGAAAAACATTAAAATCGCCTAATTTTCGAAACATTTTCAAGTATTTCCCTTTGGCGCAACGGTTAGCGACGTGGTATTTTTTACTTCGGCCCGACTGGTTTATAGTTCGATCTCAACAAACCTACCTCTTAGATTGTCTTTCTACATTTCGAGGGGAATGGGAAGAGAGGTAGGGAGTGGAAAGACCGGGAAGACACATATTAACACAATAGCGTGTGTTATTTTGTGTGTCATGCTTACATCAAAAGAAACGACCTTCCGAATATTTGTATGCTACTCATGAATTGGCTTGGCCTTTTGGCCAAGATCAAAGTGTAGTATCTGTTCCGATGGATACTGCACTCCATAGACTGGTATTGTCTTGGCCTTCGAGGCTTGATTTACGCCGGTCTATGGGTCTGTCCCGTGCAGTTCTAGGAGGTCCACCCTCCGAGGCTTCGCCTCCCCTCTTTTAAGTGTATTGCTTACTGCCTTGGGCGCCCCTACCGGGGAATGCCAACGGGGCTGCCCATACAATTTTTAATGGCCAGAGTTCTCACCTTCTCGAGCGCTGGCTTTTCAAACCCCACTTTCTCGAACCGACCTTGGGTCACATCTTACTTGTGGGAGTAAGATAAAACTAGCCTTGTGCCTAACTCCTGGAGAGGAGTAAATACATATTCATGAATGGAAGCCAAATTTAATTTAATCGAAAACATTTGCAAAGTAAGGTTTAGTCGTCGAAATATTACCTTCACTAGAAATATTGTATATAAAGAAGTTTTGTAAATTGTTTCATGTATTGTTCATTGTTTTAAAATAAATATACAAGCCCAAATCTTATCATATTTTATTCAAATATGTATATGTTAGGAACAAGATAATTACTATTAAAACATCATTTTGTGTAATTTACACGGGCCCCGCTAGTATATATATATATATATATATATATATATATATATATATATATATATATATATATATATGTATATATATATATATATATATATATATATATATATATATATATATATATATATATATATATATATATACTTCTCTGTGTATCTATGGATTATATAGCTGTACTACTCTTCTGTATTTTCTCTTAATCAACATAGAGAGACAGAAGAGAATAAGTACTGCGAAAAAGGAAATTGTGACGTAAAAAACAGAACCAAGAGTTAGAGATACATATAAAATTCAGAGTAAGGATCGAACAACACACAGTCAGAGAGGTCGAAATTTATAGACATAAACTTTGTAAGAGATGTGTTATTTTATGTCTAATCGCAAATTACGACTTAGAACATTTCGAACATTGATCCGAAAATTGAAGAGTATTTTAACATGTATTTTGGGTTAGGTAAATATATAGGAAATACGGCTTCGATAAATTAAAAGACGTGTATTAACCCAGCTTTAGTAAAATAATGACGATAACGGTAGTAAATAGATAATTATATTAGTATATTTGTTTACGTCTAAACGTATTCGTAAATAAGTCAACATAAGAGTTTGACCGTGTTTTCGTCGATAAATGTAAGTAAAAGTTTCCCGATGCGATAGTATTACGTTTCCTTAAGCTATTGGTCATATCGCTTGCCTTAAGGAATGACATCCTCGCTGAATTTAATTGGTTAACCACGTAAGTAATTTAAAGTTGCAAGTAGGTATTTTGCCGACGAAAATATTTAAGAGTTATGCTGTCATGCCTTATTACTCCGAGGAAATGTCCAATTCACTTCCATTTTGCAAAACTAAATACGCCTATGACGAAATAAACGAGCAGGCGTAATTATACGATCTCAATTATATCCACGTCTGGAAACTGTATGATATGTTTAAATTGAATCCTAGGCAACAATTTATACTCCGAGAAATAAGCAGTTCAAAGTTTTTATTTTCATGTAACTCGAAATATTCGGAAGCTCTACTAAGCAACATGTATTGATGCTTGTCTGAAATGCATATACGGCATATAATATACTTGGTGTTGATGTTTATCAAATTTTATGGGAATAAGTTAATGCCAAATCAGGTTACATTTCAAAGGAATTATGCTTCAAATCATTAATATATTCTAATGAGTAAAAAATTATCTGCTGTGTAAGAATAGATTATAGATTAATTTGTTTTGTAGAGGAACATTTCTCAAATAATTAATATGAAATTGACGAATACTATTATAAACACATAATTACTATCTATCGAAGTAGATCTACAATTGATAAGAACATTCATCACTGTTTAAAAGCTTAATTGGAGTCTCCGTAGTTGATGCAGTTTTGTATGGTATTTCGAGGAGTAGAATGTTAAGAGTTTCTTTCGAACCGTAGTACATGTTTTTTACGCATTCATTCTTGATCAAACCACAATCTTAAGCAGCAGTTTCTGTCAAAACATAACAAGACAAGAAATATTCAGTCCCGAACATCTCGCACATATAAAAATTCTAAACGCAAAGCTTACTTTCCCTTTCCTTCTTTCTTTTCAGAGAAATCAAACGGCCTTCGGCACATAGCACACATATTTAGAGATGCATTCCCAAACTAGTACACATAGCGCCACCAATGTACGTATTGCTGATCGAATTATTTCGCTGATGTCTACAGTTCTTCACTATATATACACTCGAAACACGCGATGCTACAGCAGAACTTAACATTTGAACTTATTTTCCCTTTAGAGAAAATCGACTGTCTGAACCCTTTCACTCTGATTTATTTGTTGGAAAAAGTTGTTAATGAAACTGAATAATGTTTAATAGATATATTTTGGCACTCATCCCTTCAATAATTCTCTATATTAATCAAACTTGTGTATTTAATAATAATTGCGACCACGGTAGGCAGAAAAATATAGAACGTTCTTAGAAAGTCGGATTGCGGGGATGTAACATGATGTAGAAGCGAACCCGTTTCTTAAGGTTATCCAAACTAGTTTAGTGTTGTTCCCAGAGCAAATTGTCCTTAACCTATAGATGCGATACTGCCAGGCACTGAATCCTGGTAGTAATGATAGCTAAATTCTCACTATAACCCACACAAATGTCCACAATTTAGACTCTCATCAGTGTAGGTAATTTAAGATAATGGCTAGGAATCATAATAAACTCGTGCATCCGTGTCAAATTAGATTGTAATATTAATGTTGGTTATCAATAGAAATACCAACTTAAGTAAAATACATTTGCACTTATCTAATTCCTGTGAGACGACACACTTTTATAGATGAAAATATTGCCGTGTCAAACTGTTTTGTTTATAAATGTATAGCATACGTTATTTCTTGTCTGGATATTATTATTATTGCTGGAAATTTAAAATCACTATTATTATTCTATTGTAATGTGTACTTTACTATTGATAATAATTTACTTTTCTCTATAGAGATGGATGTTTAAGTCTTAGTGGGTACTGTTACACTTGTACTAAATTGAATGCAACTGGGTTTGATTAGTGATTGCAGTAACATATTCACCTTACATCTATTTACGGACATATTATATGAGAAACGGAAAACCCACCGACTTTTATCAGTAAACCACTACTAATATTAAGTAACTGAATTCAAACTTGGTCCACCCAGGTTGTCAGTCTGTGTTGTTTACCACTTAGCCACCGTCACATCCCAGTGTTTTTATGATATATATATATATATATATATATATATATATATATATAAATATATATATATATATATTTGCCATTTTATAATATGTAATTTTTATTTACTAAGATGCTTTGCAAGAACGAGCATGATGTGGTAAATAACCTTTTCAAAGGAGTGTTATATCTAGTTAAAACAATTAAAATATAATCCATGTATTTTGGCAATTAAACATCCATCTTTCACATTCACATATACATTATGTTAATACTTGTAACATATTTAAACATAAACGATTATTTATATATAAAATAACGTTTTATACATTTTACATTAACGATTTACTGAAAGTTTGTGGAATCGGTGCATTCATCATATATATTACACATTTGTTGTCTTTAAAGATTTGTTAAAAGGTAATTTGAATTAAATGAGTAAATGATTCTTCTCGTGATGCTGAACACCATGTATGGAAAGCTTTATTTATTTTCTTAAGTTTCATGGTGTTGATAAAAATACATATTCATATTTATAAAATAATACAGTTTATATATGTTTACTGTGTATCGATTGAAGTAATTAGTGTGTGACCTAACGGGTTATTTGGCGTCTAGAACCCATTACAAACGAACGTGCACTAATGTATCATTCTAAAATCTGATAATTACCGGTTATTTGGTAGAATAATATCCTACATATATGTTGGCTAAAATCTAACCGACAAAAAAGAAAAAAGTTTAGTAAGTAAATTATTCGCATGGACATTTATAGTATATGTTCTGTATTGATCTTTTTTTGTATTTTTTTTTAAATCGAGACCAAAATCAGAACAAAAATCGAGACCGAAGTTGTACGCAGTAAATCAACGAACAAATTATGTGTATTTCATGTGATTGCTGTCGGTTATTATTTAGTTTGTTTAATCAGCAATGAAACTGACGAAATAGAATTCGCGACAGATTATATCTTAAACATCACTTTTATATTCCTATGTGGGCTAAAAAAACTCTAACATGATTTTTATGGGTTTACAAATATAATCTTTAGAAAGATTATTATTGTTCGCATTAAGCCCACATTTTCTGAATCGAAGATGGCGACTTCCGTCATATTGACTATTGGTGTATCTTTAATATTGTAAGTTGATAACATAAACAATCATGTTATACCATATTAGTGGATTTAGTTTGTTATACTTTTTATTCGTCGTTTTTGGATAAACAATAAGTCTAATGTGCAATACAAGGTCAAAGGTCAGACTAAGAAATGATTATATTACCATCATACACAATTTAAAAAAAATATATGTAATAGTCGAAACTTGTAATTATCTGTTTTAGTCTATTTCCTTCTTGTCCTTGAACTAGACAAGAAATAATACGAAAGCCAACATTAAAGCCTGAGAAGGCTCATAGATGTTACGTCAAATTTCATGATACACATTGCAACAAAATCACTAATATATAAATGATCAGAATAGGGCCCCACGAGTAGCCTTGCACCAATAGTTCATGCTGCTATGAGATACAACATAATGGCTGGATCAGAGCTCTTGTCATTATTGGCACGTATTTCTCTCATTGAATAGTCGATCCATATGTGTCAGAGTCCAGGTATTTACTTCATGCATTCTATAACAGTAATACGTCAGCCTTGAGTGACATGACAAATGTATTGTGATAGTAAATATATTGCACTGATAGTCATACACAGACCTCTTAAATAATGAACATTTTGTTTGACACTAATCACTTCCTACATCAATTTCATCTTTACATAGTGGGCAATGAATTCGGAACAAATTGAGAACACCGTACTACTGCAACTAATATGTTGAAACAGATCCTTCACAATACTTACCATTGTAAGTGTAATTTCACACCGATGCGGTTAAGATACTTGCAAACAAAAACTGGTAGACACATTACTCTTAAAACGCGTCCAAAAATCTGTACATAGTAGAAATGTGAATTTCGTTATCAGATTAAAGAAAACGTGGTGTTGCTCTTCTTGTTGCTAAGCGAATTGCACTTTTACATAGAGCTCTCGACAATCGTGCCTCATGTTACTGTGTCTTCAAGTTCTCTTCATAGGTCGTAGCTATTCGTTAGCCTGCATGATTACTGGTGTCATTCTAAACATCGAAGGCGGAAACCCCTAGATGTTGCATTCGAAGAAGAGAACACACAAAGGAATAGGACAGAAGGAATATTACCACTTTTACTCCGTGGATTTACGGTTCCGCAACTGACGCGTCTTATTTTCCACGTGACAGAGACGACTAAGACAGGATAGAACATATCCTCTCCCCGATATGTTTATGCAAGTAGTTGTTGATAGGTAAAAATCTGAAACTCATACTATACACACCGGTGTGCCTGAATGGTGCATTAACTACTAACCATCTTCTTAATTATCATAAATAATCTTTCAAATAAGAGTTTAAGATTATTTGATGACAGTAAAGCAGACGATACAACTATCAGAAGTTGTCCGGCATGTACATGCGTATGAGGTTTTCAGTGGCCGATATGCTTTAAAGCTGACTTTCACCCCGGCCCTAAAATGGAACACTTACATCACGAATGTGGCTAAGCTCGCTGAGAAATTGTTAGATCATTCTACGACTCTAGAAAGTACTTTACTCCTGACGTAATTATCTAACTGTATAAAAGACAAATACGTCCAGAAACCTAATAATGCTGCCATATGTGGAAGGATCAGTCTCTCTTGGCTTGACAAAATAGAAAACCTACTTCGTAACATACTGGGAAATTATATTTCCTTTGTCCTGTCGCCCGTTTCACACATACACTATTTATCTGGTCTCTATCTACTTTATTGCTATCTTTCTAGTAACACATTCACAGCAAGAACTTTCCTAGCTACAAAAGTAACAAAGAACTTTCCCCCGTCTCTCTTTCTCTTTCTTTCTTTCTTTCTTTCTCTCTCTCTCTCTATCTCTCTATTTCTCTGTATATATATATATATATATATATACAGAGAGAGAGAGAGAGAGAGAGTACAAGAGAGAGAGAGGGGGACGACAAAAACAAACTTACGTAGCTCCCATTGAACAATTTTATTTTTATCTAGAACATCCCACGTGTGGATTCAAATACGGCGAGGCTGCTTTCCAGCAGACTACAGCGTGGTCATCTTCAAGTCTAGACAAATACTTGTTTAGCTGCCCTCTTGAATAATAAGTTCTCTTAAGTAAACTTTAACCTATGCCACCTAATGTTTCATTTCGTCGCGTTACAACTAACAATCTTTTCAACCTTTATTGTTTTCTCCCCACATCGGTTTTTTAAAGTAAGAAAACAACAGTTTTATTATTTTTGATTTGTTAAAAGATCAGATGACTTAGACGCTACTTCGTGGCTCATATGTATGCGACACAGTATGACGCAAGCGAACTGTACAAATTCTACTGCACTATTACTAGCTATCAATATATTTTTTACATACCAGGATAGACTGTGTAACCTTGGAAGAGGTCGAATTGTTCCCGTTTACGGTTGCTAAATCATTAGCAAACCTAAGTACCGTTCTTCTCAGTATATCTTATCTCGTGACATTTTGTGCCGAGAATGCAGTAGATCACGTTGGGAATATGGGAATGATTAGACAGTTCGGTCTGGATTTGAAAGTTGAGCAAGGAAAAGGTAAAATCCGTGCACCACTTACATTGGATTTTGTTTGATGGGTGATTACGTAGAGATTTGGAATGAATTTCGTGTTTCAGTTTAATGCTAAGGAAGAGATGGTGGGGGTCTTCTTGACACACGCACACATATATAAGTATGGGAGTTTTAATTTCCTACTAGACACCAGCCTCCAGTGTCTTCGGTATTTCTGTACAAGAGTTTGTCAGGACAACCGGACATTAAGATAATTCACCTTAAAAATAAACACATCGAAGTACAAATCATGTACCCTCGATCAGGCTATTCCCTGGCTCATACGAGGAATGGTGCACCTTGGCAAAGTAATGTAACCTCAAGTAACACCACTTAGCTGGATACTCCACTAAACTAGATGAACCGTTGTTATAGAATCCGGTAACACGAACAGACCCACAGAAAGATATACAATAAAATAGTTAACGTGTGAATTAAGGAAAGTAAAATTACTATTATAACTGTATTGTCTTGTCCTTCGAGGCTTGATTTACGCCGGTCTATAGGATTGTCCTGTACAGTTCTAGGAGGTCCACCCTCCCAGGCTTTGCCTCCCCTCTTTGGGGAGGAGTAAGTAAATTGCTTACTGCTTGAGGCGCCTCTACCGGGGAATGCCGACGAGTGCTCACCTCTCGGACGCTGGCTTTTCAACCCCCACTTTCCGACCCGACCTTGGGTCACATCTTACTTGTGGGAGTAGGATAAAATTGGCCTTGTGCCTAACTCCTGGAGAGGAGTAAATAATACTGACTCAACTTGGCCACTTGGCTAAGATCAAAGTGTAGTATATGTTCCTATAGATACTGCATCACATAGAATGGTATTGTCTTGGCCTCCGAGGCTTGATTTACGCCGGTCTATGGGTCTGTCCTGTGCAGTTCTAGGAGGTCCACCCTCTCAGGCTTTGCCTCCCCTCTTTGGGAAGGAGTAAGTTTATTGCTTACTGCCTGAGGCGCCCCTACCGGGGAATGCCGACGGGGCTACCTAGGCAATTTTTAAACCCCACTTTCCCGACCCGACCTTGGGTCACATCTTACTTGTGGGAGTAAGATAATAACTGGCCTTGCGCCTAACTCCTCAACGCTAGAGAAGCAGGAGAGAAATTTAAGAAAGTATTTGAATGCATATTTATATCATATAGTGGTTGAAATGTTAGCCCCAGGACTGATTTTGACACGTCCAATCGCATATGTCTTCTTTCCCTTCATCTCCCTGCCCCACTTCTTTTATCTTCCCCTTTTCTATAACCCACTTCTGTCCCTATACTAAATGATCTTATTTAATCCTGTACGATTTTATCTTATTTCATTTTATCTCTATTTATCTCTATCTATCTATTCATCTATCTATCTTGCTAGCTATCTATCTGCCTTTTTATATATTCTCTCTATTTTTACTTTATTTTATTTTATATATTATATTTTATATTTTATATTTTATGTTAATATATTTGTGACATTGTTATTTTTTCATTTTGATTCTTAACGGTCCCAACCACGTGACTTTCAAAATTTAAAATGTATTTATTTTTTTTATTTTGTTCTCCATTTAATTCTTTCCAAATATGATCTAAGGTTAAACTCGGATTCTTACTCTGCCTGATGATATCTCAGTTTATAATAGCTGTTGATCGATAACATCGATATGCCAGTGTCGTAGATTGTGGACATGTATGTACAAACAAAAAAATCATAATACTCATATATAAAAGCTGTATTTGATATTGCGCACTTTTTTATAAACTTGGTTGAAATTCTTTGGATTACTACTCTGTGGATGCTTTACCTTGAATATTATTATCATATATATATATATATATATATATACATATATATATATATATATATATATATATATATATATATATATATATATATATATATATATATATATATATATATATATATATATATATATATATATATATATATATATATATATATTGCAAGTACTATATATGTCTGCGGAGGGGTATAGCAATATATATATATAGCATTAGTATTTAATGTAAATGTACTTTCTTCTTTTAGGAGTTTCGTAGGTGCCGGGTTGTAACCTCCGGAATTAAAAATTTTATAAAAATATAAAGAATGTTGCCATGTTACTCAGCCGTATGTTTAGGATACGTATTCAATAATGTTTTGTCTATGCATTTCTCGTACATAATTAATGTAAAAGGTGTCGAAGAGCAGGTTCTACTTTGACTATGTGCACATCATAATGGTTTAGTTTAATTAATATATAAACTATGTTTTACTCACTGGGTTTCATACGAATATATATTACAGAATCCAAAATGATCGGTCATAATAAAAAATAAATGAAGTAAAAAGAAATGTATATATATATATATATATATATATATATATATATATATATATATAGTCTAAAGAAGCTTTGAGTCATTAAAAAAAATGTAAAATGCAGTTAAAATCCCAAGACAAACTAACTAAATCCAAGATATTGCTAACTTAACATCCGTTGGAAAATTTATAAATGAAAAAATATAAGTAAAAAAAAAAAAAAAAAAAAAAAAAAAAAATGGAGGGCGTTAATTATCTAAGAGTGAAACAAAAACAGGAGACCTTAAGCGTCTAATATTAACACGGGGATCATCAGCTGTTTACCATATATATATATATGCATTCCCTAAATGTTTAGAGTAGTTGTTCAGAATATTATGTATCCAAAACAATAATGACGTGTTTATTAGGAGATAGATAGATAGATAGCTATCTATCTATCTATCTATCTATCTATCTATCTATATATATATATATATATATATATATATATATATATATATATATATATATATATATATATATAACGCATTCCTGACTTTTTAAATATAGAGATTTAGAATGTTGATGTACGTTTATTTATCTTACAAATATTACTGTAAAGAAAAGAAAACAAATGTATCTGTTCGAAAGTCTGTGTATACGTTATATTAGAGTTTAGAAGTATAAAACAATCCTTCAGATTAGGAATTTTGATTTAGTTTGAGTTATCTTTTTAATATTACCGTAAATAAAAGAAACAGAACAATAAATAAGGGGGGGGGCGATTGTGTGTGTGAGTAATATGGGATAAATTAGAGTTTAGAAGTATAAAACAATCCTTCAGATTAGGAATTTTGATTTAGTTTGAGTTATCTTTTTAATATTACCGTAAATAAAAGAAACAGAAAAATAAATAGGGGGGGGGCGATTGTGTGTGTGAGTAATATGGGATAAATTAGAGTTTAGATGTAAGGCGTTACTTGTTGACAATAATAAAACAAATGCTTGGCGAGTAACATTTTAACAACATTTCTGAATATTTGTATAAATAAAACAATATCACTCCACATAACTATTGGTTATATTAACCCAACTATTTAATAAAATAAGAAGTACCCAAATAGTTAATTAATTACAACACATAGTAAATTAATTACAAAGTAGTTCATTAATAACCTTTTGTAAAGCAATATTCAAATTGGTTAGCCTTACGACGTAAAGCGTCTATACATAAGCAGTAGTTACATTTTAAAAAGTTACTGGTTTGCTTTTGTGTAAAGTTCAATTAACTTAGTAAAATTTAATTTCAAGACATGGACTAAATTTTAACGTGTATTCACATATCTATATATATTAATTATTACAGTTGAACACTATACATTACAGGTGCTGCTGCAGTGATAGGAAAACACGAGATGAAAATCTCCTCTCGATGTTTACCATCTGTGCAAGGTGGTGGACATTTGGAGGCTGCTATAAAGACTGAGTTCACCCTAAATATTGTTTGGCCCTAATGATAATACACACGCCAACCTTATAGACACTGTAATTCATAGTTTGTAAATAACCTACTTAATATAAGGTCTTATAGAACCTCTTATCGAGCACGGTATTTATTTTTTTTAAACATTTTATTATATATAGGCTATGCATATATGTAAGTAAAGGTTTACCCATACAAACATTTAGCTTCACATGAACACAAGTATCAATCGCTGCTTTGAAAATATAAATTATCTCAGGCCCGAACACATGTGTCTACTTATTTATGTTTTCATATTTAAAAATTTCGAAAAACTAACATCCTTAACAATTTAATGACTGAATTCAAATTATTTTTTTTAATATGCAAACTTTAAAATAATAAGACGTCAGTCAATTAAACTAATTGAAAACTAATTAAGCCATTAGCTGTTTATATGGTGGCGATTGGGACTATGGAAAGAACGGATATAGTTTTACATTTTCCATGTTACTGTGTTTGTCTAGTAAAATCACATGGTTGCTGGATTATTACCACGTCTTTTCTGCATGTGGTGGTATACTGCTTGCTTCTTTCAACGTGCCCGAATCAGCGAAGACAGTTTGCCATCATTACGACATCAATATTTGGAATGCTGAATTTCTCAAGTAAAATGGCTGACCTCATATTCTGGATCTGATCCGACTGTACATTAGGGCAGGTCGATTTTGGAATCGTGGTTATGCGATGGCAATGATAGTTGGGGTTTGGCATGATAAATAACGACACAAAATATTTTTTCCCAAATCGTTACCGTTAATTGAGGAAACGACTTTAAAGGTTGAAAATTAGCGATTTCGCATGTATTTTCGGTGATCAGTGAAATATTTCCCGCCAAAAAAACATTCCGTACCGTTGGAGAAATAGAAATGTGTAAATATCATTTAATAAAGATTTTGTCAACTAAATTATTTACATTATTCTCAATAAATCAAATAAAAATAAATAAGGATCATAAATAATGAAAAATATTCACTTGTAAAGGCAAAATTGAGATTGTTAGTATTTTACTGTTTACTGTTTACCGATAAAAGATTGCTTTATTTTTTTTCTCTCATGGAATTCAGGATTTGTGATTTTTCAGTAGAAAAAAAATTAATTTAATTATCAATAAAACACCATTAAACCGAAAAATGCCTTCATTTTAATGATGAAATAAAATAAATATAATGCTTTTATTAATAGTGACGCTGGAACTTTCTTTTGGGGGGTATTATTTAAATTTACACCGTTTTAAATGCATGTTTGTTATTGTATATCGAATGTATGAAATATTGACCGCTGTTGGATTTTAATTGTAAAAATAATTATTAATTTTGTATTTTTATGTAAGAAACTTAATTATTTGACATAGAAAGAACAAAAGCTTGTTTAATCTATATCATTTTATATTTTAAGTGTATCTGGCGTTTCAAACGCGTTTGTTTTTCTCCGTCAAGAAACATTTCCATTTTTTAGGTAAGTAAATTATTTTTGTTCTATTTTTTTTTCGTGTTTCAAATTAAATTTTATCAATGAAGTTTGTATTAAAATACCATAATGTTTCAGTTTTGTATCAGAAAAAAATAATTTTTGGCGCATTTTAAGTTATTACCCACTTTTTTTTATTTTACGGACCATTTTTTTTTCTGTGTAAAATTATCGATTATGTCGCTAGAGTAATCCGTTTTTTTACCCAATATTTTAGATTTTAGAGTATTTTTATTTTTAGTGTGATTGTCATGAATTGGGTGATAATTTTACATTAAATGTATTTGGGAAAGTGATCCCCCACTCTAAAAACTAAATTATTGGGTAAAAAAAAGATTTTACCATAACTCAAACAGTATTGAGTCTGTTTAAATAGTCCTGTCATTTTAAGCCACACTTTTAGATGCAGCCTAACCCTAACTCCAACAGAATATCACTAAAGCTAACCAAAACTCCTTACCATAATTTTCAGCCATTTGTTTTTAATATGAAACTAGAAGATATAAATCAAACTGTTTTAGACTTATTCATTTATTTTCTTCTTCTTTTTTCAGATAAAAATGTCTGTAAAAGGACGTTCTGTTTTAACTCGCAGTAAGAGTTCCAAAAGATTTGCTGGTCCACCTTGTCCTTTGGATAAAACGGAACCCCCAACTTTACGAGAAGTTATCCAGTTTAGTTATTTCCTTGAAAATACCTATCCCCACTTTTCAAATAATGATATTTCCAAATTGATCGCAAAGGAAATAATCAATATTTGGCAAGCAGTGAACCCACAATTCCCTTTGTTAAGGGAATATTATATAGGGCAGAGGGTGAATGTATTTTGCTTCAAGAGGGCCAAACTGATTAACAGGAAAACTCTTACTGCACCCAAAGTGAAAATAATTAAGGAACAGCTGGATAAATTATTTGATATTTCTTCATGTTGCTGCAAACTGCCTGTCTTAAGATGTGATGACTTTGCTGTAAAGTGCAATACAGAAAATTGCCAAACAAGGCATATAGTCTGCACTTGTCCTCCTAACAAGAAGGTAATATTAATTCTATGGTTGTTTTTTGTTTGAATTTTTTAAATTGAACTAATTCATGTCCCAATTTTCAATATTTAAATTAATTGAAAAATATGAATTTACTTCTAATAATCTTTCTTTTTCTAGTAAATAATATTGTGATATTTTCCTTAATATTTGTCATGTATGCTAGATCTGTTATTAAACACATAAACATTTTGACATTTCAGGTTCCCATGGAAGAGAGAGAATATTTAAAAGATCAGAGAGAGAAAACAGGACCAAAAGGCAGTTTCCAACTTGAACCTATTGACAAAGATGCTGTCAAAAAATACAAAAAAGATTCAGCTGAAGCAGATAGATTAGACAGGCAAATTGAAAGACAGCAACAAGATTCTTCACATGTTGCTTCCTCTACATCAGAAATCTTTTCACAGACATCTTCCAGTGAAGAAACAACCGATTACAGTTTTGAGCCAGGGAGACAGTCTTAGGGACCTTACAGTCTTTTAAAAGTCTCGAGATATTCTATGGAACTGATTAGAGGTGATATATCTTCTAACCTTGGGGCTTGCCTTGCTAATGCCTTTCTATTAGACTTACAACACATGGGCCTTCTTCATCCAACCATTAATTTAAAATACATTATTATAGATAAATCAAAAATAGATAGAGAAAAGGCAAGAGTGAAAGTAACCAGCCATCAAAAACATGTCCAGGCATATGAACATCTTATCTGCATTGGAGTTGATTGCAGAGTTGATAAGGACACTTTGTATTACAAGGAAGTTACAGGGGAAAATGGTGAAAAAATGATTAAGAAAAGCAAGGGACCAGAGCGTGACTTAACATTTACCAAAGAGATAGGAACTGCAAGAAAATAGTTCACCCATAGAGTGATACCCAACATTGGTGCAACTGGTGTTCTTCTAGCAGAGGATGTTGCTGCTGTTCTAGAAGAGTACAACATTGTAAATACTATTAAGGCAATTCTGGTGGACAATACCAGTACAAACACTGGTTGTGAAACCGGGATGGTTACAGCTTTGGAGAAAAAACTTAACAGAAAGTTACATACCATTGGCTGTTCACTTCATCAAAATCAACTGCCATTTAGAGCCATCTTTAAGTTAATTGATGGAACTACAAGAAGCCCTACCACTTTCACTGGTCCTTTAGGGAAACTTTGTGGAACTAATTACCAGGATTTGCCCCAGGTAGCATTTCATAGTATTAGTGGTCCTCTGGATAATTTATATCTTACTGCAGAGGTAATGAATGATTTAAGTGGTGACCAGCGACTACTTTGGGAATATGCTATAGGCATTTCTACAGGGAAAGTGAACCCTAGATTTGCTGCCTGGAAGATTGGGCTTCTGAATCAATCAAGATGGCTGACTTTAGCCATCAGGTTAATGTGCTTGTGGACCAGAGGTGCCTATCCACCTGAACTCTCGGATAAATTACACACCCTTCTAAAATTTATAATTGAAGTATATGCAGTTAGTTGGTTTGAGATCAAAAGGGACAATACATTTTTAACCAACAATTGTATATCTTCAATATGATCCAGAGAGTCAAGCAACAGTCGACCGAAATTCAGAATGTTGTATTAAAAAGTTTACGATACAATGCTTTTGCTTTGCTTCCGGAAAACATTCTGTTGTCGATGTTGAAGTCAAATGAATTGGAGGTGAGGGAAGAGGCCATAAAAAAGATCTTGTCCATTAGGTAAGTAAACATTTATGTATACTTAATTAGTTATGTCAATTTAAAAGAATAATTTTAAGTTTCATTAAAATTACATGAAAAATAAACCAAATACAGGTAAATTTTCTAATATAAATATTTTTTGTTTTGTTTCAGAAGTAGCGAACCACCAAAGAAAAGATTGAAGAAAATTACTGCCATCAATTTTGAAGCCACACATTGGTCAACTTTGATTGACCTCTCACAAAGTGGGGTTTGTGAACCTGCACTCGCAGAAAGGTTTTCAAATAATGAACTCCTAGAAGCTTCAATGAATGGAACAACATTGGAATTTCCAAGTTTACCTGCACATTCACAAGGCGTGGAAAGAGCTGTCAAGTTAACAACTGAAGCTTCACAAATTGTATATGGAGAGGAAGCAAGGCACAAGCACATTATAACCAAAACATTGTGTCACCAAATAAGACCTTCATTTACTTTGAAGGGAAACTACAGGGAACAATTTAGTTCTATTATAACATAATTTGGTAAACTTACAGTATTGTCCTCACAACAAAAATTACATAAGCTAAACAAAAAATAACTTCAATGCAAAACAAATTTAAATAAATATATCGAATCGCATACTTTAAAAAGCGAAATTAACGGTATCAAAACTAATTATTATTTATCGTAGCTAGAAAAGAGTCAGCAGTTAAAACAAGAACATGGTGCTACATTTCGTGACAGTCTCAATCCAATATGGGGGTATATTCAAAATCGTTTACACTTCAGGTGAAAGACAAAAACAAATCAAATTAAATTCGGTTTTCACATGCTTAAACTATGCAGGTTTGTAGAGAATTTCATTCTGATGCGTTTTCATATATAGTAAGTGTTGTTTTATTTTTTTTATTTCGAAGTTATGGCCTGAGGACTACACTGTAAGCTTACCCATAATTTTATATGGTGCAGTAGGTTTTAGCACATTATTCAATGAACAATTCAAATTTAAAACATTTGTACCTATAATCTGTTTCCAGTAGTATTATTGTATAATACACTTTTATTTATATATTTTAAAAAGTAATTATGACCAAAAATGTAAAAGTGATTAGCCTTTTTTGTAATTTTGTACAATTTCTACAGTTCTCATTTATTGAATACAGTTAAAAAATAACATATTTTACTAGTGGTGATTCATACTTAGAATTCTGGTTTGAATATAGTTTCTATTCATTGTATCTAACAAAAAATATCAATTTTATCTGGATTTATTAGTGAAATAGTAACATTTTGAAGTCAGTTTGTCAGCAAAATCTTGCGGAAATTAGGTATTTCTGAACATTTTCGTACCCGATCTTTAAAACTAAATGCTCAGTTAAGTTTTAAAGTTAGGAATCTAATTTTTGGTATCAGTTCTCACAACACCAAACCCCAGCTTTCGCCACCGTAGCAGCGTTGATTTTCTAAAAAAAGTGAAAAATCGACCTGCCCTACTGTACATTGCATATCTATCTAAATATGGCACTGTGATTTATCTGGAGTTAAGCAAGTGAGGTGTTGGTGGGCTCCAACACTCACTGTCATACAACACCACGTTTCTTACGCAGCTATCATACACCTTACCCCTGGTAATTGTTGGGATTGCTAGAGATGTTAGGATTGGGAGAAGTTCGCTAAGGATTCTCCAAGCTGTCTTGACTCTAATGGTCGAACTTCGTTCGCAGCCATCCCCAGCACTCAGCATATCTCCTAGGTAGCAAAGTGAGTCTACCGCGTCTAGCGTGCCCGCGCCTATTTCAACTTATGTCTAAGAGCGACCTTCAATTAGGCGTGCAAACCCTAGAAAATGTATTCGTTAAATAAGAACACGCATAATTATTACGTCTTATAGGCAACCACACACTAATTATAAACACATACACGCAATCTATACGACGGGAATATTGGATGTGTTTAAATGTAAGCTAATATGCGAAATATTATTTCATAGGCTTAACTGATTATATGGTGGAAATTGAATAATAATAAGAATAATATTATGAAATTTATATTACAGTTAGTAAAAGGTTACAATAATGACAATAATAAAAATAGTAATGATAATAATAATATTAACAAACACATAATTGTTGTATAGAAACAATAAAAATTAAATTAAATAAAAAAGATTACAGTTAGAAATAAAATATAAATAAAAATGAATAAAAAAAACATAACATTTTCATCTGATATATTTAATTTATTTTTATTTATATTTCATCTCTATCAATTTATTTTTTCAAATTTAATTTAATTAACTTTTTATTGTCTATTAAAGAACATTTGTTACTATTGCTATTAAATAACATTAAATGTGCATTTAATGTGCATCATCAACGTAATTTCAAGACAGGACAGACAAGTCTGTAGTATAGAATCAAGGAGTTCTTCGATCACTACAGATGGTTTTCACCGACATAAACTGTTGTTTGTTTTTATGAATTTGTTGGTGACATCTTATTGTTAATTTCATCTTAGTTATGATGTATCCATTTTTCGGATGTGTACCTTTTATTTTTACTCCTCGTAGTTTTCGGAATAATTAAAGCAATTAAAGGAAACCGCAGATTACTCAATTAATTCCAGTGAGATCTTATCTACCTTTTAGAGTAATGCGCTCAAGTACTGCCCCATTTCCTCCGAACCCCTTAAGAATAGAGTAAGACTAGAAACTCGCGCTTGATTAGTTTGATTGCGAAGAACTAGACACATTCACTGCCAAGCTTCTCGGTCAAGCAATTCTTCCTATTTTTCTTATTTTTTACCTGATGTCCATGAGATGAGACACAAGGTCAAGTGTAGGTTTGATGAAAGTGTTTCTGTTGAACGAAATGTATTCGAACTTGGTACTCTCAATTGTTCGCTCCGTGTTGTTCACCACTTAGTCACCGTCACCCTTTACGTTATATATTGCCACTGAAAATACAAAACTATAAACTTCTGATTGGAATATTCTATTGCTTGCTGCATTTTATGGACACTATCGCTCTTAATAATATGTTCACCCTTACACCCGCACACATCAAACTATCGTTACATGTCAATAAAGCTAAATACAGGAAATACTTGCTTGAATACAGGCGCTTAATTTCGTTTTAAAATAGTTCCAACAATTTAGAAACTGGGAACGCCTGTGAATACAGCACAGTGTGGTCATTCAAATTAGTTCGGATTCCTCCAGAATTCTGAGATATATATATAAAGAAAGCAATTTTATTTCTACTCTTACGTTTTAATTTCAAATAGTTTTATTCCACGCTATAGTGTTTTATAGAATTTGCATCTCTAAAAATCGAGACTTTATCTTTAAAATCTTCGCTCATATTTATTTATTCTTTATTCTTTAATCTTGCCATCCAAAATTCCTTTATTTTTAATATCATTTACTTTTCTGCCCAAAATGTGTTTCTCTCCTCAGTCAATTGTATGTCTGCTTTGGTGCCTAATGCTCTCTTCATATCTTAATAATTTTCAACCGATATTCCAATAATAGGATTAAACCTGCGAACTAATTTAATGTCGTCTTTAACGTTGCTACAATAAAATGAAGACAAATAGCGATTTAAACACTAATACAAAGACACGTACACCAACTCATGAAGAGGCAGAAAACAAGTTCTATTAAAAATGGCTTCATATTAAGTCCATGAACTATAAAAGCATTATTGTAATGTGATTAGTTTAATTACTCCAGCTGAAATAAATTTTATACTACTTTGTTTAATATCATATTTTTAATTTGGATGATTTTTCAAACTTGGAGATACTTCTCTGAATCTATTTAAAATCGGCGTGAATGAAAATAGTAGAATATAATAAATAACTATAACTTAAGACACGAATAATAAGATTAGCTTCTTTGAATCCACACAAATGTTTGCGATTTGAAATATGTTACCCACTTAAAATTAAGTCTATATGTTATTAATTACTGAGGAAATAGACTTATGTAGTAACTGTAGATACGGTTGGCCAGATTCTTTAAGTGCTTCATATGTGATTGACAAGCAAAGGTTGCTCATTATCCTGAAAGTATCCTTTATCTATATTTAAATGAGTTTGCATATACCCATACTTTATCTATATCATAATCGTAAAAAAATAGTGCTACTGAGTGGATGATAGAGAAAGTAATAGTCAGGAGTAATAGAAAAATTGGGAAATGTATTTAGCTGTGGATTCGATATATATTTAGTAAGACGGTGTATTATAATATTGAGTAATACATGCTTTGATTTATGATCGTTCTACATATTAATTAATTAATAAAATAGAGTTTATCTAACTCGAAAAGTTAATTAACAGACGACATTGAAGTTTCAAATAAAAATACGTTTTACTTGTTCGTTCTGAAAAATAAATTAACCCCCTACACAATGTGCTGTAGTCAACATGCGCTGATAGGTGTATTGGCTCTTATTTTCGCCAGGAGACGCACACAGCTTGTGTACTGTTGTGAAGTTGTCCCACAGTAAATAATAAATAAAGGAAGTCAAGTCGAGGGTTGGTTTAACAAGTGTATTAACAAAGTAAGGAACTGACTAGCTCTTGGCTAGACAGTTACAAGACTGTGCTTTGTCTTCAGTGTCTCTGGTGACTCGCACTATTTATAGTGACAACCGGTGTAGTTTCTCCTGTGTAAGAACGGCCGGTGTAACATGTACTATAATAACTTGAACAGGGTGTGCTCCCATGACAGAGCGTCTAACTTACTGTTTCAAGCGCAAATAATACATAATTAAATAAGAATAGCTGATTGGAGCAGATTTAAGTTATAGATATTATGTACTGTAAGATAAAAAAAGAATTGCACTAAGATTAATTTATGGAGCCATATACGCAACAGTCTTATAGGTTTATGCGTTTGCATTTTGTAGAATGCTTTTGAGTTATTTTTATTGCAATTTAAACATAAGTGAATAAGAATATTGTAATGTATGCAGACTCCTAAGAGATAAGGAATTCGGACATCTGTGGAATAATTATGTAACATAGAGGCATAGTTTTATGTGTTTGATATCGTTTCTATTTTCATCATGATTGCACCAGCTCCAATTAACAATCCGAAAGAAATGCATAATATTCAGAATTGCACTTCCTCTGGAATAAAGTACTGATACACATCATACATTGACTAGATAAGAACTACATGTATAAGCCATATTAGATGTTGGTGGCCGATGAATGAAATAGAGAAATCTTAATTTAACTAATTTTGAATATATATATATATATATATATATATATATATATATATATATATATATATATATATAATCTATGTATGTAATTGATGTTATTAGTGGTGGTAGCGTTCTGTTTGTAGTTTTTCTATTTGTCCCACTTCCTAAATGATAAAGTATAATTCATAAGATGGCAATTTAGTTGCCCTTAACTTTATAGCGTGTATCTCTCGTTGATGTATATATATATATATATATATATATATATATATATATATATATATATATATATATATATATATATATATATATATATATATATATATATATATATATATACCGTGCTAGTGGACTCCTTACACCTGACATTATCCTGTATCTCTACAAAGCCACCATTCGCCCATGCATGGAGTATTGTTGCCACATCTGGGCTGGTGCATCATCTACTAGTCTCTCCCTCCTTGACAAAGTCCAAAAAAGAGTAGTCAACCTAATAGGTCCCTCACTGTCAGCTAAGCTCCAGCCCCTGTCCCATCGCCGCAATGTAGCATCCTTGTGTTTGTTTTACAAATACTTCAATGGATTATGCTCCGATGAGTGTGCTGCTCTGGTACCCCCTCGACGTAAATTCACTAGACTAACTCGACATTCTACTAAATCTCACTCATTCACTGTGGAGGTCCCCAGATGCCGGAGAGCATTCTACTCAAATAGCTTCTTTCCTCGTGCTGCTGGCCTCTGGAACTCCCTCCCTGCCCCCTGTTTCCCCGACAGTACTGACATGCAGAAATTTAAAACTAATGTAAACAGACACCTCGCTGCTCAGATTCCAATTTAAGCTGAACCACCAATCCTTCCCCCCCTTTTCCTTTTTTCTCAGTAGCCCCTTACGTTTACAGTGGCGTCCTGCCTTGTTTGGGGTGAACCATGTAAAAAAAAAAATATATATATATATATATATATATATATGTATATATATATATGTATATATACATATATATATATGTATATATATATATATATATATATTCTACGTAATCCATGGAGACGTGTTTCTGGCTATCAGCCGTCATCAACATAAAATAATTGGACACAAACATAATGTCACAATCACCAATAAAATATGTAAGTGATTTAAAGCATACATGTTTCCGGGCAAGTCGTCGTGGTCCGGAGGTAAACCTCTAGACTATAGAGATTGATATCGAAGGTTCGATTCTTGTCTAAGTTAGCCATGCAGATGACTGCTCATAGCCAGAAACAAGTTTGCATTGATTACTTTTATGCACGTGTAAAATGTGTGGGTATGTGTGTGTCTGTGTATGTGTATGTGTGTGTGTATTGGAAGATTGTAATTATTTATACACACCACCTCTAAAAGAATACAATATATATGTATGCGACATTGACAATATAGCGCAAGCTCCCCCCACAATTTTTTTTTATAGGATATCCAGAGAAATATATTTGTGTGTGCATATAGACAGCATGTTTTATCCAGACGAATTTTATTAAATAGCACCTAGTTTAATTTGGTTCATGACATTGTTATTTACTTTTTTTTAATTTTTCGTATAGTCTATTTAAGATTTCGTCCATATTGCTGATTGCGTGCAATACGTGTACATAATTCAAAATAATGTTGCCCTTAGTTCAATATACTTTCATAAATAAGATTAAACATTCTTGAAGCCATTTACCTTAAAACTAGACATCTTATCATTATTAATATTAATTACGAAACTAGTCACAAACTTTTATACAAATAGTTTACTTATTACCTTCCGTCAACGTTTCTGGTGTGAACATCTTAATTATATTCAACAACACATAAACGACGTGATACACACACCCAGTATTCAAACACCAACCGTCATAATATCAAGACGCATTTTATCTTGGCTGCGACAATATTCCAATCAAGAAGGATCAAAAAGAAAAGTGAACGAAAAAAAAGAAAAAAATACGTATACTTTTGACAAAAGCGTATATCGTTGAAAAATCTACAGTTTTTCGAATAAAAAATAATTTATTAAAAAAAACAAAAAGTAATAACGTTTTTCTACTGTAGACATAGTCATTATATTCAACACCACATAAGCAACGTTATACACACACCCGGCATTCAAACACCAACTGTCATAACATCATGCCGAATTTTATCTCCGCTTCAACAATGCCCCGATCAAGAAAGATTAAACAGAAAAGTGAACGAAATAAAGAGAAAACATGCCTATCATTTTGACAAACGCTTATATCGCTGAAAGATTTCCAGCTTTTAGAATAAATAAATTATTTATTCAAAAAAAAAAAAAAAATAATAACGTTGTTCTGTTTTTTCAAGACGAATTTCATCCTCGCTGCGACAATGTCTCAATCAAGACTAGTTAAAAAGAAGAGTAAACGAAAAATAAAGAAAATAATGTCTATACTTTTGAAAAAAGTGTATAACGCTGAAAGATCTCATGTTGTTGAATAAATAAATAATTCATGTTTAAAACAATCAAGTTGTTCTGGTTTTTCAGAATATTGTCCTTATTGCCTTCCATCAACGTTTCTAGTGTAGACATCGTCATTATATTAAACACCACGTAAACCAGGTGATACTCACACCTGACATTTAAACACCAACCGTCATAAAATCAAAGCGGATTTTTTATTGGATCCGACAATCTATTATAGAAATCCCACCTGTCTGTCTGGCTGTATGTCTGTCTGTCTGTCTGTCTGTCTGTATGTATGTATGTATGTATGTACAGCTTCTCCTCCGAGGGTACCCCAAAAACGGTCACACGGGTGACATCATTCCGACCGGCCAGCCCAGGCACGTGTAATATCTCGGAACCGGAAAAAAAAATTGACTCTTCCGGGGTGGACTGAGCACTTTTCACCAATGGGTGGTGGTTTTTAACTCTATTTTTCAATGTTGCTTAGTACTAATTTAAGAATAAATCAATGCTATCATGTATAATTTGAAAAATAATGCCAAGTCACGATAAACCAGAAATGACGTCAGAGAGTGGCGGGAAGAAATTCACTCACACTACAACCATTTTTTCCTTTCTTTCTTTTTTCCCTCTCACTCTCACACTTTCTTTCTTAATTATTAATAGACGCTAATATTCCTCCCCTCTCCCTTCCTATGGTGGGGCGCCTCAGGCGAAATTTTGGGAGGAGGTGTGGGGGTGGGGGCATACGCCGGCGGGGCGCTTCAGGCGAAATTTGGGAGAGGGGGAGTGTCGGCATTCGTCAGTGTGAGCGCCTCAGGCGAAATTTGGGGGTATGGGGGTGTTGGCATACGCCGGTGGGGCGCCTCAGGCGAAATTTGGAGAGATGGAGAGTATCGGTATTCGCCCGTGGAGCGCCTCAGGCGACATTTGGGGAGGGGGGTGTTGGCATACGCCGGTGGGGCGCCTCAGGCGAAATTGGGGGGGAGGGGGGTGTCGGCATTCGCCAGTGTGTGCGCCTCAGGTCAAATTTGGGGGAGGGGGAGTATCGGTATTCGCCGGTTGGGCGCCTCGGGACAAATTTGAGGAGGGGGTGTTGGCATACGCCGGCGGGGCGCCTCAGGCCAAACTTGGAGGAGGGGAGTGTCGGCATTCGACGGTAGGGCGCCTTAGGCGAAATTTGGGGAAGGGGGAAAGTATGAGTATTCGTCGATTAGACAGATACGGACCTTGAGCGCGTATCAGCCCGTACTTTAGGGGAGAGGAAGTGCGGCAAAGGAAAATGGATTACAAAATAAAATGATAATCTGATTTTTGATTCGACAGTGTAAGATCGACTCTTATCGGATAGGACTAGATAATGCACTTGATCTCAAGGCAATAATGCCGAGAACAGATAATACACTTTGAAAAATTTATTTGCAGAAAATACATGTTAATATTCAAAACAAATTAGGCACAGGGCCATCAAAAGTGTGGGTGTGGGTGTCGTTGTTCATCCTTTGTCTAAGGTAATAAAATTGTCTATCCTACTGTTAACTAGAATCATCTCAGTCACCACAATACCACATTTACTCTAGGGGCCGTCCTACTTAGGCTATTATAAAATAAGTTGGCAATCTTAAAATATTCCGTTGGTTTTTTTTATATATAATAAAATAAATGAATAAATATATAAATATGGATATATTTACAGAAATTCATTGGAGTATAATGGGGTAGGGGAGAAAAGCAAAACCCAGTTAGTAAGACCCTCCAACCCTTTCTAAATATTAGACAGCCCACTGTTTTCCGGTTTGTTCCGAACCAAAAACAAGCAGGTTCGTCTCTAAATGGGAGTGGGATCTAAGTGGGAGAAAAAAGAAAATGGCGGATGGAGTTTTGAGAGTGGGTGGTGTCCTTCCAAGATAAGTGCAAGTTGGGGTGGGGCTGAGGACAAGAAATTGAAAGTGGGGAGTGGGTTTCTATTACCAGGAGGGTGGGGTAACTCCTTCATTCAACTAGATAAAAGGCTAAATTTACCCAAAGGGCTGGGGTCCGACTAAACAAGAAACCGTGCACGCCATGCTCAGGCCGGGAACACATACTCATACTTGACTCCTTTTCGTACACACAAGCTCGCTACTTGTATCCACCTTTTTTCAAAAACCGAGGAGTGTAATCTTTTCCTATCACATCTGATCTTGACTTTCAGCTGGTGCTTGAAGAATGCGATCAGATCCTGAAAAGCAAAAGATTCAAGCCCCTGGTTATTTCTCAGACGCGACGTCCACACCACCATTTGCGCTACAGCCAGGATCACGAGAAACACCATTCGTATCTCCCCATCCCACGGCGGACAGACGTTGTATATTACGTAATCTAGGTGCAGCGGCAGCGGCTGCTCAGGATCGTTGACGTACTCCCAGTACTGCTGGAGCTTATGGCACAAGAAGAAAGCGTGATCAGGCGTTTCCTCAAAGAGCCTGTCGCAACGGGGACACTCGGGTGAGTCCTCAATTCCGGATCTCTACAGTATTGCATGAAGGGGTAGCGCATTCCGGGTCAATCACCAGGTCAGAGAGAACTCCGAGTTGTTGATATGACTCGTTCCCGGTGCCCAACTCCATTCGGAGCGGATCTCCTCCTTAGTCTACCCGCACCGCTTGACTAACAGATCGTCAGCTGCCCCCTCACTAATCCTCTATGGAGTTCTTTTCTAGAAAGGCGCGACAGGTCACTAGACCTAGGAAGCTTTTTGAGCGCGGCTCGACACTCCCTGAAAAACTGCGATTCACCCCTCGGCCTACGATGGCCCTCAAATGAATGGTCGAGTATAATGTCAGGGAAAGCACTATCGACCGCGGGGTTCCACGCAGATTCCTCTGTCAATGTTCGACTCAGGAAAGCCAGTCCCTCGGCGTCTCGATGACACGTCAAGTCAGGCATCCCCAAGCCTCCCTCACACGG
The DNA here is from genome assembly GCA_963556195.1 of Sepiola atlantica. Taxonomy (NCBI): domain Eukaryota; kingdom Metazoa; phylum Mollusca; class Cephalopoda; order Sepiida; family Sepiolidae; genus Sepiola; species Sepiola atlantica. The sequence goes on from OY744524.1 coordinate 97,074,703, forward strand.
ACGTTGAATGCAGACCTAGCTGCAAACCCAATGCCTCTTCCTGTCCCAGAGAAGTGAGGACAGAAGGCGCCGGAGCGCCTTGAGGCGGTTCACAGGAAGGGGAAGCACAACCAATCGGTAAAGGATGAGAGGGAAGACGTAGGTAGCGCACGCCTCCGCTCTACCTTTTAAGGAGAGTTTCCTTCGAAGCTAAGTGTTAATCGACGCTTCGACCTTTGACTGTACCTCTGACCAATTCCGATCGAGCTGGAGGCTCAGTCCGAACCACACGCCAAGGATTCGAACCGGGCCATCTGTCCAGCAGAACGGAGCTGGAAGGGTTGTGTCACCGCTCCAGGCCCCCAACCGCAGGCCAGTTGACTGGCTACAGTTTATTTTGGCCCCTGTGATCGTTTCGTAATGTGTGAGCGCCTCTGTCACCCTCTCAATGTCGTGGAAGCACGGCAAATAGACAGTGATGTCATCGGCGAACGCGGAGACCCTGGCTCGCGCTCCACAAGGCAACGCGATTCCGCATAGGACCAGACCTGCCTCCCCACTCCTTAGCTTGCGAAGTAGCGGCTCCAATGCAAGGATGTAGAGCAGGGGCGACAGCGGACAACCCTGGCGTACCGACCGGGAGACAGCGAAAGACTTTGAACGCCTTCCGTTTACCTGTACTACTGCCGTCTGCGAGCGATACAGAACGGAGATCCATTTGCGGAAATCCGGTTTGAAACCGGCGGTCTTTACAACAGATGCCAAGAAGCGATGGTCGCGTCTGTCGAAAGCTTTGGACTGATCCAAGTTGATCAACGCGGCTTCCGTGTCGTCTTCTATCCCCTCTATGATCGTACGAATCTCCCCTTCACAGCGTAGTTCTGCTCAAGTTCGACCAATTCTCCGATGACACCCTGCAACCGGTTCGATAAGATCTTGGCCAAAATCTTTAACTCTGTGTTTAGCAGAGTAATGGGCCTGTAATCGTCTAGTTCTTTCCCACCATGCCTGTCCTGCTTCTTTAGCAATGTGATCACACCCTTCATGACTTGACCTGGGATAGAACCCTGGTCAAACCAGTGGTTGAACACACTCGTCAGAATCGGCACAAACATGTGCGACAGCCTAAAATACATCTCGTAGGGCAGACCATCAAGTCCCGCGATTTGTCACAGCCGACTTGCTTCAACGTAGCTAAGACCTCACGCTCCGCAACCCTGCCTTCACAACCAGCTGCTCTAGCCACATCGAGGCGGGGAGAGTCAGCCAAATAGTTGCCAAACTCCTGGACCGGGAGGTTGGGCAGTTGGGTGTAGCGTTCCTCGAAATGCTCCCGAAATCCCTCGCAGATCTCCCGAGTCGATTCCAAGGTGCTTCACTTTTCCAATGTATATATCCGAGCCACGCCTTGAAACTTCCCTACGCTCATCTACGTCGCAGTTCACGGCTTCATTGGAAACTTTCCTTAGCCTAGCCCTAACCACTTGGGGAGAGGGGAGCAGGATGTCCCACATGGCATAGCTCTTCTGGCAGATATAGATTGCCGGAATGTTTAGCTTCTTAAGGAGCTCCGCCATGTCCACTTTTTAGAGTCCCAGGAGGCGATTTTCCTTCAAGTCCAAGGTTACGAGGGACAACACCATGTCCTCAATCGCCTCCCAGGAACCAGGCACAGGCTGCAGTACACTCCTTTCAATGTACTGTTTATATTTATTTTGATACAATTGTTTGTAATCCTGTGGGGACAACCTCTTCTCTGGGTTATTCTTCCCCCAAGCGGACTCCTTCGGTGGTGCTGTTTTGGCCTCCTCCTGGTCCCAGAGACGCCTTGGCTCCTGGAAACGAAGCCCCTCTTCTGGGGAGTCCGGAGGGTATTGGAAGTGGAGGGAATCGTTGCATTGAGTAAAGCTGGCTCTTTTCCCTTTTCTAAAAGTAGGTCATGCGGTGAGGGTGCCGCTGACAATGTCAAACAAGAGGGGGTTACTGCGTTCCCACACACCAATGAATGGGGCGAGTAATCAGTAACTTAGACAAAATATTTGACCAAAATAAAAATGCGAGAACAGATACTACACTTTGATATTGGTCAAAAAGCCAAGAAAGCATCAGAAATTAAAAGATTTTAAGTATTTACTGGAGTATGTATAACAAATATACAACAGTACAGCGGTCTATCCACTGTTCAAATTACATTAATAACTTAACAAGTAATAATAACTATGATTTTTTTTGAACAAACATTGTATAATACTATTTAACAAATTCTTACATGAGTTTTGATTATCAACAATGAATTTTAAACTCCCCTAGGCCATTTTCTCTAATTTAACATAGCTTTTATACGCCATTTTTTTAAACCGAATGACATTAATTCACTTCTTTTTGCTAAGATCAAAGTGTAGTATCTGTTCCAATGGGTACTGCACCTCATAGACTGGTATCGTCTTGGCCATCGGGGCTTGATTCTGCCGGTCTATGGGTTTGTCCTGTGCAGTTCTAGGACGTCCACACTTCCAGGCTTTGACAAATAATTTTAGACTCCCCTATGCCGTTTTTCTCTAATTCAACATAGCTTTCATACGCCATTTTTTAAACCGAAAATGTTGGCTAAGATCAAAGTGTAGTATCTCTTCCGATGGATACTGCACCCCATAGACTGGTATCGTCTTGGCCTTCGGGGCTTGATTCCGCCGGTCTATGGGTTTGTCCTGTGCAGTTGTAGGAGGTCCACCCTCCCAGGCTTTGCCTCCCCTCATTGGGGAGGAGTAAGTTTATTGCTTACTGCCTGAGGCGCCCCTACCGGGGAATCCCCACGGGGCTGCTCAGGCAATTTGTAATGGTCAGAGTGGTCACCTTCTCGGGCGCTGGATTTTCAAGTCCCACTATCCCGACCCGACCTTGGGTCACATCTTACCTTGTGGGAGTAAGATAAAACTGGCCTTGTGCCTAACCTCATGGAGAGGAGGTAAATAAACACTCCTTGTTTTGGCCTTTTGGCTAAGATTAAAGTGTAGTCTGTTCCGATGAATACTGCACCCCATAGACTGGTATCGTTTAAGTTTTATTTTACTTCAACATTTTTTTATACATAACATATATTAGTGTATTCGTATGTAAAATTCACAGAGTAAGATGATGAGAGTATTCCCGAATCTAAAAACCCACCCCTTAGGGGTCATGAGGCATATTTCATCAGGGGGGGGGGGTTAGTTATTTTTCATTATATTTTATTGAGTCATATTGTAATTTAATTACGTAATACCTAAAGTTCATAAAACAATAAAAATGGTGTCATGTACTAATCCGATATAAGTGCTGACTCACTGAACATGTCCCATAATCCCTTGCCGGATGTACATGGTCTTGCCCTAAATTCTGTCCGGTTGTATCAGGTCATACCATAACTTCTGTCCGGATGCATCAATAACATCATAGGAAGGCTACGTTGAGAGTGTGTAGTGAAACAAGGGTTGCTCAATCACATCGGCACCTGGCAACCGGTAAGAGTGATTTCAGTAGTGCTCAGGAGGCCTCCTTGATTTTAAAAGTACTCAGCGTTTTCCGGGAGAAAAGTACACAATGTCCTAGATAGAGCTGCTGTAGTGATAGATTTGTATAGGATTCATCACCGGGGGTGCTTCTACAATATAGGAGCCGGAGACTTCTGCAGAATAGGACCCATTTGGGCTTCTACAGTATAGGGACCATGGGTGCTTATACAGTATAGGACCCATCACCGGGGGTGCTTCTACAATATAGGACCCGGAGGCTTCTGCAGAATAGCGACTATGGGTGGTTCTGCAGTATAGGGACCAGGGGTGCTTCTACAGTATAGGACCAAGCACCGGGGGTGCTTCTACAATATAGGAAGCGGAGGCTTCTGCAGAATAGGAACCATGGGTGCTTCTACAGTATAGGGACCAGTGGTGCTTATACAGTATAGGACCCATCACTGGGGGTGTTCTACAATATAGGTCCCGGAGGCTTCTGCAGAACAGCGACCATGAGTGCTTCTGCTGTATAGGGAACAGGGGTGCTTCTACTGTATAGGAGCAGCACCGGGGTGGGCTTCTACTGTATACGACGCATCACCGGGGGTGCTTCTACAATATAGGACCCGGAAGCTTCTGCAGAATAGGAACCATGAGTGCTTCTACATTATAGGGACCAGGGGTGCTTCTACAGTATAGGACCCACCACAGGGGGTACTTTAACAACATAGGGCCCAGAGGCTTCTGCAGAATAGCAGCCCATGTGGGCTTCTACATTATTGGGACCCGGTGTGATTATACAGTATAGGACCCAGCACAGGGGGTGCTTCTACAATTAAAGATTGGAAGGCTTCTGCAGAATAGGAACCATGGATGATTCTACAGTATACGGACCAGGGGTGCTTATACAGTATAGGACCCAGCACTGGGGGTGCTTCTACAATATAGGACCCGGAGGTAACTGCAGAATAGGAACCATGGGTGATTCTACAGTATACGGACCAGGGGTGCTTATACAGTATAGGACCCAGCACTGGGTGTGCACCTACAATATAGGAACCGGAGGCTTCTGCAGAATAGCGACCATGGGTACTTCTGCAGTATAGGGGCCAGGGGGGATTCTACAGTATAGGACCCAGCACCGGTGGTGCTTATACGATATAGGACCCGGTGGCTCTTGCAGAATAGCAACCATGGGTGCTTCTGCAGTATAGGGACCCGGGGTGATTATACAGTATAGGACCCAGAGGCTTCTGCAGAATAGGAACCATCGGTGCTTCTACAGTATAGGGACCAGGTGTGATTCTACAGTATAAGACCCAGCACCGGGGGTGCTTCTAAAATATAGGACCCGGAGGCTACTGCAGAATATCAACCATGGGTGCTTCTGCAGTATAGGGACATGGGGTGATTCTACAGTATAGGACCTAGCACCGGGGGTGTTTCTACAATATAGGACCCGGAGGCTTCTGCAGTATAGGAACCATGGGTGCTTCTACAGTATAGGGACCAGCTGTGATTCTACAGTATAGGACCCAGCATTGGGGGTGCTTCTACAATATAGGAACCAGAGTCTTCTGCAGAATAGCAACTATGGGTGCTTCTGCAGTATAAGGTCATGGTGTGCTTCTAAAGTATAGGACACAGCACCTGGGTTGCTTCTACAACATAGGCCCTGGAGGCTTCTGCAGAATAGGAAGCATGGGTGCTTCTACAGTATATGGACAAGTGGTGCTTCTACAGTATAGGACCCAGCACTGGAGGTGCTTCTACAGTATAGGACCCGGAGGCTTCTGCAGAATAGGAACCATGGGAGCTTCTACAGTATAGGGACCAGCACCGGGGGTGCTTCTACAATATAGGACCTGGAGGCTTCTGCAGAATAGCGACCATGGGTGCTTCTGCAGTATAGGGACCAGAGGTGCTTCTACAGTATAGGACCCAGGACCAGTGGTGCTTCTACAATATAGGACCCGGAGGCTTCTGCAGAATAGGAACCATGAGTGCTTCTACATTATAGGGACCAGGTGTTCTTCTACAGTATAGGACCCAGCACCGGTCGTGCTTCGACAATATAGGACCTGGAGGCTACTGCAGAATAGCGACCAGTGGTGCTTCTGCAGTATAGGGAGCAGGGGTGCTTCTACAGTATAGGACCCTTTAGGCTTCTGCAGAATAGGAACCATGGGTGCTTCTACAGTATAGGGACCCGGGGTACTTATACAGTATAGGACCCAGCACCAGGGGTGCTTCTACAATATAGGACCCGGAGGCTTCTGCAGTATGGTTTTTTCGATATTACCGAGGGACCTCGGAAATTAACTGAAATAACTGAACATAATTCTATGTAAAAGAAATATTTTTTTGGGGGGGAAGAGGGAATTTTTCTTTTTTTTCATCAAAAATATTTTTATGTATGGGGGAGGTTGGGGGGGTAAAAACATTTTTTTTTTAAACTAAAAATATTTCTATATGAGGGAGGATAAAAAAAATTGAGGGGGGTTCAAAAAAAATTTTCATTTTCCTTTTTCATTAAAAATATTTATATGTATTTATATGTATGGGGAGGATTTTAAAAAAAAAATTCGGTGAGGGGGAGGTAATATTTTTTTTCCTTTTTTGACCTAAATATATTTCTGTGGACGAGTGGTTATAGCACTTGTCTTAGGGCTGGACGACCCGGGTTCGATCCCACTCACGGCATGCGGATTTTCGGGTCTGAAAACTCCCTCTGTCCACCCAATAGTAAATGGGTACCTGAATTAAACTCAGGGAAGATTCAAGGCAGCGGAAGGAGAGGGATGGGCTCCGCTTTCCATATGCTGTGCCCTAGACACGGTGATTCTTAAAAAGTCACCGCCGCTATGGCCATGGGCAGTGTGCGATATCGGCAACGACACTCGTGCGCGTCCAGGCTATGCGACCTTTACCTTTACTAATATTTCTATGTAGGGGGTGTGCAAAATTTGGGGGGGTCAAAAGTTTTTCTTTTTTATTTTTCCTTTTAAATTAAAAATATTTCTAAGTATGGGGGAGGATGAAAAAAAATTTTTCTTGGGGGGGGCCCAAAAAAATGTCTTTTTTTCTTTTTTTAACTAAAAATATTTATATTTATGATAGTGACAACACATGAATGCATATTCTCCTTTTCTAACACGACAGGGCCGCATTAATATGAGTTCTTAGGTATGCGAACTAGCTTGGAGATAGGTACATATATAGTATGTGCACCCTTGCGAAGATAGGTAAGTATATAGTATGATAACCAGGGTGGCGATAGGTACGAATATATTATGCGCACCAGGCCGGCGATAGGTATATATATAGTATGTGCACCGGGGTGGCTATAGTTACGTATATAGTAGTGCATATGGGTGGCGATAAATACGTATTTAGCAATCACACCTGAGTGGTGATAGATACGTATTAAGCATATGCACATGGGCGGCAATTAGTACGTATATAGCGTGCGCACCGGGACGGTAATAGGTATGTATTTAGTATTCGCACCGGTGCGGCGATAGGTACGTATTTAGTATTCGCACCGGGGCTGCGATAGGTACGTATTTAGCATTCGCACCGGAGCGGCGATATGTACATATTTAGTATTCGCATTGGGGTAGCGATAGGTACTCATGCAGTATGCACACCGGGGCGGCAATAGGTACGTATTTAGCATTCGCACCGGGGTGGGGATTGGTACGTATTTAGCATCTGCACCGGGGCGGCGATAGGTACGTATTTAGCATTCGCACCGATGCGGCGATAGGTACTTAAATAGTATCTGCACCCAGGGCGGCAATAGGTACTTATATAGTATCTGCACCCAGTCGGCAATAGGTACTTATATAGTATCTGCACCGGGGTTGCGATAGGTATGTATATATTATGTGCACTGGGGCGGCGATAGGTACGTATATAGTATGCACACAAGGGTCGCGATAGATACGTATATAGTATGAACACCTGGTCGAAGATAAGTACCTATATCGAAGGCGTAGACAGAGGTGGTACTTTTCATAGAAATATTTCATACAATTGCCCTGGTAAACATAGGATGAAATGGTTGGGAAGAAACAGTTTCGCAAAAGGCAAAATTAGAAAGTAACGATGAAATGGGGCGACCAGGGAAGAGAAAAGTAGAAAGATAAAGAGACGGCTATAGAGAGAGCGAGAGAAATATAAGTTTGAATATAAATATTTTACACACGCGATTTTACTTCAATTATATGTGTGTATGACCCCGAGCAACGTCGGGTAGCCCCGCTAGTGTCCTAATAAAAATAATTAAATAGAAAAGTAAACGGATCAAACAAAACAATGCTTATAAAAAAAAACGTATATCTCTGAAAGATCTCAAGTGTTTAGAATAAATACAAACGAATTTTTAAAAACAAAAAAAATCCGTTGTTCTGTTATTTTAATATTTTACTTATATATATATATATATATATATATATATATATATATATATATATATATATAAACATTTATATATATATACATATACATATATGTATATATATATATATATATATATATATATATATATATATATATATATATATATATATAATTATACATTCAAATAGTTCTTTAGTTTTGATTCTATTTGTGTTAGTTATGTTTATCAGGGTAGCTACACTTTTATATTTATATTGCGCACTATGTGGACACCTTCTGCGCTTAAGCACTAATTAAAATAGTGTCTTAGGCAGAGGCGTTGCTTTTGACATAAACCAATCAAGAATAGTTTCCTGGAGGCGGCCGACTTGAATATATTTAAACACACGGCACAAAAGTAAATTAGAAAAGAAACAGTAATACCGGCTTCCTTTCAGTCGAAGCTATTAATTATTACGATATGTAATTGAAGCGCAGTTCTATTCTGGTCCTTAAGAGGTTGGTAGCAATATGGAATGAGTTTCCAATATAAAATTCACCTGCGTTAGAAATTTAACATTTTGAAGTAGGTTAAACTATAAGTCTTATAGTGTACAACTATTTCAGTTTTCTACAACTATGTTTTAAAATTTAAAATCGACTCGTTCATGTGCATTTACAAAAACACATGAATAATAAGTATTAGAATGCCAATTTAAAATGTGCATACAATACGTATAGATATATATGCAAGTTGATGTGTGCCAGCTTGTGTGTATCATTGCAAGATTATCAATCTATCTATATAATCCCTTTCTAAATATATATTTACCCCTACATATATATATATATAAATATATATATATATATATATATATATATATATATATATATATATATGTGTGTGTATATAAATATAGATATACATGTATGTGTGTGTGTGTTAATATGTATATACCTTTAAAACACTCATTAAACATTTCAGTGATTTTTCGAACGTAATTTTTATAAAACATAACAAATAATTTCTAGGCCTGTGACAGGCGCCAATAATAGACATTCCATAAGATTTTCTATAATCTGCTAACTTTCAAATGGTACAAAAAACGTTAGCCCAATTAGATAATTAGTTTACAAATTACATTTATTTAAGTGAAACTATTGTTTCAAATTTTCAAAACATTGGACACACTTGAGTATGTGTTTTTGGTAAAGCATTGCTACCTGATGGCAATAAATACCGTTCAAGCAAAGTAATGGCTTACAAATTGTTATTTCGGCTCTGTGTGTCATAAACACCGGTTAAGAGGTGGTAGTGTTGCAATACATGTTCATTCGGGGGATACAGTAGCATACAAACACTCAACGATAGAGACAAAGACATGCTCGAGAAACTCTGTTTCTTTATTCTTCACCACCAGCTGGTGAAAGTTGGCTATACAGACACACACACACACACACACACACATACATATATATATATATATATATATATATATATATATATATATATATATATATATATATATATATAATCAAGTAGTTATTTGTTAGCCAAATTCCTTTGGTATCATTGTTCTTTTGCCTTGTCTTACGAAGCACCATTTTTCTTTACGTTGACGCTTGTTGATTTTCGACTCCACCCGACGTAGGTTATTTTAACAAAAAACAGGCAGAGTGATTTACCTTGCAACCTAGAGGGAAACACAACAATACGTTCTGTAGCAGTCTGCTCCCGAAATCTAGGAAAGGCTTGTGATCCCCACGCCAGTTTTTTTTTACGGCAGTTCGGCCGTGGGGGGGGGGGGGGTAAATCTCTTCGGGGCTGACCCACGACAAGTTTTTCTATATACCTTGTCAACTCGATCTCCGCTACGTAAGCGCTCCTTCTTCCTTCGTTTAAAACAGCCGTTTTAATTTCTGACTTTGCACTCCGGTGCCTTCTTCTTCTGGCCTCTTGCACTTGACTATATTCAAGGTTACCGAGTCGTTTGTTTCTTTACAACGGCATACCCTGAAATGAACACGTCGACTTCACACACCTGGTCTCGTTTAAAGGTAATTTCCGTAATCTATTTAGTCTTCGGTTTTTCTTCATGATTGCGAGGTAGTGCACTTAGTCTCCCCCTGGTGTCTTATGCGTTATTACTATACATGTCTGCATCATAATTCTACAGTATTTCGACCATAAACGCGGTCGTACATACGCAAGTGATTCTAAACCTTCAGCTTGTCAAAATTATGCAGTTTTTTTCCCGGTGATCATACAAAGTCTACAAACTAGTTTTACTTGATCGTATATTTAAGTTGCGTGAGATTGCAGAGGAGTTGAAGATATTAGAAGGCAGCGTATCCATCTTTTTTTTATGGCAATTAACTGACAAGAAAGTTATGGTAAAATTTGGTGCCGCGTTCTCTCACAATCGACTAAAAAAAGTGTCGATGATTTAGAGCGTCTTTTACAAATGTTTCAACACAAGCAAAACAAATGTTTCCCCTATTTTATTCCTCAGTATCGATCTGTAATTTACAGCTCGATATACGAATCTAATTTTACGGGGTTTCGTACAAGTACTAATACGTGGTTTTTGACAATACGCATTTATCAGTTTCAAGATGTTTCGACTCTATAGCTTCTCGTTACATCATATTCTACACAGGAATTTGGAGTTATTTTACCCTTACGTTAACATGTACTTCTAGTACCATCTTCTACACTGTGATTACAACATTATAGATCCCCACGAATTATAGATTACTTATTTCATTGAAAATCCGTTAGTATTTATTTCATTGGTTCTTACTACGGAATGTTACTTTAAACCTGTCCATGGTATATTTACAAAGAGGAAACATATAAAACGTGCGAATGCAAAACGTGTGAATCTAATTCATTCAAAATCAATTATTATAGTACAAAAAAGGTCCAATATTTCAAATCTGGTATTCGATTGAAAAATAATCTTTGAATGAAAAAAAAAGTAAATTAGAGATATATTGCACTATCTACATAATGAATGTGGGACAAGATGTAGTCAGGAAATACCAGACCTTTGATAGATCTGACGTAACTCTTATGAAAAGTGTGTGTCTCCCTTGTTACATTTAAACTGGTATACTATATATTATTTTGCTTATTATTGTATATATGCATGAATATTATCAAGGTTTATCTCGAGTTAGAATATGGTTTTATCACTATCACCATCAAGGGGTTTGATCACTTCTGTGTGAGGAACCCCTTCCTGGTTTCCGACACAATATTAGTGACTGTCATTCACGGGTGTTTGTCATAGTTGCCGCGCTATTTGCGGAAAGCTAGATGTCTACATACAGCGTCTAGTATTCTGAACATACATACACACATACATAGAAAATAGGATTGTCAACCATCTAGTACTGATCAGCTTAAACGCCGCTTAACTTCGGTGATCTGACGGGAACCGGTGTGTCAACGTGATTATACCGTATATATGGTTGTATAAATGACAATAAATTGTCACATAGAATACGTTTCTATACGAAATAACTTAAAGTATTTCATGCGTTAACTATGCATTACGATTAAGGATTAATGTCAGTAAAATAAAAATCAAATCCGTTTAAACAAATATGATTAACATAAATAATTATTATGAAGAGGTTTATTCCAAAAAATATGATATTTTCAATTCAGTCAATAACAGATACGAAGACGAAAATTACCAGAGAAACATTTGCAATCACCGTTATAAATCAACAAAATAAACATTGATTACTCCCAATATCTATAGTGAACGAATGTTGAAATTAATTCCAATGTTTCTTGTATTAAACTTTTAATTAAATAAATTGACTATGTACTCATTTTATATAGACATCAATATGTATATATTTCGTGGATCCCGGTTTGAATTATGACAATAAATCGTCACAAGGATTTATTACATTCTATTCAATATACATTGATTAACCTATAACGATAATAAGTTGTTTCATTTGACTGAAAAATATGTCCGTTTAAACAGATGCAATATAGAAGGATATGTTTTATAATCAGGGAGGTAAATTCACCAAATAAGCCTGACCTAATTTCAATAACCGATTTATACGAAAGTTGTTTTATTCAATGAATTTCACTTCAAAGTTACTGTTATATCATATGATTTTTTATTGTTTAAGTTTATAAAAATATTATTCTATATATCAGTTCTACGAGTGTGAACAAGTCTTCTGTCATTGGTTCAAATTCCTTATTGAGAAAAAATACAAACCGTATATTCTTATAAATCAGCACGGATCGAATGTTCATCGGTTCAGTTCGACTTTTGACATTGGTTTCTCACAAAATTGCACAGCATCAAGTACATACAGAGGAGCAACAATAACTTTGGTAACGTTAATAGTAAAGGTGTTTCTATTTTACCGAATTTATCTGAAATTGGTACACACTCAGTAAACCTACGTATGCCTTTCACCACGTTTACCTTTGTAGAACAAGTGAATCGAATGCTTGAACTGTCAGGTTATCCAGTGAAAAATGAAGCTGCGAATCAGATGAAATATAAGGGGAGTACCTTTAGAGTACATGCGCTTAGTTTTATTCCAGAACACACATATGAAAGTATTAACATTTTGGGGTTCACCTATTCTTATATAACAGTGTGTGTGTGTGAGAGATAGAGAGACAGACAGAGAGACAGACAGAGAAAAAGAGAGAGAGAGAGAGTTAGTCAGTAATGATCGATTTTAATCTCCCTCGGAAAATAAAAGGATTAACCAGACTGTTTTAAATGTCTTGTGGCGATATCTCTATTCTGAGCTAAGAACGCACCTGTTTGTTTATTCTTAAATATGTTAAAATTATACTTTTTTGAAATATTTGGAATACATTTTCCATTATATTGAGGCGCACCCGGGGATAATGTGTATCATAGTTGGTTATTCTTATATATAGCCGTCAACTATCGTTAAATCATGTTATGTTAAGCGCACGTTTATTTTGTATACGAATATTAAGTTTGCTTTGACGGCGTCTAATTTGTACATAGATAATAAATGATGAAACATTGTCTAAAATTGAGGGGCACCTTAAAAGTATTACAGTAATGGATAACATTTTACCAATTAATTACTGAGACCATAACTGTTAACACATCCAAAATTAGGACATCACCATCGGATACAGTTTTTGTAATTCCCAGAAAAGATTACAGGTAAATAATAAATTGGTAAGTGATGATTGGTCAGAGTAGACCTGAGTCGAATTGCAACGTTACTGTATCTATATATTTCTCAAGACAATCACTTTCTTGGTCTTTTCGCAAGAAGCAAAGTGCAGTATCTGCTCTTATAATAGAATTTATATGTTATGTCCTTGGGTTGGTGAATGATACATCCTTCTAGGCTGATGGGATTATTACTTTCGTCCCAATCATGAATGCTCTTTTTGTGGAGATATCTTTGGAGATAGACCTTAGAACTATATATACGCAGTGTTGTTGGACAAATATATTTCATTTCAATGTAAGAAAGTACAATATTATCATTAAATGCATGGGCACGCTTCGCATTCATAAACACAAAACATGGCGTTTTACTTTATTTCATTCAAAATTTGAAAATTATAGAAGTTGATACGTAAGAAATGTAATGTTAATAAGGATGCCGAAGCTTGGAGAAGGGGTTAACAGGTGCTATCATTGATCCTTAGAATCGTCGGAAATGCTAGGTTTTGCTTGAGGATGTAAAAGACTTTACATTTCCGAAATTTGTCTACTCAACTAATCTTAGTTGAGCACATACATCGGCGCAACCATACACATTGAAATCTGATTATACTAAAACTGTGTGAAGCAACATTTGTTTTTTTTTCGATATTTAACTACAGACCACACATGTCAATATATTCCTATGTTTTGGATTAGTTTACGTTTTCTATTTTAATTGTTCTGATTAGATGTAATTTGAAATTTACTCACTACATTTATCTCCACATATAGAATCGAGATCGTGTCTAACTCTGCTATCATGACAAGCAAATAAATACGAACTTTGATTTGGTTTTCTCGTAGGTTATCAAAAGTAACACGAAAATGCAATAGAGTATGAATAAACAAGAATGAGTAATGTTATAATAAAGCTGGGAACGAGTGTTCGAGTTACTTCACGTCACATCCCTTCTGTCTTTCCGTCTTTCTCTCTCTCCCTCTCTCTCTGCCTCCTTCTCTCTCTCCCTATGTATATATATATATATCTCTTTCTCTCTCTCATTTTCTTGCCTTTTTGTTTCGGATGCGAAGTTAAATATAGAAAATATATTTTGACTATCATGTTATTACCGCTTTCAGAACAATTTGATAATTACAGACTAACATACAAATGTAAGTGGAAAATATTAGTGCAACATAATTTACATTTTCATGTATGGAAGTACTTTAGTATGTTTAGCATGAATCTCTATTCGTATTATAATCTGAGTTTATCCTATTCATTTGCTCGTTTTCATGCCTAAGAAAATGTTAAGTTTATCTTTGGAGAAACGTTATAGTTACCCTCATTCAGAATGAGATTTTATGTGGTTGTTCTTTTTTCGAGGAATATGAAAAATCAATTTCGTTCGTCTGCCAGTAACGAAATCAATTATTACAGTTGCATGGTCAATCGATCTAAGTAGATGGTGACCTAGATAGCCAATTATGTGGCCCAGTCTGAGAAAGTTGTTTGTTGTCGATACGCAGTGACATCGATACTACACGCATACACACGGCATATATATATATATATATATATATATATATATATATATATATATATATGTGTGTGTGTGTGTGTATATATATATGTATATATATATATGTGTGTGTGTGTATATATATGTGTGTGTATGTGTAAAGATAGAGAGAAAGATGGGGAGAGAGAGCGGACGTTTTTTTTATGTAGAACTTTACAATGGTTATCTATTTGAATTCTGTTCATATGCTTCCCATATAATATCGATCAAGACAGTGGCATCATTGGAGATAGCGATATCTATATAGTGATTTAGAGCCCTACTCTTCGAAATTGATTAACAAAGCCGTATCTTGAAATATAAGACCTAATTTCATATATTTTTCTCTGAACTTCAATCATTTTCTAATATTGAATTTAAAATGCACATACACATATACACATATACACGTTCTAATTCTTAAAGACTATCTGAAGCACGCACACATTTTTTTAGACAAATATGAAGATATGAATTTTTAGCATCGACCTAAGTTATCTTATATATATATATATCTATATCTATATATATATATATATATATATATATATATATATATATATATATATATATATAAAGTGAAGACTTTTTCCCTGTGTGCATTTGACGACATATACATATAACCACATGCACCACAGACTTCTAAAATTACCAATCTATTCAGCTTATTTACTTGCGTTTGTTAATACAACACACAAAACAGTAAATTTAATTCGGTTCATTTGTAATTATTCATTTTTACGTTTTGATATATAATTTACATTATAGTGCAGTATATTTTACTGAATCTATTATTCTTCAGTAAGTGAAGGACAAATCTTTCTAGACTGTGACCAGTTTTTGGGTTACTATTCATATATTAAACTATTTGTCGATTTCACAATAAATTTATTTTTGATTCATTTTTATTTTTTACTAAATGTTATGATACTATACTTACTCTTTTCTCTTCTCTGGCAGTTAATAGGAAATCCTTCTAGACTGCGGCATTTTTTTAACAAGAGATCGGGTTGGGTCCTTACAACTTCTATCTATCTTAATTAAGTTACTACAATAAATATCAAGGTTAATGTACTTAAGCTCTTCTCTTTTCGGTCATTGAGTAATACATCTTTCTAGACTGCGGCAATTTTTATGTTTTATTACATTTTGTCTTTTTTGCTCTTTGTTGATTTTACAATTCATTTCTACTTTTTTTCGTTTATTGTTATTTTGTACTAAGTATTATGATACTATACGTATTATTTCCTCTCTTAGATCAGTGAAGAAGAAATCCTTCTAGACCGAGGATTT
>OY744524.1:97095599-97118099 GCA_963556195.1 Sepiola atlantica
ATTTATTTATTATTATACAAAAGCTCAGGGTGTTTTATTGGAGCTCTCGAGAGATAAATGTTTAAGAGAACTAGACATGCTAAAGAATGTCTACACGAGTCCTACACTCAATGAGTTGACCCCAAATTAGCTATAACCACAGTTTTCGATTTATAATATTTAGAATATTCTTTGTATTTAGATCAAAATCATGTTTTCTAAATATAGGTTACATCTCACACAAGTTCGATTTTATTTCTCACTATCTATTAATAACTCTTATCCTCCTGAAACACCGTTTGGCAATTACTTATCAAGGAACTGTAGTCAAATGCCACCGTTTTAAAATGTGTAAAACATCCAATTACAGCAAAGCTTACATAGATATTACGCATCAAATCGTTCGCTATAAAACTTCATCACATTGTAAACAAAAACTAAACATTCGATTAGCAACCATGTAAGTATTATTTTTCTCTCCAATAATTAAACACATAAAGTTGTGTTGTGATAATCCTCGCTCCCGCAATAATTACATGGTAAGTTTATTTTACGGATTAATTTATTAATGTCAATATCAATTTTATTTTTCTTTAAATACACTTTTTTAAATACCAATAACAATTTGCTTGAAAGCTAAACAAAACAAATACTTAAAAATATAAAGATAATTCTATTAATCATGTATTTACAAAATAAAAATGCTTGCTACTTCTACATGATTTGAACCGGATGGTTTTGTTCTGTTTTGAGGGATTCTTTGGAACACTAAAATAACCCTAATCTAAGTGTAAGTTTGGTTCGGCAAACGTCTGTTTGGTTCGGTTCAATTGTCGAAGAAAATAAATGGGCCAACGATTATTATATTATTTCTGAAGTAACAACATGAATAAAAATTGGCGCAGTCTACAACGATTTGCTTTAGATGGCCAGGAGAAAATAGATGAGAGATCAAAATACAATCCCCTCTCGATAGAAGTACACTGTTCTATAATAGGTCATTGAAGGATATATACTTCTACACCGTGACGCTTTCTATATTTGTTACACTCCGAAGTAATAATTTCCTTCGGTACATAAATTCATCCCAATTTGCGTGCGTGCGGCTGTTCATACATTTTATTTCATTATTTTACATTTCTCCCAATCAACGCCGTGCAAATGTGTATCCTCTAGTTATATATATATATGTATATATATATATATATATATATATATATATATGTGTAGTCTATTTAGGCACCATATTTTCATTCATGTAACATTATAAAAATAAAAATACTCTTCTGTCTGGTTTTACATGTTTTATCTTTTCAATTTTTCACATAATTTTTTTCATTATTCGATAAACTTGCTTGATTTATACATGACGATACTAGTAGAATAATTGGAAAGATAAAAAGGTATAGCCTGACAACACAGTTCTGTTATTTTTAATGTTTGCATGATATATATATATATATATATATATATATATATATATATATATTTGTAGATAAAATAAATAAAATATGAAACTAAAAGTATACTTTTAGAGGATAGAACCTATAGTAAGATAGTTTAAGCTCAATATACGAAATAGAGCAATTATAAAGATTAATGAAAGTAGAGAGATAGATATGTACGAATGACAAATCTATTTCAACTTCGATTGTTCAATGCAAGGTGTACTCGGTGAAAACATGTTTATTTTTCTTTCCTGTAGCCAAGACCTTTCAAAGACCAAAATCCTATCATCAGATTAACTATATAGATGGATAAGTTTGCAGTGGAAAAGCAAAAATTCCAAATTTGAAAATAAAATATAGTAATGGAGAGGAAGGGGGTTCGTGTAAAAAATATGGAGTCTGTCCAGTTGGTGAATTTCCGTAGATAAGGTGTCCGGTGAAAAGAGATTTAAAGATGGGAAAAAAGGTTTCATGAAGGTAGCGTTGAAAATGTTAAAAAATGAAGTAAATCCAATAGAAAGAGGTTTAGTTCAATCGTAGATGGAACGCACTTATTGGGATGTAATTTTGAGAATTAGGACCATTTTAAAATACTTTCGTGGACTGAAAATGAAAGTTGCGAATGAGCTGTGTATATTAAACGGAGGCAGTCGTGACTTCGATCGAGTCTTCCATCTTTAAATATTCTTACATGATGACAAGACTTTGGTTTAGGAAAGAAAAATAAACATCTTTACACCGAGTACACCTTGCGTTGAACAATCGAAGTTGTAATAGATTTGTCATTCGTACATATTTATCTCTCTTCTTTCATTTATCTTTCATTATTTATATAATATATATATATATATATATATATATATATATATAATCAAGGGAGGCGCGAGAGCGCTCTATCCCTTAATAGATACCACGAATGTCCTATGCTTGAAATCTCATTTCTCTGATCAATCATAACTAAAAAAACAATACACCAGATTAGTTAAAACTTTGCACAACATTTTTATTAGTGCTATAAGTGTGTAGAATTTCAGCATCATTAGTCAAAGCAACCCAGAGATCCAGAAAGTTCAATCATGAAATCATGTTATCTGTGTGTACGTACGTACGTATGTGCAACCCTGTATCTCATCAACTATTTGATGGATTCAGCTGATGTTTGGCAGAGATAGAGGTTCTAGGGTCTATGTGATGGCATTTAAATTTCAGTTTACCATATACCTTAGTTTTCTAGAAAGTCCACAAAAAACATAAAAATTACCAGGATTCATACACTTTATTCTATAAATTCAGCTGATGTTTGGCAAAGATAGAGGTTGTTGTGTCTAGTTGATGGTATTTTAATTTCAGTTTAACATATACCTTGATTAGTCAAACTACCAACTATATCAGTTATAAGAAGGCATTGTATTGAGGCATAGCCTTTACAAAAGTAGTGACATTCCAAGAAAAATGCCAGTATACTGAAATCATATGCCCTTAATAGGGTTAAGATGAAGATTCATATACACTAAATGTACAAAAGAAGGAAATTCCCCAATGTTTACACTTTTATTGTCATTAAGGGTATGCGAGCACAACAGGGCTATGCATTTTACTGGTAGTAATACTTCTTCAGCGCACCTCACGCACTTCATCCACTCATACATAGAGATTTATACTGTAGTGATGTGATGATGAAATGGTTTGGTTGATATGTAGTCATACCCTTAATGACAATAAAAGTGTAAACATTTGGGAATTTCCTTGCTTTTGTACATTTAGTGTATATGAATTTTCATCTTAACCCTATTAAGGGCATATGATTTCAGTATACTTGCATGTTTCATGGAATATATATATATATATATATATATATATATATATATAATATATATATATATATATTACATTATATATATATATTATATATATATTATACATATATATATATATATATATTATATTTATATGTTTATTTATTATATATATATTATATATATGCATATATAATATATATTTAGATATACATAATATATATATAATATATATATATATATATATATATATATATATATATACATAATACATATATATATAATATATCATATATATTTGTATATATATATATATATATGTATATATATATATATATATTTATTCTTTCACACACATATAGTATGTCTATCTTCAACACTAATGCACATATATAAAATACGTTTACACTACTTTCCACTGCAGTTGACATATATATTCCTTATGAATATTGCATAGGAGGACATACCTCAAATAATTCTGGCACCCCTGTTCAAATGCTGTCACACAGATGTTTACCTAAAAAATGCAAATATATAACTAGCAAAAAAGATATTATTGAAATGAGTCGCTATTTATTTGATACCATATACGAAAACGTAATGTTTGTATGTAGCGAACAAAAGTACAAAATGAAACCTTTTATTTAGATAAAAATATAGAAAAGTTAAGACGTAAATATTTTATTCTATTTTTTCAATTCACTTTGATTTTCTTAAAATGAATACCCCATTCTTTTTAGAATCATATTGATTACGTTTACGGTCTTTATTTTCTTTTAATGTTGGACATTTGTCCAAAAAGAGTAATTTATAAAAATAATTGCAGATTAAGGATTCCGATAATCATATTTCAGGTAAAGACTGCTTGATTTAAAAAACATGTTTTATATACGGTAACAGTATAGCGGCTGAGAGAAAAATATAACTTTGTAATAAAGAAAAAGTAAAAAAAGAAAATGATTCAATACATTTATTTTATAAAAACTTACATTTTATATTGGCTAACCGCAAAATAAAGCCTTCGGATTTCTCTGTTGATAAAGTTATTCCAGGAATGTGTTTTTTTTATAGAATAAAGTGGAAATATAACTCCCCAAGAGAGAAGTTTATATGTTTATAGAAACATAGTTTAAGTTTATCAATATTTCGTACATTAAAATGCATTTTATACGTAGAAACATTGTTATTTACACAGAACTTAATGCACCATTTCTTCGATAGATGTTATTGTTAAAATGTTCGAAGTGGAATAAACAAAGCATTTAAATTAAGAATGCAAATACTCTCAGTGAAATGTTAATTGATAGTATCTTTTCTGTGAACATATCGCCAGACGTTTTCATGTAATTAATTCCCTTGAAACTGAACGTGTTGAAATGTATGTAAATACGTTTAAAACGCTATCGTTAATTTTCAAATGTTGGGTGGATCCGTATCCGCTTGTCTGTGAACGAATATGCACAGAACTCCTGCTGCTATTAGCTGTCTTCTATCACTTACAAGTCATCACTCCAATAATGTAAGAGTGTTATGTGAAAGAGACAACTAAGTAAACTAGATATGTTCTACTAAACCGAAAGTTGAAAGATTATTACATATTTTTTAAGTTTTCATATTTTAATAAATAATTCTCTTCTTAAGTTACCTCAACTATTGCAACGCCACATTGTGTATTGTCGGCAGTTGAAACCAGTATTCCATACATTTTATTTCCCTGATGATCTGCCAAGCAAGTAACTGCTTCGTAGTTAAACACGTGTAGGAAAAAACATTTAATTTGAATAAATAATATTTGTAAGAAAAAATATATTTAATGGTGATCATTAGTGTCCTGAAAGGAATGCTTTGGTAAGCCTTCATAAAATCACATATAAATGATCTGTACTCTGTAATCAAGTATCATCGAGCTTGTTTTTATTGGAACCACCCCGGTCTTCACTGAATGATCTATTTTATAAGTGAAAATCTAAATATATATATATATATATATATATATATATATATATATATATATATATATATATATATATATATATATATATATATATATATATATATATATACTGTACAATTATATATACACAGTAATTAAATAGAGTAAACGTACTGAATAAAATTACATTACGGTACGCTGCTGGTTTGCGAACGGTAAAGATTACCGAATAAAGGCTGGTGGACATGTGCACGTTCACGTATTACTTTCGAAAGATAATCTAATGTGTGTAAACACCTCTATCTTGCTGTATATGCCAACATAGTATATTTACATTACATATAAGTAATAAATGAAGTATTCTATAAGTATTAGTATTTATTAGTAGTACATTTTCTTGGAGTAATTAAGTTTTTATATTAATTTATGTTTGTTGCAGATGAAACAACGAATCCATCTGAACATTATTACCTTGCGGAATAATTATTTTCTGAAAAGAAATTAAGTTGAATTATATGTTTCCTTTCTGAACGGGTAAAGGAAAATCAGCATCAATTGGCTAGGAACCATCAAATATCGATTTTTCATATATTATGATTTCAATGTTTGCAGTCAATAAATCACGCGAAGTAACTTTATTATATAACAGTCATCTTAAATGTTACTGCAGTTTCATGGATATTCATTCCATGCGAAGAGCATTAGTCAATTTAAATACCCATTGCATATTCCATCGCATAAAAATGTCATAATTTTTTAATTCACTCACAATGAGAGATTGACCCATGTAAACTTCAGAAGACTATTAAACAAAGCTATATATAAAATGTATTTATAGTTTAAAGGTTCGATGTGAAGGAGTATTGCACTCATTTATCGATAACAAAATATTAATACTATATTAAGTGTTTCGGTTGGTTTTTAGCTTTTTCTTTGCAGCTTGTTGGATTTATTATATACTTCCAAGGTTACCAGGTGTTGCTCGGTGGAATATTAAGTAATTTATTTTCATCAATCACATTCCATCCCATACTGTTGTCACACGCGAAAAAAATATTACTGTAAAAACCGTAACAACTAATTGAGGGATAACGTACCAAGCAAAAATAACGAATACGCAAGTTAAATCTTACTTCAAGAATAAATATGTAAGTAAACATGTTTAATAAACGAGCTAAGATGTACTTAAGGTAATAAAGTAAGTTTCTCTCTTTGCTCAGAAAGATAAATATGCGTACATGAGTATCGAATATTATATATATATATATATATATATATAGAGAGAGAGAGAGAGATAGAGAGAGAGAGAGAGAAGTGAGTGAGTGAGTAAGTGTCTGTTACTCAGAAAAGTCAGAATATATAATAAATAGTTTTCCGATACGATAACTTAATATATTTTATTATAATTCTTTTCACAATTAGACGTCTTATATAAGACACACATAGCTAGAAGTGGTTAGGAAAAGCGTTCAGGATCCAAAGCTAGAGCATGCCCTGACACGAAGTTTCTGTCCGTACAGGTTAATTGTTTATTATATTTACTTTACCTTGATGGATATTGTTTACCATCACTTCGGTAATAATATAGATTGAATAGTAATTATTTTCTATTTTCCAAAAAAGGGCGGCTATAATCAAATAACTTATGGTATGGTCAGTGCCAGATATGAGTGGGAATGTGCTCGTGGACCCAAATCCTGTTGATATAGGTATAGCCGGTTTTTAATCATCCTGTCAACCATTATTTTAGGTATGGTCTCGTATTAATTATTTTGTTCACCAAGGAGACGAACGTTGTCGTTGGCAGTAAGACAGTAATCATTGAGGACTATTTCAGGCTTTACAAGTGCCCTAACCTGCCATATAGACTCATAATTATTAGCTAGGCTAAATATTCCAGGGTCATAAGCAGGTTAGCAGAGATTTGAGTAAACAACCGGTGATTCTGTCTGTTTGATTTTGTTTACGTTGGTAGTACTTTTCGGAGGATAGTTATCATGGTGTAAGTTTTGTTTGACAAGGCATGATAGGTTTAGCTTCCACCACTACATTGGTGAGCAAGTGACACCTGACGGTGCACAAAGTATTTTAATTCAATAACTACTTTTACAATACACTTGAAGCGTTTAATTGCATGCCATTTCACTTGAAAACCTCAGTTTCCAATCTGTTTTGATTTCTGCCCAACAACTGTTATCTGAGGCTAAATTTATTTTTCGTAATATCACATACCATTGTCTATTAAATGTGTTTCCTCATCGCATGCGTGAATACTAGGCAGCATATTAGCTCCGCGATCATATTATGTAAAGGTAACAATCAGTATTCACCTCGTGAATAAATTACAAGAGAGCGTCTGATGTGTAATACTCTGTAATAGCACCCCCGGAAAAAAAAACAAGCGTCTCTCCTTTCGCCACAATTTCTCGGATTCTCCTTCATTCCAGTTAAAATGAACGTTTCTCTCATATCTGAAACAGAAGACTTACACCAAATATGTTGCTATGAACGCTGAACAAATTATTGCATCATTATCGTTCGTCAGAGAATTCCTTACTCCAGGGGCAAACCTCTAACTCTATGAAAGCAATATGGATACTGCAGCCATATATGCGGTATTGCCGCTCGGAGCACTCTTCCTTGCATTGACAGATTACAGAACCGACGTCGCAATTTAGTAAATAATAATCTATTCTCCTTTCTAAACCCTCCAGATGCTGCTGGTATCTCTCAACTGTATTGTTATATACATGCTAATTGCTTGACATAGCTCGAATCCTTGGTCCTCCTGTACAATATCCACAGCATAAACTTACCGAGCTTCAAAATAAAAAACAAACACTTTCTTCTCTGCCTGTGCCAAAACCACCACGGACCATCTTTCAACAAAGTTTATTTTCTTAAAAAATCAAATTTGTGGAGGAAAATACTGCGAGATTGCTTCCAAGTTTACTACCATATGGTCGTCTTTATGTCTAATGTGAACAAAACCTTGTTGAGAAGTCCTCTTTAATAATCGAGACCTCTTAAGTAATATTCTGCCTATTCCATCAACTGTATTGAATTCACGAATGGCGACGATCATAGTGCAACTGGCCATCGTTTATGCTCCCTGACAAACGGTGGCGCCACATTAAAAACGAAAATCTCTCTATGCATTTCTGTCACATAATTCTACCAATTAGAAAACTTTAATATATTGTAGCATCACAGTATATTGAATAGATGTTTAACGTATTTGCATTTGAAATTTCAACAGAACTTTATTCATGAACTTTATTTCAGTTTTATTCAGGAGTTTCATGCCCCGCGGAATCACGCTTCGGCAACCTTTGAGGCGGTAATTCCTTATCTGCGAATATTTACTTACGTGCTGTTGAATCGCAGTGTTCTCTTATAAGATGCGGCAGGGAAGGAACACGAGGAAGATAATAGACGATTTGAAAGAGAAACAAATTTGATAAACAGAAATTAAGTGAAGGGCTGCCAAGACTAATGGAATTCTACGATTCAAACGAAGAAATAGAAATTGTGCGGGGGAAAAGAACGAGGGTGAACGGGAAATGACATTTTAGGATTACAAAGAATGCGAGACACTAATAGAAAAAGTGAGAGATTTAGAAGATGGGTTATTAGATTGTTGTAGAGAATAAATCTACGCAGTTCTATAAAAATATATCTATTTACAGACAGTTAATGCGATCAAAACACGTTATAGATAAAAAAAAGTTGTGAATAGAAATTACATTATTTAAACATTAAAATTCATTCAAACATATTTAAATGCGGTTTAAATCTTTGTAGCCCAAAGACACACAAATATTAACATTAGCCGAATAAGTAGTATTTAGTTATTTAAAAAAAAATTTTTTTAATTTGCTTCGGAAGAAAAACTTAATTGAACAACAAAGCCTAAGATTAAAAATGAACATTTTTATAAATATAAATGTTAGTATTTTATAATATCAGTTTTAGTACATTTTACTCAAAAATAGTTACAATGATATATTTTTCGAGATGTAGCATAACGTAAGTCATATAACATTTGATAAGTTCGTATTTTAAATTATGTATACTGTAGCACTATATAGCGTGTGAAAACTGCATCCATAAATATATACATATGCTTTTATAGCGAGAGAAAAGTCAAGAATGTTTGCAGAGGCGAACAAGTAGGAGATTTGGTTGATTTGCTGAAATATTGAATTTGAAAGGATAAAATATCATTAATCAGAACCTCTTTAAACACCATATATATATATATATATATATATATATATATATATATATATATATGTGTGTGTGTGTGTAGTGTGACATGGTGGATTCTTATCACCTATTTCGACGTATTCGCGTGAGGAAATTATTTGTCGATGTAGTATAAAAATTCAGAAAATCAAGGCACTATTGTTCAAGGTCTTTGGCCGGTCTCTGTATTTTGATCATTGTTTTTTAATCCATGAGGGTGCGCGAAATAACCAGATTATAGGCCACATACACAACCACAGCGTAATAAACACATATAATACTTTCTCACTTATATGCGTTTGCCTTTGTACTAATTACATTTATTTTGTATATTTGATCTGATTTCAACCGATTTCGTAACTGAGCGCCGATTTTTGAGGACGGGTAACGAGGTGTACGCTACTGTAAATAGCATATACCGTATAAGCTGCTGGGAAAACTGACTCATTACTGTGGTCTCTGTTTTCCTCGTGTAATATAGATGTTGTTCCGTCACTCATTATTTGTATAATCAAGAGGGATGTTTTATGGCTGTTGCTTATATTTTTCTCAACCTAGAATCTCCAAGTTCCTGAACTTTTTGTAGTCGAAGTTGTTTAATAATTTCACTAACCATAGGCTCAGGCGCGTTTGAACATACTGTTGCATAATATTCGAATTTGGATTCGGACTTACGATCTGACCGCGAATTGAATTTCAAATCTTAATACAATGGCATTAATAGATTATTTAGAAAACGTGTGAAGATCACAAGCACGTGAACCCATAGTACGGCGGAATAAAAAAAAAACAATTCATATTTTCAAGAAATATCTTGTTCTGTATAAGAACCCATCGAACACGGTATACAAGTCGTAATAAAAACTAAGAACATGCCAAACATGCCGATTCACATAGCGATACGTATATATATATATATATATATATATATATATATATATATATATATATATATATGGGAAATGAAAAGGAAAAACACAAAAAGGATGTTTTTTTTTATATATTCATCAACGTTTCGTCTTTATTTGTAAGATTTCCTCAGGATGATATTTTAAAGAAAAATGTCATGCAAGTTCGTGAAAATATTGGGTTGACATGATGGGTTGATGAGAACAAGTAGTAGCCAACTAGTAGGTGCGCAGGACCGAGGTTCGGGCTTAGTGAAGTCAGTAGCTTTGAATGAAATTAATGATGGTTTTTTCTGAGTGAAAAGGTTGAGGGGTGGGGGTGACCAGAAATAATGTGGATGGCTGTTAGTGAAAAAGTGGATGGGTGGGGAAAGAGGAGGGCAGGGTGGGGGGGGGGCTCAGTGATTTTAGAAAAGATTTGAAAAAATGAAAAAATCATGAAATGATAAAGGTTGTTGAAAGTAGGAGGAGTGAGTGGGTAAGAGTATGAGAAAAGTAGTCGATTACCTTCATCCTTCCTTTCTCATATATATATATATATATATATATATATATATATATACATATATATATATATATATATATATATATATACTGTGTGTGTATATAGGCAGTATTTTCTGATTTATGCAAACATTGCAAAAATAACAGGAGTTGTGCTTATTTGTTCATTTGCTTTTTACACCTGAGGATGAAAGAGAAATCGTTCGTGAAACCTATAGAACATTAATAATTGTTTTTGATTTTAATACAAACAAACACTATCCGAAAAATTGGAAAAATAAAAAAGGTATAATTAAACAGACATATTCTGTTATTTTCAACAATATATATATATATATATATATATATATATATATATATATATATATATATATATATATATATATACGCTGATTTTGTTTTGTTTCATCGTTATTGTTTTACTGGCGATAGTAGACTGGTGTTAACCGATAGGTGTATTATTTGTCGCTACTCTAAGCGTTTGTTTTTTTCCGAATATGCAACAGACTACTTAATCGGACGTGCCATAATTCTTATATATACAGATTATTTTATAAATTAAGTTATACATTATTTTTTCGTGCATAAAAGGAAGACATGGACACGTGTTCATGGATATGAGCCGTCATTAGCATGACTACTTGGGCAGGGATCAAACCATTGATGTAAATATTCGTAGTCATGCACTTAACCATTAAACTAGAATAATCTGTCACGTTTCATGCTCGACTTTTCCTCGCTTATAACGTGTCGCTGGTATGTGTTGTTGTTGTTTTGTAGCCTCAAATAATAAACGCACCGGTAAACACCAGTCTTATATCGCCTGTAAAACAATAACAAAAAACAAAAACAAAATCAGGGTTACATTCTAGCCGATAAAAAGTCGAATATAAAACGTGGCAGGTTATTCTGCCATATGGGTAAAGCGCTAAACTACGAATATTTACATCGAGAGTTCGATTCCTGTCCGGGTTGTCATGTTGATAACAGCTCATAGCTAGACGCACGTATCCATGTCTGCATTCTATGCACGTAAAATAAATTCATGAATTAATTAATTGAATATATATATATATATATATATATATATATTACGCATATTAAATTTACTAATGTGTAGATGGATTGATAATGCTGAGCTTCATTTGTTCATGTATCTATATTAGTTTTATATAGTCAGCATAATTCAGAACGGAAGATACCTTATTCTGTGTTCGTAGTGTAAAATTGACTGGTCATGTGTAAGCTGATAGTTTTATAAGTGCCACGGTAAAACCATGAATTAAACAAATATCCACTTTTTAAAACAATACATTGTAATCACATTCTGATTTCCATTTTGTTTTTCACGATTTATAGTTAGGTACCCTGCTTATCTTTCACTACTGATATATTTAAGTCACCTTTGTTATTTTGTAAATCTTTTGGAGCATATTTTTACAAGTTATTTGCCCTTTACTTACTGATTAGTTTATTTTTTCTCTCTTGGAAATATAAAACAATACAAATTAAATAAAATATACATTCGATTTTTTTCAAGATATATCATATACAATGATATAGTTATTTTAAACAAAGTGGGGCGCGGGCTTTTCTATTCACTGAGGCGTAATGGCAACATTTACTTAGTTTAATTAAATAAAAAAATAATTTACAATTATAATTATGTTTATTTCATGTATATCCTTGAAGCGGTAACACATTTGTTTTAATATTTATAAACACTAGCGAGATCTGTGTAAATTCCAGGGTCAGTTTTACTTTAATTTGTATAATTTATCGCTAAATATACTCTGTATTTTGAATAATTAACTTTCTCTCACAGTCAATACAATTCAAATGAGATAACCATTATTAATTTTGTAAAATAATTGTCATTGACAGCTTAATATGGTGTAATAATATAAAACGAATATTCATCTTTAGTCTGTATTTAACATCATAGCGATTAATTATTTTTCACACAATAAATACTATCTGTCGGCTTAGTGGAAAAAATATTGTGCCAATCAACGAAACTAATGTTATTTTTACAAATGTATTTATTAAAAATTGTACTGTTTTAGTCCATCGGACGCCATGATTTTATGTTGGACTAATTCGACATCAGCTAAATGAACAATCACCAACTTTGCTCATCGGACGATCTAATTTCTTATGTGTCAGATAGTACTTTACGTCGGAACATTTACTGTTTGTGCGTATTATTATATAAATATAAACCGGACAAATTACGAATCGTCATTTATTTATGAAAATAAGTGTTGCAGTAAAAAATATTAATTTGTAATATAATTAACTATGTAAATCATGTTTGAATAGAATTACTTCGCTATACAAGGATTATATCCATGTTGTATATAATACATGAGCTGGAATAAGAACATAGAAGATGTTGCTAACTCTGCTGCAATAGAGATAAGCTCCCTCTACCGGATAAAAAATGATTATACCTGCCCATATCCTATATATATAGAGAGAGCCAACATTCACCGGTGCATGGAGCATTGCTGCCACATCTGGGCTGGTTGATAAAACACACACCTCTTGATTTGTGGCTGAGTATATTTTGTCATGAAGATTACTTCTACATGGTCCTCTTGAAAGATGAATGTCAACAAATAATTGTCGAGTTGTTAAACGTAATTAAATCCTGACCATTCCACATATCGTTTCATAGCATCGTTTATCAATAAAATGCACACTCTCAGTAACATTTATTCTTGAGTGCATTATTGAGTGGTGGTCACTAGTATAATAACACTATCTACCTGATAATATATAGCTTACGTCAATGAAAGTGTCCTAAGAACAGTTATCATAAATAAAGATTGTATTTAACAAAGAGAAACAAGTTTATAAATAAGTAAAGAAGAAAGGCCAGTTTCTCCTTTAATTCAAAAGATAAGGTAGCATAATGCATTATGCTGTGTGTCAGTAGATTATTGCCCTCACAAAAGTGGGTTTTACTTGTTGATACTATGCGGATTTTGACGTTCGTTTGTTGTAAATGAATAAATACACACGTTACGTTTAATTTAATTATATGAGAAAGTCCCACTGAAGAATAAGTTATCTGAACGAGTTTGCCACTCTACTCTTAATTAAAAGGGGTGCCAGCGTTGAACAGATTATCGAGTTGGGCTAACAAACTGAACATGCCAAGTTCGAATACTATCAGTAATATACAACTACTTCCACTGTGAAAAGTTGTAACCTTTGTTTGGTTTATCCCATGAGAATCATATTTTAGGAGCAAATGCTATTAAAAAGAATCAAGCTATGTTGCTTCATACGAGTCAACGTTAATTATTGTAACATTGTAAATTATCTTCCTTCAGGTATCAATATAATATTGACAATATGGATGTAAACGATAATGCCAAATGATGAATCCTTGTTATTTAATCTAACGGTTTAAAATAAAGCTCGTTTTGCGTCCCTAAAAACTTCTGTAATTAAGAAATGCTAGTTAAACTAATGTGTCAATAAGATTTTAACAGGTAAATTAAATAGAGGTACATAGAAAATGCATACTAGGCATGTTAAAACGCGGTATATACATCACCGTTTACAAATAAAGAATCACGAATACTAAAAAGCCTATCGCCTTAAAGTTATTATGAATGTATTATACGTTGATGGAGACACAACTCCGAAAAACAAATATGTTTCCATATTATTCTAGTTTTTGATATTTACCTTCCTCCCACCGCCGGAAGCTTTAATACAAGGTCGAGATGTAGGTATTTTGAGGCAAGCGCACAAGACGTCGTGTGCTCTGGCAGCCCCGTCGGCATTCCTATATTCGGTCGCCGAGAGTGGTTAACTATACACTGACCCCTCACAAAAGTTATATAAAAGCTGGTACGGTTGACCTGCTAGTACTACCCAGAACCATTAGCCAGATAAAAGCAAGCCTACCTCAAAGACAATCGTCCAATCTCTGTCGGACTGATGATCATCAAGAACGTATCCTCCACTGTTAAGCTTTGTGTTTCAAGGGAGATAATTTATCTAAGAATATATATTTATTAGCAATGCTGTCACTAGTTAATTACGTACACAATGGCACACGTAGCATTTTCAGTGTTAACCCATGTTGCCTATACTAATAGTTTAGCACTGTAGCATTTTCACGTCGAATTATTGTAAAACATGCAAAAATGTGAGGAATTGCAGAACAATAAACGATGACAAATAGGCAAAATTAGACGTGACATTTATAAAAAAAAACAATAAAAATATAAGTATTTTCAATATTTTTTCTGGTGTTTAAACCTTACACCGTCTGTTCTCTGGTATCCCAAAGTAGAAATAGATTATGACAGGTTCCGTCCATATTTAGATAACAGATTCGGCATGTATGTCTATAATAAAAACTAAAATGTATACAAATCCGTTCTTTAATATTTTCCTTCTGTCCATTGTTTGTATTCGTCCATTTATGAGTGCATTTCTTTCGGTTTATATTTTTACTCATTGGATTCTGTCTTTTTATCCTCAGTTCATATTTACCTTACATATAAACTTTTTTTCATATACGCTATATTTGTAAGCGAAAACAAACAAATGTTAAAACCTCAAATTCTGTTGGGTTTCAGCAAAAATCTAGAGAATTCTGTCAAGACCGACGCCGAGTTATTATTTTGGACATGAAAGTGCCAGTTTATGACAGGCGATCGATTGTAGTTTCAAATTCGGAACTGCACAAAAATATACAGGTGCATAATTCAGAGAGTTGATGTAACAACATTTAAAAAAACAGAACTGATAGCCATATATGAAAGGCTTCTTCAGACGATGGTTCAGTGATGTTGTACAGTTACATATGAAATCTACTATCATGATTGTAGACGTTAACAGAAAACATATGTTCTGTTGATCATTTTTGAAATATGCCATATTTGTTTTTAAAATAAACCAGATTAATACACGTTCTAAGACGCGTGAAATCAATTGACTGGACAAAACAGTTTATCACAACGTTTATGTTTATATGAAGATTAAGATGAAGATATAATAATATTAAACTTCATGTTTAGTTACCTTATTCAGAGTCTGATCCCAATCCATTACATAGTTCTGATTCTAGATATGCATCAGATGTAAAGCATCGGCGAAAAAGTCTTAAGAATAAATTAAAATTGGAGCAATCTTACTTAATTGGTGCTCAGTGAATATAGGTCACATTCAATAACAATATGTTACTTTTGTATATTCAAATGACACTAACACCCTTTTACATTCTCCTAGAAACTGACATGTAAGTGCATATTTATAAATTGATATCTAATAACTTTTGTAAAAACTCACTAAAGTAAAATGTAGCTGAAGTGTCACTAAAGAATTTCAACTCCCTTTACCCAATTTGTACAACACTAAATTAAATTAAATATACCCAACATATGTACACATTGAGTTTAGAATCCGTGTTCACCACTTCTTAATAACGGGTTGATTAGTTTAGGAGTGAATTATGTACATGCAAATATATTAACATACACACAGACGTAACTTTATAATTCGTTCGATATTAAAGAAATAATCAGGCAGTATTGTGTCAGGAAACTGTTTACAATAAATGCACAAGAGATATTTGTGCTGCATGTCGTGTAAGTTTTTTTTTTCGATGTCCACTAATCCTTTACGGTTACAAACACAGCAGTTCATCTCTCTGTATAAGTGTTTGATCTCTAGTTGTAACGTTGGTTATTTCAATGTTGGATATCTTTTTGTTATTCCCTTAGTAGTTGACGGTATATAACCAATTAACAAGACAGCAAATAAATGCATATATATATATATATATATGCATTTATTTACTGTCTTGTTAATTGGTTATATATATATATAGATATATATATATCTATATCTATATATATATATATATATATATATATATATATATATATATATATGTATATATTAGGTTTTATCTGTACTATCAGCCAATAAACTGTATGAGTATACTAGAAAGACTGCGGAAATAACACTTTCATTTATTAAATTATAATTATAAGCCCTCATATAGGGGAGGTCACTCTATCGTGGAATAATTAATTGTGGAACTTAAAAACGCAATAATGCATATATTACCTTTCTAGGTTGAATGCTAATACAAAGAGGTAGGCTCAATATTTAAAATAATGATATTTAAACACGTGAAACCAAATAAAAATAATATTCATATATAAAAAAAAATAGTTAAAATCATAGATCTATTTGAGTGTTTGTCAAGTAATTTCCAGAATAAGTAAATGATTTTTCTTCAGAAGAGAAAAAGGCCGGGAGAATTCTGGTAACCTACTATAAAGTATGTTATTAAGTTCGTAAAAGAATTATAAATTATTTTTAGAATTATGTAGACTCACATACACAGACACTATATATATATATATATATATAGAGAGAGAGAGAGAGAGAGAGAGAGAGATAGAGAGAGAGAAAGAGAGAGAGTGAGAGAGAGGGGAGATATAACAGAAAAGGACTTAAATGTTAAATCTCATATCGGTCACACAAAGCATCGCTTTTTATTAATTTTCAACATTTCAAAAAGTTTTGGGAACATAATAAAATCATTTTGGGGGGTTAATATCAAACAATGTGATGTAAGTTTTCAGAAAAAGTTTCAAATTTAAATGGCAGGTGAAAAAAGACTGTGACAAATTTAAAAACAAAAACAATAGTAGGCTCTTATTATGTTGTTATATAAACAACACAATTATAACAAAACAAAAAAGAACTTAAGAAGTTAAAACAAAGGGAATCATTCCACATCGATTAAAAATACAGAGAAGGTTGTAATTCTTATTTTTTTCTTATTTGTATGTCAAAATATGAACTATTTTAAGTTTTTCTAAGATAAATTCAAAATGTGATTTTTTATGAAATTAATCTTCGATTTTAATTTATATTCGAATCTCAACCTTTAGATTAAATATTACAAATGTCTTCTTATGAAATAAAAATAAGTTCGAAATGAAATATGATATAACATAATGTAAAATTCATGTTGCAGAGCACATACATTAGATTTTCGATGATAAAACATTAAAGCCTGTAAATTCCATTTTAAGAAAACATAGTTAACATATAAAATAAATAATATAATGTTAATGGACATCTTCAGAGATTTTAAAAAGTTCAGGAATTAAAAAAACATGTCATATATTTCACTGAACAAAATTATTTAAAACATTCTGGATTGAATTACTAGCTGCCCCGTGTCTTGACGTGGCCCGGAAAAGTATATTATCTACAGAAATTCCATGCTCAATTTTCAAGTATTGAATGGTTTTCCGCATATGATTGACCGGCCTGAGCGCAAACCCCAACATTTAAATGTAAACCAGCAGATGAAACAATTAATTAAATGTCTGGAGTAATAAGCTAACATCCTATAGATAAGTCACTGCACATGCAGTCAACAGTATATCAAACTAATGTTTGACACTTTCAGATAGAGATGCATCCTGTAATCTAGCACCACAGTGGTTAGCATTCTGAAGTTGTCCATGTGCACTGCATTCATTTTTTAATATATTCGTAGCGTGACCAGTGAAAGTTTTGAGGTAAGTCAAGCTCTGTTGACCTCTAACATAGTGCACGAGGCAGTCTCAAACGAAGAAAGAAAAATATCAGTATTTTTGTTTATATCACACTCATCGTACAAAAAAGTCAGATTTGAGTTTTTAGTGGCAATTATATGTTGACAGCCGTAAAACATATCGGGTAATCAAAAAGAAGACAAATGTAAATATTATAGATTTTATATCGAGGATGACTTATTTAATGTATCTGCCTAAAATAGTTGTAAACAAATGCTGAATTGTACACGGTTAACCATCCCCTTAAGAGAATTAAAGAGCTACAACCTTTCCATTGCTTTAGAAAAAGAAAAAAAGTTCCCCCCTCGATGTGTATTTTGTTAAATGTTATGACATAGTTTTAATTATTCCATCCTAAGTATTTTTTTCACGGGCAAATCTCAACTAGTTCCAGATCGGGTTTTAATAGGAAAAGAGAAAACCAATGCACAACCCCCAATTAAAAATGTGTGTTTTTTTTGACTCACTAAAAGACTCTAAATATAATTTATCTTCATGTGCACTCATTGCTCTAGGCTTATATATGCATACGTCGACAGGGGTGTATCCTAGTTTAGTCACATTCAGTTTTATATATTGGTATACATTCAGGAACACCTTGCGGGTTGCTGTTAGTGTCGCCGATTTATTAACTTAGTCAAAGATGAACGTGTTCCTTAAACGTGCCTGCCGGTTCTTAATTTTGAAAGAGGTAAACAGTGTTTATCATAAACCTATCATGTTGTATGTCTGATTTTAGCTGTTTTGAATAAATAAAGTACAAAAAAGCAAACAGCCATTTATAATTGAAAATGGAGAATGATCAAAGCAAACATTTCTTAAATTGTGTATATTTTTTACAAATAATATTCAAATAAGTTTTTTAAACGTAATTTTAGAAATATTCTAATAAGTTATTCATCAGTAGAATGGAAATGAATAATAAATCAGAATAATTTCGAATATATTGTGTTTTGTTTCGTGTAAGAAGGGGCAATATTTAATTTGTTTGGATAGCGAGATTTTCCAGAATAATAGTGTAACTAAACGAAAAGTAAATGGCGTTTTGTAATCGGTAATGTACACGTTTTCTCACTGACAAATAATTAAAACATTTATTTTAAATTGTTCATATTTTCCTTTACCAAGAATACTAAACTAACTTTTTAAATACGTTATTTTATAATAATTCTAATAACCTGTTCATAAGTAGATAGCGAATAAAATAATATTAATAGATATAATAACTTATAAAACATTATAATCCAGAATTATTGCATTTTTAGTGAGAGAAATTATTCCTGACCTGGGCAGTAACTAATTTCTATAGCCGGATTTTCTACAAGTGATTTTGTTAACAAAATCTGTTTGAAATATGGGTAACATCTATTTCTTTAAAAAGGGGCAATCTAAAAAAAATTCCTTATTCTATTCGAATTTATTGATCACTAAGTATTGTATCAGAAAAGATACAACACAGAAATATAAATGTTAATAAATTTAAATGAAAGGAAATTAAAAAAAAGTATTGTTAAGTCGGCCATTATACTTAGCGGTTGGCATGGGGGGAAATAATGATTAATGTTAAAAGAAAATAACTTTCTAGTGTATACGTTCACAAAAAAACAATAAAGTAAATTAATAAATGTTAATCAATATTATCGTGTTTGTTTTTAAAATAGAATTTAATTAGTGTCTACGTCTAAAATGCTTATGGGTTATTTTGTATCTGAAACAATTGTAGACTGCACGGTGTTTGTGTTTTGTGTGAGGCAATGTTTTGTTTTGTGTTTGGAAGTACATATTATATACTTTATTTTGGTAGTTTGTTTACGATACGTTTAGTGATGAAAATAATGTAAAAGCGTAAAAGCATGATTGTAAAGTAAAATTTTAGAAACTGTAAAAAGTAATTTACGATGATTCGATAAACGATGCCATTGTGACTAATTGTATCAGTTAAGAGGGGTGTTAGAGAATGCAATCCTACATGCCGGAATAGAATGTGTGTACATAATACACGTAATGTAGTTGTATGTGACATTCAATCCGATATTTGACTATTCCTACAGTGAAGAAATGAGATGTAGCCTGCTGATGAAGTTATTCAGACAATTTGAGTTACGTGGGAAAGGATGAATATGAGAAAGGGAAAGCTTCTTTACCTTATTTGCTAAAGATGTAATTCTGACAAACAGAGGGATCGGAAAAAATGTAAAGTTATTCTAAAGACACGAAATGTGATTATATTTACGTGAAACATGCATTAGTAATTGGTGTATGGGATTAGTAAAAATGTATAGCACATTATGTTTTTGGTCTAAAGTCTATAATTGAATGCTAGAGTTTCAGCTGCTGAAATATTAAAGGTTAAAACTTAAAGTTTAAAGTATATATTAGTTTTACTTTAAATTGAAATAGAATTAAAAATTAAAAGTATAAGGTGGATGAAATGTGTCAAGGTTAAAAACCTTCAAGTATTGCCAAAGCTTGTCGGAATAACAAATTATGCTTAATTTCACGTAATATTTTTAAAATGTGTATTCAATTGTTGTTTAATTTAGGTGCATTTGTTTTCTATCGAGTATGCACATTTCCATATGAAAAAAGTGAGAACAATTAAGTTGTCATATTTATGTTATCTTTTCTCTACAAGTGAATGAGATTAAAACAAAACTATCTCTCGGGTCGAAAAAATTGGAAAAATATATATATATGCATGAAATGAATACGGTTAGATGTGGATTTTTGTTTTCAGCTTGATTAGTGCGAATGTACACAGATGCACAGAAATGTTTATGATAGTTTTTATATGATGAAAAATATATTTTAGTAATGCGTAGAAACCATTCGTCTGAAATGAAAGTAATTTTAGATGGAATCTTGAATAGTTTCTGCTTTATTATCATGATAGTATATCGTATATTTATACATGCAATATAAAGATAAATGACGGAAGAGAGATAAATATGTGCGCATGACAAATCTATTTCATCTTCGATTGTTCAATGCAAGGTGTACTCGATAAAAACATGTCTATTTTTCTTTTCTTGAGCCAGGCTTTTCAAAGATTAAAGTCTGATCATCAGAGGAATTACATAGATGAATAAGTTGGCATGGAAAAGCCATAATTAAAAAAAAATTTTTTTTTAAAAACAATATAAAGTAATGGAAAGTGATACGGTTTTTAAAATTTTGTCAAATTTCTAATTGTGGCTATTCCCCTGCAAACTTATTCGTCTATGTAATTCTTTGGATGATAACATTTTAATCTTTGAAAAGTCTGGCTTAAAGAAATGAAAATAATAAACATGTTTTGTATCGAGTACACCTTGCATTTAACAATCGAAAATGAAAGAGATTTGTGATCCGCAAATATTTTTCTCTCTTCCTTCAATTATCTTTATAATTGCTCTATCTCGCATATTGAGCTTAAACGATTTCACAATACGTCCGATTTCCTAGAAGTATACTTTTAGTCTCATATTTTATATATACAATATATATATATATATATATATATATATATATAGTTTTTTCGTTGATATGTTTGATGTTATGTATTTTAATGTATTTGTGTATATAATTTTATATATTTTCAAAGCGTAATTTTATTACCTGTAGTAGCATAACTGCGGTAATGGTCCTCTGAAGAGAAGAACTATCTTTGAAAACTCATGAGCTAAGGACTTAAGGATACTTTGCTTGAACTTTGAATTCTAATAAAATGTGATTGACACCTTATTTTATTACTTCATTTTATATTATAATATTAATGCTGTATCCAGTATATTGAGCTTCAGTTTTTATTCGGATGTTTCACTAATTATAAGATATTAGTTGACGCTTATATCTTTTGTTGGATTGCTTCATATGTATATGTATATATATATATATATATATATATATATATATATATATATATATATATATATATATATATATATATATATACATATTTGTACGGACTTAATGACGATGCAGTCCCAGGAACGAGTAAACTAAATGAAACAGGAATTCATATACAGCTGTCATCCACAGCCACGTGTATCGTCGGAAACACGACTTATCTGTGTGAGTAAGCGAAACAGAATT